>OY856412.1:1067144743-1067667243 GCA_963693085.1 Alisma plantago-aquatica
CACAAGTCTCATCCTAGAGAATTCCATATTAGGTCGTCCCTTATCACTCTAAGTCCTTTTATAGTCTATAAAGAGTTGTATGAGACTAACTGTTATAATAATGTATATATTTGTAATAATGTATGTATGTGATAGTCAAAATACTCAATATTAATGCAATTTAATGGTATATGTTGACTTTATAGGTTGATATTATATCAAAATATTCAAGTATCATTGCTTATGTTAGATGGATTCATATGAGCATGTTTGATATAATAAATAGTTTTCATAAAAGGAAAAATCTTAGTGTTGTCTAGTGTTCTTAGTCTTGAGCTTATACCCTAACCTCATGAGTAGTAGTAATTGTGGGGTACAATCTAGCACTCTTTACATCATCTATTACTATGTTAGAATTATCTATTTAGTATACTATCACAAATAAAGCATAAAACGTACTAAAGAAACCAAATAGAAATATGTACTAGAATAATATGCATGGTTTTAAACATGGAGACTCAGTCAAACTCATTTCTATATAACCAAAATTTAATATGTAATACGACATTAATATGTTAAACACAAGAGAGTTGATGCCCACATTTTACCTTGACATCATATTACTATGACAGAAGCATCCATTCACTATACTAGCCTCAAAATAACATATATGGTATGAACGAACCCATAGTAAAAATACATTGTGGGACAATACACATAATCAATCATTGGCATGTTTCTGACTTCCTTTGGGGTAGCTCGGTGCACCCCTCTAGTTGGTCACGTTTAGCTTACCCGCTTGACGAAGGTGGCTTGGGGCTTAAGAGACTTGATGAACTTGCGGATTACCATTTTTTACGTCGCATCAAGAAGTTCACCCAAGCTCAATATATATGGAGCTCATGGCTTTCTTGTAGGTATGGTGATACCTTGTCTATTGCTTCTAGGAATGGCTCTACTTGTCACAGACGTATGGTAGTTCTATGGCCTTCCTTCTCAGCTTGGGTAGGCGAGGATCTTTGGGAGAATGCAAGACAAAAGCATCCATCTAATAAGGCTTATGGAAATCTTTGGCTCTCCAAGCACTATCCTAGATGGAGTCTTACTACCTTTAGAACACTCACAAATGTACTACCTACTATGGAAAAGATTAGTTCGTGGTCGGGGGCTCCTGTTCCTGCATGCTTACTTTGTGGCCAACACAATGACTCCATTACTCATCTTTTTGGGGGCTGCAAATACTGGAAATATATTTGGGGCGTGCTCAACTTAATCTCAACATCAGAGCCTCATATTCTCTATATGAATGCCTCATGGATCTTGGTAAAAGGTCAAAGCAATCCAGAATCATTGAACTTTGGGCCATCACTGGTGTTGTTCACTTCATTTGGGAGGAGCATAATAAAAGGCTACATAACGCTGGCACTTCTGACTTTGTCGCCATCTTCAGCCGTCTTGCACTTGAGATCAAGAGAATGTACTTTACTTTTAAATCTTGTCTTGATTTCCCTCCTATTATATCTAGGAATTGGGATCTATTGTAACCAATTCCTAGATGTGTGTAGTCACATGTATGGGTGTGGCTTGTAACTTTGTCCCCTTTTAGGGGGTTTTTGGAATATACTTAACCAATTTTCCAAAAAATAAATCATTGGCATGTAGGACATGTTACATCAAACTATATATGATATGACTGATAATGAATTATGATCATAGCATGGATGAAGATGAGTCTAAATAACCTAAACCATTATGTGAATCTATCCAAACCTTGGGCATTCTATGCAACTTTGAGGCTATTAGGGACTCATTTAGCAAACTTGTATACTAAACACAATAAATTAGGATTAAATTCAAGTATTCTAAACTTACTAACTAAGTTGAAAACATGTGACAACCTGAATTTCTCATCTTCTAATATGTACCATATCTCTCTACCTTTCTAAATTCTCACCCTGGTGTTCAATTTCATATTTGTTGAATAATTCGGATGCTTTGTTTTAGTCATATTACCTTTATGTTCCAATATGTGACACTAATACCAACGTTGACCTAAGTTCCATGCTTTTGTGCACCATCTTATTACAATTTAAATTGACCATCATTAGTAAACTCTTTTTGCTCTCTAATTTATGTCAAGTCATTGAGGATTCAATTGTGAATTAAACAATGCAAATATCTAGTCAATAGGATGTATTAATCCCATATTGTTGAAAGTTAAAAATTGTCTTTTAATCCCCTTCCTCTCCTTTTTTTTCCTCATCAACTGGCATGCCTTGGGCCCACCAAGGGCTGCAAGCCCAATCAAGCTTAACTTACTTAATGCAATCCAAATCTCTCTTTCCTACCCAATGTGGGGCCTCAAATATGGATCTCACATGTAGGGGTTAGATCCCAGGGCTCCTCCTTCATCTTCTTCCTCTATACATCATTGCATGAAAAAGAATTAGATGGATCTCCATCCACCCCACCTTAGGTCACTTTGAGCACACCATTCTCTTTATTTCTCCCTCAACTCTTGTTTCCCTCCTTTTTCTTATTATTTTTGGACCCCATATCACCCTCCCTCTTCTTCTTCCATGATCTTGGTGGCTTTGTGGCTAGTGACCTCCTCTTGGAGGTTCCATCTTTGGACTCCTCCGTCACGGAGAAGACCAACATCGGCCATGCCAAGCTCTATGGTGCAAAGTGAAAACCTAGACAAGAGTCCCCCCCTACCCACTTTGCCTTCGATCTACCAATACAAAGGTTGGAAAATGATACCTAGAAACTCGGGGACATTCACCTATCCTTGAATGTACTAATCTTGTCCTTATCTTGTTGTTATAAATAACCTATCTTGTCTAATTGTCATGTCCTTATTAATCATAATCTTCTTTTCCCTATTAATAGTCTTTTGGCTTTGAAGTGTACATTAGTGACAGAAACCTCAAACTAATCATAGATAATTGATGGAACCTCAGAATGACTTGAAACTTGAATAACAACTTCATGTTGGGTTGTAAATCATTAAAAGATCGTCAAATATGTAATTAATCTAATTTGAAACTAAGTTGGGAAAAACCCTAATCGTGGACCTAAAATTAAGAAACACATTAAACCTTTCTTAATTATGGGTTATGTTCTTCATAAGGTGGTTTGATGTGGTATTTTTGCATCTCTCGAATTTCACTAATATTTGAAATCCTATTTTTTACCAAAATAATAGCACTAAAAACACCATCGTTGAGAAGATGGGTCTAAACGTAGTAAAATAAAATATTGAACCCAAAGGACAACTTTCTAAGACAAAATGGACATTTTAGTCTAATCAAAAAAATATCTGACAAGGATATATGCTTGATAGTTTGGTTGATTAATTAAATTAACAAAACAAGAAATGAAATCAAACTATGAAAAAATTGATTTCAACACTGGTCATATCATCAAGCTGATGGAATTTCATCACCACTATGTATGTATTCACTTTCTCATATTTCATCACTCACTCACAACATTATTAGATTAAGGCTAAGGAAATGTTACATCCTTTTGGAATATAGAATCTTTGAAGGATTGCTTTTACTATATGCTTGATTCTCATTACCTAAGGATCTCATATCCATTGCCCCAAAGAACACCCTTCCACAGTCGTATGTGGGATCCATCTATGACTAAGTGGTATTATAATCCTAAGTTTAGTGTCTAATAAGATGAATAGCTAATCCATAGAATATACATTAAATAGTTAATAAAAAAATCTAATAGTATAAATAAGTAGTGGTCATAATGCAAGATTAGACATATAATAAGAAGTGGGACTAATCTTCGTGCCCCATTAAAATAAACTACTCTCCATACATATGAAATATACAAGATAAAAATATGATTATCATAGAGAAGGTAGTGATGTGTAATAGAAGCTATGTGGTGTGTGAAACCACCCTCCAAACAACCCTTGCAATTTCCATGTCCTTCGGTGGAGCATGTCACTAGGTCAAGTCGGTAGCTTTTGTCTCTGGCCTTCTTTGGTGACGTGTAGGGATGAATGGATTTTTTATATAATTAGATATCTTTCCATATGTTCGTTTGTTGTTTTAATATTATACCCCAAGATTTCAAGTTCATCTAACATGATCCAATGGTTGTGATCAGTTTGTTGTAGATTTACTGATCTATAAAAATAAGAATTTTTTGGACTCATACTTTGACTTAAAGTAGTCATTAGATATAAATTGTATTATGAATCCAATGTCTTTTGAATTGCCAGATTCTGATATCATATGCAAAATTTTGACCTAATTCACTAACTGGGGTATGCTTTAATGAACCTCTCTCTAATTGATGGAGTAGAGGTGTGAGGATTTAATATTTTATCTTTTTTAGTGGGAATGCATAGAGTTTTTATGACTTATCCTTGAATCAATACTATAAATTCTTAATTGAAAAGTTAATCAAGAGTTTGTACTTCTCAGCTTCATCTTGCATCAACCTATAAATTAAACACAAAAGTGCAATAAATACCAGACAAATTACATGAACTACTAAAATCCCAAAAGTTGTAAAATGTTGAGTAAAATGAAAAGAAAGTATCCAAAAGTAAATATAAAATGTAACTACAAATATGACCAATAAACAGTCATCATGGCTCCTTGTGATCTAGATGCTCGATGATAGATTAAGAACCTCTAAACTTAAGTACATTGGCATTTAATAATTATGGAATATGGGTTTCCTTATTGAAAGTATTATATACATGTATGCTTTCTTACCTGCATATATTAGTATGTAGTATTTTAGTATTATATTCATTATTTTTCATTAGTGATTTTGCAACTTTAACACATAATTTAGATCTCCATTATAAAAACTTTTCAACAGGGTTTGCTCAATGACTTTGGTAGTTTAAGGCCCCTCACATAGAAATAGTGTTAGTTAATGGTTTTTAGTCTTGATGTCCTTCACAGATCCCTTCTGATGGGAAGTTGGTCAAATGCCTTATATTATGATTCACATGGTATAATGGAGTAAAATGACTAAAGATTGTGGTCTCATTGTTCTAAGTAACTAAATTTTGTTTATCTTGTTCTTTTACTTATGCAAAACTTTTCAAATTATGAAAACCTTACATATATGTATCGTTGTGCCCATGTACCAACACCTTTTGTGTTATTGCACTTGTTTCTCATATATTTTAGGTTCAGAGATTGCTTGGGAGAAGATACTTTTGTGAGTATATATTTAGGTTGTACCTTTTATAAGATCATAGTTAGTATACATGTTCAGACTTGTATAATTTTATCTTAAACATGTAATTGGAATTATGTAGTAAGCAATGTTGTAATAATATACAATTTAATGGTCAGTTCATCTTTGGTGTATGCAACTAGTGTTAATTCATGTATGCTAAGTATTTCACGCTTCCACATTTTTGCCTTTTATATTACGTGTGTATCTCAGGGTCAGACTTCACCCTCTCAGGCCCCATGGGATTTTTGGGAGGCGGGGTCCAATTCCCCCATAGATGGTATCAGTGTATGAATGATAGATACACCAAGAATTTTCTCACTTGAAATATAAATTCAAACTTGATCTTACACCTAAACCCTAGGAACTTACTACTCCTTTATGGGCGAAGTTGACTTTAGCCTCTAGGTTATAATCTAGATGTCCTAGAACCAAGTGTCAACTTGTATAATTCCTAAAACTTACATTTTCTCATCTTCTTTTCATGTAGTGTGGGTTGTAGGTTTAGGAGGGTGAGAAGATGTAGATCACATACTTGTAAATTACACAAGTATGCACCATGTTCTTGTTTTTTCTCTAGGTGTCATGGTACTAGACTTCCTAATGAGCGGTGTGACTTGCTTTTGGTTTTGGTTTTATTTGAAAAGCATATGGTGGTTTCCATCACATGTTTCAATGTTGGAGAAGACCTATTTCAAGAATTAATATATATGTATATATGAAAACATTAGCATATCTAGAAAGGAAGTGAGTGTCCATAAAACCTAAGAGAAAGAGATGTAGCACCAGTCCAAATGAGAGTTTTTAAATAGTACATGCAGTCTCTAGTTGGTCTAGAGACATGATAAAGGATAGTCTATTATGTATCCTAGATGATCTAAGTTTGATGATAATGATATGATTTTTCTTCACAGTGACCTAATTTTGCTTTGAAGAAATCAAGTGTCTGTTGATGATATGATATGAGTTTGACCATGCAACCCTAGCCAGTCTAGCACCAGGTATGATGTATAAGATTTGTTTGATGTGCTACATGTTGCTACTAGATTGACATTCTTAAATTTGTCTAGTTCTTTTATATGTTGAGATATAATAAGTGGAACATGGCTTGGCATCAACATGGGCCTCAATCTATTTATAAAGAAGGATCTATAGTATGGGACATATGATAAGGGTGAATTCTAGAGTGAGTGAATCTGATATGGGAGAAGGTCAAAGCACCAAACCTCCAATATGCATGAAATGATGAAATATGTAAACAATGAGATGCATGACAATGAGTCCCTAAATAGATAACTTCGAAGTATAAATTTGTTGAGCCGCCTAGTGTGTCTTTCCTTTGATAATACTGTGTGATGGAGTGAATTTTCATTAACATTGTTCAATTACTATTTTACCCTCAATCATGTCTAACGCGACCTCAATTCATTATATTTAGGTTATTTGATCAATCATTAAACTCAATATTATAATATAACGTCCCATTTGAATATTATGTACCTTGTGACATCAAATTTAGCTAAATTAAACTTATTACTCAAGGAAATTATTGAATGATCCTATAATGTGATAATTCCCTTAAACGTTTCCTATATCTAGAGGGGACCTATATAGAGTCATGGCCAAAATTTTATTTTATTGGAAGCTTGCATTTAATACATTCACAAAAGGGAGAAATTTTTCTAAACACACCACTAATTACCTAAAAACTAGCCAAACTCAAATAACTAGATCAAGACCTGCATCCAGGTTGTATGCGGCCCAGGGGGATCATTTTCTCTATCCATCTATTGTCAGAGGAATATGCACACTATGGCACATGATTTTTAAACCTCAAATCTCCCTCTCATCTTATTTTTTCTGCATTAAAACTAGTTTTTGAGATCCAGTTTCATCTCATCTATCAAAAAAAACTCGACAAACTATGTCATGTTTTCCATTATGAAAACTCCTAATCCACCCACGAGTTGGACACATCTACACTCTTTCATGCCGCAACGCTATACATCAGGATTCCTATTTAACACCTCCAATACTTTTGCAACCCTTCCTTTAGCCATAAAGATCCCTCAATTGCTCACCATCTATCCCTCACACCTCCACCCACCTCTACCCTTTTTATCTGGAACTAGAGCACCTTGTTCTTGCCTCCATCTCCCTTCCCCAAATTAACCTCACTAGCACCATTCAGAGACACATGTGGAGCTTTCCCTACCCTTACAATGTGAAACAGAGGCTTAGGAAGTTCCATTTCCAATGCACCTCCCCTTGTGCTATCTGTGTTGAGTCTAACAAGCACCATTGAGCGCTACCAAAAGGACATGAAGCTACTACACAACTCTAAGAAGGTCCACAAAGTTGCCAAGACCCCAAGATCCCTCATTTTTGTGTCTAACTCTCAAATCCCTTTTTCACTGTTTTACACATGCAAATCATTACATCTTCTTAACTGTTATTTATGTCGTTTTAGTCACTAAATGTCTTGTTGACTTTGTAATACCACCAATTGAAGCCAGCTGCATGCCCAGGTTGATCCACAATGCTCCCTCTTACACTCACACTTATTATATTCTTTCACTTCTTCACACAAATACAACCATTGAGCAAGCTGAATTTGATTGAGCATTGGTCATGATGAAGGTCTTCCACTTCTTCTCACAAATACAACCATGTTGCAAGCTGAATTTTAAGAACTCATCATGATGAAGTCTCATGCTCACCCTTGTATTGTCAATGTTATTGATTTCACTAACATGAGCATTTTCTCCCTTTTAAACATTCTCATAACTACTATACCCAAGGCCTCGCTCATCGATCTAAGGGAGGATCTACAGAGTCAGATCTCTTCCTTAATTCATGAAGTATTAGGCTTTTCTCTTTTAAGAAACACGAATTATCTTTTACCTAGTTATTTTTTCCTATTGGTTCATTCTTGCATAATAGCTAATAAATCTCTTTTGTATCTAAAACATTCTCCAAAAAATAAGTATGCTTAGTGAATCCTATAGAATAATATGCATTGATAATTTGACCTATTTCAGTAACAATTTGACAATGAATATTTTATCTCCTTATTAAATCATGATTTAGGGTTTTTATAAATATTTCAAACCCTGGTCAATATAAGAAACTTTGATACATGTGATAAAAAGTCTTCGTAACTCCATTGAACTCTGATTACCTTTTGATGATCTAGAATGACAATGATCTAGAATTTTGATAATGGAACTAATATTGGTGATAATACTTAAGGTTATCTTGCATTCCTCAAGTACCCAGGAAGATATTCATCCTCAGAAAATGGGTACTGAAATTAATGTTAAAATCTCAAAATATTGATAGTTAAGAGATGATTGATCTTCCCTAAGGTTAAAATAGGAAAAAGGAACCCTAACCTCTACAAATGAAACAATGATCTTTAAATATCATGATCTTGACCCATGATCCATATCTTGTTTACCTAATATTGGATCTAAATTGTTGATAAATCTACATTGGATCTTTACTCTAAAACCAATCCAAAAAGGTAAGCTTTATACTGCATCATTGAACAGACTAGAGGTATTGATGATACGTGTATGTACTCTTTAAAATGTACTTGGCTATGTATTTGTCTGAGCCATCACGTTTCCTACTATGTAGTCTTTTAAGTTTCTATATTATATCTTATAAAACAAGTTTGAAACACAAATCATATTGCCCATTGTTCTAAAATATGATGTTGATTTGGGTACAAGTGACCACCTCATGATTGGAGTGATGAAGCTTTTACAAAATGGTGACCTCCTCCTTTGAATGGTGAGATGGATCTAGGTGACCTCCCCCATCTGATTGGGGCAATGGATCCATACATATACTTGTTGATATCAGTATAAAAAGAAAACTCGTAATAAGAATCATTATAACAAACTAGTTTTGAATCACTTGTTATTTATTTTGAATATAAGTCATCTTATGTATAATGTTCTATTGTTGAACTGTTTAAACTATTTTTTACTGTGTACCAAGTTGTCTCTTCATTTTAATCATTTTAGGTCATGTAAGAAAATGAATAATATGTGTGTGCTTATATGTTGTTTCTTTCATTGTCTTCTAAAATAAAGAATGCTACACAACATCAGATCATCACATACGATATTATGTAATTTGAATGCAATATTTAGTTTGTAGTTATCATCTTGTGATTTCTCTTTCTATGTTGCCTACAAGCCTAGATGTATAAACATTATGGCACGTATTAATAAAGTAGAATGATATTTCTTTTGCACATATGATTGTGTGGGTGATTTATTGGCAATCAAATATGGGCATTGTAATCCCCTTAACACTATCCACCCAGTAAGTGGGATTGGTATTAGGGTAATAACTTCTAAGTAATAGTTGGTATCAAATAAACCAGATACTTCTGTATGCATTAATGAAATAATATAACTAATCTCTGAACCAAGGAAATCCTAAAGTTCACTATGGTGAAACTAAGGTATCTAGAAAGAGAACAAGGGGTACTAATGTAATTCCTCCTATTTGTCTATCTATTGTGTCTAAGGTTCCTCTACTCCACCTGGCCTTAGTGATCTAGAGATGGACCAAAGAAATTTCCTTTAACCCTAGAGAGTCTTCTAGAATCTCACCTCATCTTTAATGACTACCCTAAGCCACCTATTAGAAACAAGTAGGGTAAATTTTCATCTCTTTTTATTTAGGGTATCTTGATTTAGTTTGTACAGTATGTCTATTATGGACAGCCTAAGGATGCAGAAAAACTAAAATTCTATTTAATTCATAATTACTAGACAAAATTGCAATTTTTTCATGATCTAATGTATTTTTGACTTGATATTGCTACATGAGAAAAATATACATATTAAATCTTTGTAGATGGCCTCAAAAACTGGATATTGTAAGGATGAAGAAGGACCTTCTGGAACCAAAAAGAATGCTAAGGGAAAGATGCATTGAGAAGATCTGGAAGAGGTTGATTCTGTTAATAAGTCCATCTATGGGGGATTGAAAAAATTTGAAGAAAGTTCTTATGGGATCCATGCATGCCCCAGCAGTCCACAAAACATCACTAGTACCTATAACTAACCCAAACCCCATCACCAACCAGGACTTAACCCAAAAGCCTTCCATGAGGAGGATGTGTAAGATCTCCAAGATAAGGTTGATGTTTGGCTAGTGTCCATAGAGAACACCTTTAGGATTTTGAGGCTTCCTTATTAGGATAAAGTGCCTTTTTCTACCTACCATATGAAAGGGGAGGCCAAGTTATGGTGGGAAAATTGTATCCATTCACAAAAAGTCATCCCTATTAATTGGGAAGCCTTCAAACCCATTCTCACTACATGCTTCCTATGTAATTCCAAATGGAAAGAGAGGCAGAACAATTCCTTACCTTACCCAAGGCAGAAATTCTATAGCTGAGTATAGCCACCAATTTTGTTCTTAAAGTGTCATGTCAGAAACCTCACCGAAGATCAAAATATACACCAATTTGTTGATTGTCTCCTTTAAACACTGAAAGCCTTGGTCTACTAATCCAAATCCACCACCTTTGAGTATGTCTATTACCATTCCTTCCATGGATAGAACCATGGGGATGGGATAGGGAAGGTTACCCAGCATATAGTACTAAGGGACAATTGATGTTGTGCACACAAAGCCTGAGCAGAGGAATAAAAACCCAAAATAATAATATGGAAATAAGCACAAAAATTCAACACAACTGTCCTATAAATCCTCCTGCCCATAAGAACAACCATGGAAAGAACCAGAACAACAACTAAGGCCCTACTCAGAATCAGAATCTAGGCCCAAATAGAGCAAGGTTAAAATCCTAATGTTCCTCAGTGTTGCAACTATGTTAGTTGCCACTATGGCGAGAGTCGGATTTTATACTCCTAGACATATAACACCTTGTTGTATGGAGTAGATATATAACACCTTGTTGTGACTGATATTCATTCCAAGAAAGTTATCATTTCTAGCCAATCTCCCTAATCTTGTAATTCCTAGAAGAAATGATCAAAATCGTTATATCATCAATTCCTTGGTTAAAGCCCAAATCTTGATTTCGAATGGGAGTAAACTACCTAGCAATTGTAACTATAGTCAATACTTATACGAGTGCCCTAGAAAATATTGACACAATGTGTAAGTATACTAGAACTTTTCTAAGGAGATCCCTAGGATAGAACTTGATCATGATATTGAATTTTGTATTGAGTTAGCATCGGGTACCCCAACTATTTCACTGGCACCCTATTGGATGGCTCCTTCTGAATTGAATGAATAATTATAAGAATTTCCATATACGGGTTTCACCCACCCTAGTACACCTCCTTGAGGAGCACATGTTCTTTTTGTCAAGAAAAAGGATGGATCTCTTTTCATGTGCATAGAATATCATATGATAAACCAAGATATTATGAAAGCCAAATATCCACTACCCAGAACTAGCGACATTTTTATCAACTTCATTCTTCTCACATATACTCAAAAGTTGATCTATGTTCTAGTTACCACAAACTCAAGGTTAAGAATAGATACATCTCTAACATTGCATTTTAAACTCAGTTTGGGCACTATAAATTCTTGGTCATGCCCTCTGGGTTGACCAATGCCCCTGGCATGTTTAAGAACCTAATGAATAGTGTATGTCAATCCTCCTTATATGAGTTTTAGTAGTCTTTGTTGATGATATTATAATATATTTGACTGACATTTAGTCACATCCAACCCGTGTTCATAAAGTTCTTGATATCCTCCAAGCTTAGAATTTCTACACAAAATCATTGAAATACGAGTTCTGGATTTTTGAAGTTATTTTTTTGTTCCACATAATTTTTGGTGGGAAAAATTTTACTGACCCCAAAAAGTCATAATTTTCTTGAGTGGCATAACCATGTTTCTTTTTCATAAAGTTAGAGTTTTTTGGGTCTTGTTGGTAATTACCACTGCTACATACCCAACTTTAGTAAAATAGCCTTGCCCTCACCAAGCTCACTAGGAAAGGAAGTTGGTTCGTTTGACCGAAGGAGTGCAAATTTGGTCACCAGGAGTTAAAGATAAACTTGACCACACACCTATTTTTTCACTATCTTTAGGAAATGATAGGTTGGTCGTCTTCACTGATGCATCAATGTTTGGTCTGGGTTGTTTCCTCATGCAAGAAAAGAAGGTAGTTTCCCATGCCTCTTGACAATTGAAGCCAAACAAGGTCAACTATCCAACCCACGACCTCGAGCTTGCAGCCATAATTTTGCATTCAATATATGTCGATGCTATCTATATGGTGACATATACGACATACTCAGTGACCACAGGGGTATGAATTACATCTTGATGCAGAAAAATATCAATCTCAGACAAAGCAGATGGCTTGAGTAGCTCAGGAACTATGAATTCACCATCCTCTTCCACTTTGGTAAGGCAAATGTGGTGGTCGATGCACTTAGTAGCAAGTGTTGAATCGGACGGCTCTAGGGGGTGGGGTGAATAGAGATTTAAAACTTGCACAAAACTAGTAAGACCTTCAATTTACTTCAACTAAGGCATAATTGCAAATAGTCAATTTGATGGCAATTAAACATACATAGAAAGGATGAGAGAAATTGAAAGCAACCAATTGGACAAGTTGTTTTAGAGTGGTTCCACTCTCCAAACTAGGAGGGAGTCAGTCCACTACCTAGAGAGGTCAAGATTTAGGATTTCTTAAGCTTTTCTACTCCTTATATTCACTTATAAGAGTTATAAAAAATGACCTTCCTTTTCCAGAACAAGGATACCCAACTTCCCTTTTAGGCCAAGGGAGCCAACAACCTTACAATCAAGGTCTTACCTATCTGAGAGATAGTCTTCTACCTAACATTCTTGCTTTTCATCTTTAACTTTCTTTTACTCCTTCTCGTTTTGCTTTTCATTTTTCTCTTGCTTTTCTAGCCTTGGATCATGGGCCTAGATGTATAAACATTATAGTTCATTATAAATGAAGTGGAATGCTATTTGTTTTGTTCTTATGGTTGTGTGTCTGATTTGTGTCCCACTTAGGTACATGCACTCTAATCCCCTTTACACTTCCCACCCGATAAGTGGGATTGGGATTGGAGTAAGAACTTATCCATGACATGTTGAACCCTAGTCTTCCTATGAACAAATTTAACCCTAAAGAAAAGGCATTTGAATATATGTATTATTTTTCATCTGGTGAGGGGGATGTCCCAAATTCCTAATTGATATATATGATGTATGATCTCCATGATGAGTCTCATACTTGGTTAGTGGTTCCATTTGAAGGAATCTAGTGGTTTCCCTTATGTTTGAAAATTTGGTGAAAGTTTTGATACAGATAGATGTATATTGTTAGCATGTCTTGCTTTGAGGTAGATAGGTCTTAGCTTGAGTGGATTGGGCTTGTGCAGCTCTATTAAACTACAAGTGAGACATTACAAGACCTAGATGATGATTATAGTGTTGTTCCTCAAAACAACACAGGATGTACGAAAGAAACTCACTTAAATTAGGACTTGATGTATGTAACTAAGTCACTCTTATAATCTCAGCCTAACATGTAACAATGCCATACATGACAGATACAAGTTTGGAATGATGATCTTGATATGATGATGCCCTTAGGATCTTTTCTTAAATAAAGATTATGTATACATGCTTAATTTCATACCTAAATGAAAGGCAATGAACATAACTTGTCGTAATTGTTAGAACCTAGAGGGAAACTAAACCATGTAAGAGATCTATCTTTGTGAAAAGGAAGTGTGATGATATACTTAACTTAAGGTTACGATAATGAATATGTGCTTCCAGTAATTTATGATATGGATCTTGATAACTCACCTGGAATTGGTGTGTGTATATGAATAAAAACTTTAATTCTATAGGGATAAGGGATGTAAAATACTAATATTAAAAGGATGTCATAATATGATGAAACGCTAAGTAACATCTGCATGATCGATCCAGGTGGGTACACCCTTTATGTTTTACAACCTTTAAGTGTGTACCCCATGGTGATGCATGACTCCACACCTAGGGTTAGTTAACTAAACATGATGATTTTTTATGACCTTTGATTTTGATCTTGGCTGAATTTCTAAGGTGAAATTCTTATAAGTAGGGAAGGATGTGACAATCTCACTTTCTCTCTCTCATAAATATTGATACAACCCTATTTTAGGGCTTCATCTTGTGTATTTTTGCATCTCAATCACATCTAAAAATGTTAGAATGCAAGTTAATTCCCTCAAAATGCACATTACTATCAAATGCACTTATGGACATTCTTTGCATGTTTTTCAAGTACTTGGACCATGCCTTGGATGAATGAGAGAGAAGGAAGGTGTTATGGAATTCCTCTACCTGTGGAGGGGTCCAAAGAAGACCCCAAAGCTCCCTCAACCTACCCCTACTGCCCCAGAGTCAAGCTCAAGCAAAGAAGTCCATGGATCTTGAAGTTTCAAGCTCAAAGTGCTACTGAAGACCACAGCACGACTGTGGTGCCAAGGGACAGTGGTGCTCGCCAATCCAAAAATCATAGGTTAATATCCAATTTGGAAAGCTACAATAACTCCACCAAAATGGTCATGCTACCCAGCATAGTCTTGCAAAGAAGCCCCTAAAACGGCCGTGCCAGCCAGCACGGCCATGCTACCAATGATCAAAATGGCATGCTAACAAGAACGACCTCCCTCCATCTCTCCCACTATGGTCGTGCTACCCAACATAACCGTTCTACAAAGCCCCCACCATGACTGTGCTGCCCAGCATGGTTGTGATACTAGCCTACATTTCACCACTTTCATCCTGACATTTTTCATTTCCCATCATGATTGTTCCCTCCCACCATGGCCATTCTAACCATCACAGGCACAACGGTCATGCTACCAACCAAAATTTATCTTTTTCTATATTGAATTCCCATCAATACCCCCACTTACCCTAGTGCTTCCACCACCACCTATATATATACATGGCTGGTGGCCACACCACTAGGTTAGCATCCATATCCACTTCTTAGCCACTCTAGAGCATTCATTACCCTCTCATTTGCATTCAACCCATCCATCTACCTCCCACCTTCCATTTCCACCATAAAACCCAAGTTTTCTAGGTTTTCTACCATAATACCCTACACTTACATGCTCTTTATACATATTGGAAGAGGGAGGACGTTCTACAGTAGCTAGGAGGTGAAGGAGAAGAAGCTTCCACGAGCTCCATGGCCTTCTATCTCTTTCTTCTTCCCTTTTTGCTTTTTTGTTAGATCATGTCTAGCTAAGCCCCTATTGGTGGGTTGTGTGGGGTTAAAATGTTACTTTGATACCACGTTGGGGGAAAATAACATGTCATGAACATATTTCCATTATATGATGATTGTCTCTTGCTTTTATCTCATTTCCCATTATCTTGCTTGTGGTTTTTACTTTTGAACATGGATTGATTGTTGTATGATGCTTGAAGACACCTAGCTTCTAGGGGGGAATGTAATGTATGTGGATATATTAAGAATTTCTCCTAGATCCAATTAGTGGATACCTAGCTAGCACTCTTTGTTCCCACATACCACTCCCTTCTCCTAGAAGTAGGTGTGAGATCTAAGTAGCTAGTGTAAGAGTGATTAATGCAGTTTCCTAGAGTTTTCTAAAGGCTAGATGGTGTGTAGAATGAGGTGAAAAAACCTCATCTCTACACCCATTCCTACCCTTGGCTCTCAATTGCCCTAATACCACTTACCCTAGAAACCTAGACTTTCTAAGTCCTTTTTGAAATACACCTAGCCTTAGTTTCCCAGCTAGTAGCATAGGATAGATTAAAACAACACTTGCCTTGTTGTTTAGTTTGGCAATCTAGATTGAAGATATAAGTCTTCCCCCCAACTAATATCATACTTTCATTCCCAAACGGCTCGCCTATTCATCTCATTGCTTAAAATCCACCCTTGTCTTCTTAGCTTGTTAATGCTAGTTTAGTTAATTGCCTTTATTGCTTCTTAGTCAATTGCTTAGTTCTTGATAGCTAGGTCTTGCTTAAGTAGTAGGTGCTCTTTTGAGCTTGCTTGTGTTAATCTTGTTTGCTAGTAATAACCTAGGTTCTTTCTTGCTCTTATGCTTAACTTGCCTCTTAGTTGTTGAATTGCAGTTTAGTGTAGCTAGTTGTAATTCCTCCTTGCTATTGCTTAATTAATCATTTTGCCTAGCTTCTTAGTCTTAACTTGTTTAGGGTAATTTAGGGTTTCTAGTAATTGACTTCTGTTCTTTCTCTTCATCACTTGCCATATTAGTGTAATCAGCCAAAACTAACCTTTAAACCCTAAAACCCTACACTTTGCTTTAGGAACCTACCTCACATTAACTCAGCTCTAGTTCCCCCTCTCTCCATGTGGATCAACCCTTCTCTTGCCACTTGCCTATACTACAACATGACCTCGTGCAGTTGCAAGTGAAGTGATAATAGTCTAAGCTAGTGTGTTAGACTAGGCCCTTATATAAATTTGAAAGATCCCATGTGTGTTTCCCTAAGTTGCACCTAATCAAATCTAATTGGCTAGTTGTAACCCAAGGCAGTCAAAAGATGCAACAAGCTTTCTGGCACTCTTGATTGAGACAAAAAGTGTCATATCCCCCTAGTAGTTGTGGTGTTCACTCTCCCCTTTGACACCACCTTTTGTCAGTTTACTTGTTTTCATTTGAGAAACACATCAAGATTTCTGGCACCATTGTTGGGAATAGAAAGCACCATAGCTACCTAGTAGTTGTGGTGTTGACTCTCCCCTTTGGCATCATATTTTTCTAGTTTACTTGTCTGCATTTGAGAAATACCTCAACCTTTCGGGTGCCATTGTCGGGGAGTAGAGGCGCTTGGCCTAGCTAGTTAGTGTAGCTTAGCTTTTCCTACTACTCTCACCATTTCTATTCTTTATTCTTTGTTTACTCTTGCATACTTGCCTTATAACTTGGATTTTGTTATTTGTTTGTGTATTGTGCTGGTGACAGTTGTGCATGCTTGGTAGACGCTCTACTTTTAATGCTTTGGTGCCTTTTAACCCTGAGATAGGAAGAAGAAGATGCCAAAATTGCTGCAAGCAACACTGAGAATCTAAAATGGAAGGCCTGGTTGCTCAAATCCCTCCCGGGGGTGCTCCACTACAGCCCAACTTCCCTCTCCATGAGTACTTCACCCTGGGGAACTACACCTCCCCAATCGCCACCATTGTTGACCAAATGTCAGATCAATAGTTCTCTGTTCCACCGGCCCTTCTCGTACTCCTTCCTACCCACTATGGAATGGAGAACGAGAACCCCTACCACCACATAGATGCTTTTATTAAAACTTGCTCCACATTCTGCATACTTGATGCCACCGACGACATAATCTGAAGAACCCTATTTCCCTTTTCTCTAAAAGAAAAAGATAAGGAGTGGTATATGTCCAAGCCTGAGTTAGTAACTTGGAATTTGGTGAAGAATGAATTTCTTAAGAAGTTCTACCCAATCTTCAAGTTGTCTCAAATGCAGAGATGCATTACCTCCTTCACACAAAAAGAGAATGAACCTTTCCATGAAGCCTGGGAAAGGTTCCTAAAGCTCTTATGTGACTTCCCACATCATGAAGTACATATGTGGAATCTTGTTCATACTTTCTATAGTAGGTTGGTTGAGCTGAGTTAGACTATTGTTGATTCCTCATGTGGAGGTACATTCATGGAAAACTCATCGGAGGAGTCTTGGCCCCTATTTGAGCATCTTGCTGAGAACTCTTGCCATTGAGCTTCAAGTAAAGGGGAGAACAGTGACCGAAACTACATTCCTCCTCTCCCTCTTGTAGCTCCAGTCAGGACAGATATGATGATCATGATGAAGAACCAAGTTGGGGGTTCTACTAGCCAATCTACCATGGAAGTTGATGTCATTGATGAAGAAATGAATGTGTTGCACACCTTTAGCAATTGCGACAACCAAGGCCCAATGTCCAACTATTACACTCCATAATGGAGAAATCGCCCTAACTTTTCATGGAAACAACAAGGTGAAGAGGGGAAAGGGTAGCCAAGGAAAAATCAAGGCCCTAAGTGCAGCTCAAAGTTTGAAGAGGAAGTGCTTGGGAGGCTCAGGAGCCTTGATGAAGTGAAGAAAGATGTGTCCTCTCATGGGAAAATGATTAGCCACCTTGAGCAAAGACTTGATTAGATTTCTCTTTCACTTGCTCCTCATGAAGAAGGAAGACTACCCTCTCAACCTATGCCTAACCCAAACAATGATGGTGGCTTTATGGGAACCCCCCAAAGTGCATCTGATCTACCACAGTACCAAGGACCACCCAACCCTTATGCTCCTCCACCTCTAGAACCCCCATTCAACTACCAATATACTCCACTTCCACCTCACTCATACCAACAACCCCCTCCACAATATCACCCTCATCCACTACAACCACCACAACCACAACCATAGCCACAATTCACTCTCCAAAACCCAAGTCCACCACACCCAAGACCACCACCACCTCAACAGCCACAACCACCTCCACAAGCTTCCTCCTCTACTACCCATGAGCATGTGAAGGCGGTGACAGTGTTGAGGAGTGGTAGGACCTTAGAGAAGCCATGGGACACTTTTGTTGATAGTGCATCCAATGATGACAGAGTTGATACTGTGATCAGAGATGGTGATACTGAGACTCAGGTTGAGGATATTGTGATAGGCACTCGGTTGATAGTGTGATGCAGAGAGATGATGATGTGATTTCTATGATACCGATTGATGATTTCATTCATTTGAGTTAGTTTGGGAGCACAACTCCCACCCTTTTGAGATGCACTTGAGGAACCATCCATTGAAAATAGGAAGAAGAAGCACACTGAAGACATCATGGACACTTTTAAGTAGGAGAAGATCAATATTCCTTTGCTTTATGCAATCAAGAAAATATTGTCTCATGCCAAGTTCTTGAAATATTTGTACACATTCAAGAGGAGAATGATAGGAAGAACACCAAGGAAGGTCAATCTCACTAAGCAAGTGAGCTCAATTCTACAACACACTGGGCCAAAGAAAAGGAAAGATTCCAGTACTCCCATCATCTCTTCTACATTGGAGCACACCATATAGACCAAGCTCTTCTTGACTTGGGTTCTAGTGTGAATCTGATGTTGAATGATGTGTTTGTTGAACTGCAAATGGGACAACTAGGTCCAGCTCACTACACCTTGCAATTGGCTAACCGATCTATAAAAATGCCTAGAGGACGTATGGATGATATGTTGGTTAGACTTGATGATGAGACCTCTACATTCTTCCTTGTTGATTTCATCATTTTGGACATGGAGAAAGACTCAAGAAAGGTGACTATTATCTTGGGGAGACCCTTCTTGGCTACAGAGGATGTCATGATTCATGTGAGGATTGGTACCATGTATATGACCTTCATGCACATAAAGATTCGATTGAACATTTCAAGTCTTCTAATAAGGCCGAGGTGATAGATGTTATAGAGGAAGATTGTTATCTTATTAAGTGTCTTGACGAAATTATAGGGGAATTCCTACCTTCATGGATTCAAACTACCACTCAAGGTAGAGATCTAGAGCCTATTGTGGAATTCCACAATGATGTTGATCATGAGGATAAGGAAGATGAGCTAGCCATGGTGGCTGCAAGTGAGAACCTCCCATCCATTTTTGGGTTATTGAAGAACCTCCAGTCCTTGAGCTCATGTTTGTTCCTGAAGGGTTGAAGTACACTTTCCTAGATTCAAATGACACCCTCCTGGTGATCATTTCCTCTTTCCTTTCTCTAGAACAAGAGGATGCCTTGATGGCAGTTTTGAAGAAAAACATTCAAGCCATTGGATGGTCCATTGTTGATTTGAGGGGCATTGACGCTTCCATTTGTGTTCATAGGGTTTATCTTGAAGACGAGGCCATTCCAACAAGGAAAATGCAAAGAAGTTTGAACCCAAAGCTAAAATAGGTTGTATCACAAGAATTAGTGAATTTTCTAGATGTTGGGATTATCTACCCCATTTTTTATAGCCCTTGAGTGAGTCCCATCTAGGTTGTGCCCAAGAAGGATGGGATCACAGTTGCTAAAATTGAGGATGGATAGTTGATGTCAATGAGGGAGCAGTAAAAGTGGAGGATGTATGTGGACTATAGAAAGATGAATTTGAAGACTAAGAAGAACCACTTTCCCCTCCCATTCATTGATCAGATCTTGGAAAGACTTGCAAGGAAAAGTTTCTACTATTTTCTTGATGGCTACTCAAGTTACTTCCAAGTAGCAATTCATCATGTGGATCAAGAGAAGACAAACATTCACTTGTCCAAGTGGTACTTTTGCTTATAGGAGAATTCCATTTAGGTTTTGAAATGCCCCTTCCACCTTTTAAAGATGTGTGACATCCATCTTTGTTGACATGCTTGATTCGTTTCTAGAGGTCTTCATGGGTGATTTTTTAGTATTTGGCAAGACATTTGATGAATGTTTGCTCCATCTAGTAGTCGTGCTTGAAACATGAATCAAGGTTTGTTTGGTGTTATCATGGTAAAAGAGCCACTTCATGGTTCCCGAAGGCATTCTTCTGAGTCACCGAGTTTCTAAGGCTGGCATTAAGGTTGATAAGGCCAAAGTGGGCCTAATTTCCACTCTCACTATTCCTTCCACCATAAGACATGTTCGGTCTTTCTTGGGGCATGTAGGTTTCTACCATCATTTCATTAAAGACTTTAGCAAAATTTTGAGGTCGCTTTGCCACTTGCTTGAAAAGGATGTTGAATTCAACTTTGATGACAAGTGTGTTGAAGCCTTCAACCACTTGAAACATAAGATCATCTCTGATCCTATTATGCACCCCTGGATTTCTCCTTGCCATTCAAAATCATGACTGGTGCATTGGATATGGTAGTGGGGGTTGTGTTGGGCCAAAGGATTTATTGGGTTTTGCATGCCATATATTATGCAAGCAAAACCCTTGATGAAGCCCAAAGGAACTATGCCATCACAGAAAAAGAGTTGTTTGTCGTAATCTTTGCTCTTGACAAGTTGCATTATTATCTTTTGTAAAACAAAGTGGTGGTATACACGAATCATGCTACCTTGAAATATCTCATGGCAAAGAAAGACTCTAAGACGAGGTTGATCTGCTGGATTTTGTTGCTTCAATAATTTGATTTGGAGATTGTTTACAAGAAGGGAGTCAAAAATTGTGCAACTGGACATCTCTCCCGCATTGAGGCACCTTATGATGACATGAATCGAATTAAGGAAACAATGCCACATGGGTATCTTTTCTTAATTTCATCCACCCAAAGACAATGGTACAAACACATAGCTAACTTCTTAGCTAGTGTGGGGATACCAAGTACTTGGACAAGGTAAGAGAGAAATAGGTTGTTTGCTATGGTGAAAAACTATGCTTGGGATGACCCACATCTATTCAAATATTGTCTTGACCAACTCAGTAGAAGGTGTGTCCTAGAAGCTGAGCAGTCAGGGATTCTATCCATGTGCCACTCTAGTGTGTGTAGAGATCATTTCGGTGGAAAATGCACAGCCGCCAAAATTCTTCAAAGTGGTTTCTATTGGCAAACCTTGTTCAAAGATGCTAACAAATATTGCAAATGTTGTTTGAAGTGCCAAAAAGTGGGCACTCTCTCCAAGAGGGACATGATACCTCTATCACACATTCTTGTGGTTAAGGTGTTTGATGTTTGGGGAATTGACTTCATGGTTCCATTTCCTCCCTCCTTTGGATATGTGTACATCTTGGTGGTAATTGATTATCTATCCAAGTGGATTGAAGTGATTACCACTAGAATGAACGATCATAAAGTGATTTGTGATTTTGTAAAGTCAAACATCTTCAGCTGATTTGGTGTACCATGGACAATGATTAGTGATGGTGGAAGTCATTTCATCCATATGACCTTTGAAGGAATGTTAAAAAGGCATGGGGTGAATCATCGCATGGCTACTTCTTAGAACCCTCAAATGAGTGGTCAAGTTGAGTTATCTAATCGATATATAAAGCTCATTCTTGAGAAGACAGTGAGGTCGGACCGTAAGGATTGGTCTTTACATCTCAATGAAGCTTTGTGGGCATATAGGACTACATTCAAGGCCTCGATTAGCACCACACCATTTAAGCTGGTGTATGTTAAAAGTTTCCGTCTACCCATGGAAATGCAACACAAGGTTATGGGCATTGAAAGCCATGGACATGGTTGGAGACATTACCAGATTGAGAAGAAAATTGCAGCTGCATGAGCTAGAAGAAATGAGACATGAGGCATATGAATTGTCAAAAAGTTCCAAGGAAAGGACCAAATTTTCGCATGATAAGCTGATCAAGAAGGACGTTGATCCTAGACAATGGGTATGGTTGTACAACTCTAGGATGAAGTTCTTTCCCAAAAAGCTTCGATCTAGAAGGGAAGGGCTTTATCTAATCAAAAATTTATATCCATCTGGGTCTATTGTGATACATGAAAAGGACGGATCAAGAGAGTTCACCGTCAATGGGAAAAGATTGAAAGCAGATGTTGAATCTGGACAAAGCCAACAAAAGTTTTGACATCGTGATGCTAATAGAGGAACACATGTTGGATGAGGAGATGTGCTTAAATGCACATGAGAGGGACATCTATTACAAATATGGGTTGAAAGTTCCATGAGGATGATCGAGTCTAGAATCAATAACCATGGTTGAAGACATTAAATTTAGCACTAGTGGGAGGCAACCCACCTAGGTTTGGGAACATTTGCACCCACCCTTCACTTTTTGATACTTTTACTTTATTTTTACACAGTTCCAAGAAAACACACACACACACTTGTTTAACAATTTTGCTTTAGTTTTGATGATTAGACAAGTGAAACGGGTGAAAGTTTGAGAAATGAGGCACATTTTTAGTGAAAAGTATTGATAGAACATCAACTAGATTGATTTTGATTATTGGATTATGAATGATTGAATGATTTGAGAATATTGAAGTTTTGTCAACTTGGAAGTACCAGCACGGCCATGTTGGCGTGGAACGGTCATTCTAGAATTGTTGATTTCAACAGGGAAAACTCAAGTTTTTGGGCCCGGCCAGCACGACCATTCTGACCAACACGGTTGTGATGGCATTCTACTAGAACAGTTGTGCTGGCTTGGGCCCAGCACTTAGTGACCCGATTTTCCACCCAGCAGCATGACCAGTTCTTCATTTGCTCGACATAGCATGTATGTTCCACGACTATTGGCAATTAATGAAACCCTCGTTCACCCCCAAATTGCCTCCTCTTCCTCCCAAACTCTAGATTCTAGTTCCCTTTGGCTCCCAATCACCTTCCCCTACCTCAAGCTCCACTTTCCACCCTCCATTAACCTCTATTTCTCCATCTCCAAAGAGATTCCACCCCTACATCTCGGAAGTGTGAAAATTGTTGTGCTTCTTTGTTTCTCCACCAAATCCTTGCAAAAATGAAGAGCACAGGCAAGGCAATCAAGAAAGGGGTAGATAAGACTATGAGTATCCTCACCGAAGGCAAAAGTCGCACCAAACAAGCCTCCAATGTCACGTCGCCATCACACAACCATATGTCGCCATATAACTCTATATCTGGTTCATCTCTTGGGAGTTCGACATTAACGAGTGCTTCCCGACTCTGGTCCTCCTCAAGACACCGTGCATCATACTCGAGTTACAGCAACCCCAAGGAGGAGGAAGAAGAAGAAGAATTGGAAAATATTGTTGATTCTATAGATGTTGATGTACAAGCCCAAGAAAGGGGGGCCAAGAAAGCGATTGTTGCATCGTATTCACACCTACCTCCACGACTGACTCCAACGAGGCATTCCACTTCATCAGCCCAGCCTTGTGCACTCAACAACCCACTAGACGTCGGTTGTTGATTGAAGAAGAAGATGTTAATGCACCCATTGAGATGGTGCCCTTGAACTTGGACACAAGTTTGGGATCACATACTTAGGAGGAGAAGGTATATGATACTAAAAGTGAGGAGATGGAGGATAAGCTAGTGGAATTCTTGTCCAATATAGAGGAGGATAGAATGAAATGGGTGGGAAAGTAGTCTGAGGAAACCACATATGGAAGATGCACATCAAGAAGGGTGTTCACAAGACCCCTCCACCCTAAGTGCACAACTAGGAGGGTGATCCCTACAAGATACGCTTGCCCCAACACCATGAAAGCCTTAGGGATGCACCTTTTCATCAATAATTTCTTAACATCATGTGGGTTGTATCATTTTCTAACCAATATAGAAGAGACATACCTAGAGATAACCCATGAAATCTTTGGATCTTTGGAGAAGATACAATATTAAGGGGAAGATGCAATCCGCTTTAGCCTCCAAGACTCCATTCATGTGCTAAATTCTTCCCACCTCAACTAGATTTTAGCACCACACCAGAGATGGCACAAAAATTTGATGAGTGTTGGTATGGTAAGAACAAAAATGCAACTATTCTAAGATGTGGGAAACATTCACTGGCCTAGGCACCTCCATAGTCGAAAAGACAAAAACAAGAAAAATATTCAACCCCGCCTTGAGATATGTTCAAAGGTTCTAGCCAAAATTGTCTTTGGCCGATACAACAACCAAGGTTGTTGCTCACAAAAAGACTTATTTGTGATGACGGTAATGGTAATTCGTGGTCATGTGAATCTGGGTATGATGATGATTGATCACCTAAAAACAATCCCCTTTAAGAGTAAGAATCCTTTTATAATGGGGGGAATTGTGACCACCATAGCAAAAGCACTCGATTGTGATCTCCAGAACCTCACAAAGGTAGAAGGGACCAATTTGGTTAAATTGAATTATCTTGCAAGGTCCCAGATGATATCCATAAGAGACAAAAAGATCATATGCAATATGAACCACGAGTACCGTGGCATCACTTTAGAGTTACTTTACCATGTCTCTATTCTTATTGATGATAACAAGATGTTGGACAATCTTCCAGCATGAATTTCCAAATGGGAATGTCAATATCCTAGAGAGGACTACGAACCCATGACATTGGACTTGCCTCACAGAGGAGGAGAGACAAATGTACAAGAGCGGTAGCACATTCTTGAGCAGCTACGCTGCACAAGACATAGTCACAAGGATTTTTATGTGCAGCCACCTCCAACAAATTCATATGACATGTCAGCCATTCATTCATAGTTGGAGGCAATTCAGCAGACACAACAGGCCATGTGGTTTGATCAAATAGTGGATGCACCATCATATCAACCACATGTACCAGTATCAGCATGTGTAGGTGCAGAGAAACCCCCAATGGGGGGGAGATTTTTAGGGAGCCCTTTCTGGTTATCAAGAGATATACCGCATCCATAGGCAGACTACTAGGGCCACTATTACCAGCACCCACCTCCACAGGATGACCCACCATAGGATCCCACACCACTGGAGTAGTGACATCTACCCTATCATTCCTAAGCTTTAGTTTCATGTTGAGGACAACATGATTCAAAAGTTTGGGGTGGTAGGGAGGTATGCCCTCTTTTGTTAGCTTATTTTGTTTGTGCTTGTCTCACATGATCTATGTTTGTTTGACTTTACTCTATCTAGTGTAGATTTCCTTCTCTTTGCATTCCTGCATACATTATAGTTCTGTTTCATGCATTTTTGAGTAATTTTTCAAAAAAATTGCTATGTTGACCATTTCATGCCATGCATTGCATTTGCATGTAGATTTTGGTAATTTGTGTGTGTTTTAACTAGGATTTTCTTCTTTATGTTTTATTTTCCATAAATGTAGGTTTACATGTGATTGAATGCATATTGGCACCATTTTGATCAATTTTGCCCAAATTTGAATGTCCTTGCCCAAAAGTGTATTTCAACTGAATTTGTATCTGTTGTGAAGAGAATGATTCAATCTTGTATAATGTAACTTGCTTTGATGTTTTTGTCTAGAATGAGTCCTATGTAGGAGTTTTCATTGAAAAACCACTATAGGGGGTGAATAGGGTTTTATAAATATATTAATAATAATTCAACTCAAGCAACCACAATTGAGATAATAAGAAGGAGGCAAGGTGTTTAGAGTGGTTCCACCTTTAGCAAAAATTAAAGGAGTCAGTCCACTATCCAATTGTTTCCCATTGAGATTTTGAAAGTATTTAAATTTTATTACCTTGCAAGGATGTTACATAAAATTACAAATACTTTCACCACCCTTTGGACATCCTTCACCTAGAAGTAGTCCCACCAACCTTGAAGCAGCCTTCCTTGAAGTAACTTCAAGCTCCCCCTTGAAGTAGTCTTCCTCTTGAAGTAGCTTCCCATTGAGATAGCCTTCTTGAAGTAGTTCAAAGTCCTCCTTCTACACCGAGAAGACCCTTCTCCACCTGAGAAGATAACCCCTCTCCAATCCACAGCCTCCAACCCTAGGAGTAGCAAGGAGAGTACAAGCAATAAGAAAGAACAAGAAGGAAAATAGAAATTACAATTACCATTGTAGCACAAGGCTTTATTTCCTATATCAAGTGTTTTGATCTCCTAACCAATGTGTATGGAAGTGCAAGTGTAGTGGGTAGGAGATGCTAGCCTATAGGACACGAATTTAGAGCAGTGGAAATGAATAGAAAATGCTAGAGTTGCTTAATTGCTCACAAGAAATGATTGCCAATTGCAAGTAGTATGCTCAAGTATTGCACAAGTGTGTGTTGGGTGTCCTAAGGCATGTCCTATTTATAGGAATGGCCTATGAATGTTTAAGGACATTCTAGACACTTTCTAGGGGGTTCTTAGTGCTTAACTAGCTGTTAGGTATCCACTAATTGCTTTAGCAACGGCTAGTTAGGAATTTTCGATCGAGAGTCCTGTCGGTCGAAGTCTTTGTCGACCGAGGGACAGTCTAGAGCAAGTGTATATAATGTTTGATTCCATCTCCCAACTACCTTGTCTGTTGTGTCTAATGGCTATTTGGGTCATTCTCAGCTAAAGAGTTTGTCGACGGAGAGTGTCTCGGTCGAGAAGTTTGTCGACCGAGAATGACTTTGTTTCAATGTTTTGAACTATGTACTAAGTATGTGTATGAGTGTCCAGTTGTGACACTATTGTAGCGGACGACCTATCTAAGTGTTGTAATTGGCTAGGGAAGATCTAAACGCTTGATTTACATGATATCTAAGTACTTGTACATTATATACTTGTACATGTTTTTACATTTGATTACAATCATGAAATTAAAGCATTTTGAGCATATAGATCTTCCAAGGGTTTTTCATCCACCTAGTTCATGCAACACTCAAGTAGCATGTTAGATCTACAAGAATGAAATGTTTGTCATCATCGAAACAAAGGGATTATAATAATGTCCAATTTAGCCAACAATCTCCCCCTTTTTGAAGATGACAAACATTTCCAAAATATAAAATAAGGAAATGTAAATTATATGAGTTTTATACCTGAAGTTTACCTTTTGTAGCCATTCTCTTGTTTGCAAGTGTGTGCTGGACAAATGATTATGAAACTCATTTTATTTTATATTTTATATTATTTCTCCCCCTTTGTCATTTCAAAAAGATAACCAACATAATCATTAAGTATGACTTTTATTACTCCCCCTTAATTTAAATAATCAGATGCTCCCCCTTAATAAGATATTCAGATTTAAAAGCAAGGGATGCAAACCACTTATTGTCAAATTTATCCACAATTTATTTCTCAATCATTTGCAAAGGATGTTAAGCCTTGAAATGATATGAGATCCTTTTAGATTCATGGCATATGTGTTTTGTTAAGCCCTAAAAATGACATGAGAATCCTTTAAGCTTAGAGTACATGAATGTATCTCTAACCAAATACATGGGATGTTAAGCCCTAATTTGTTTAGATAATTCCATTATATTCATACATATTGTAGGCTCCAAAATTACTTTAAAGATACTAAGGTCATAACTAGCCTCAAATTTTTTTATGATGTTTACAACGTTTTGTAAGCACCTTCTTATAGTCAAGATAGTTTTTGTGAGCTCCCCCTTAATCTTATAGTCAAGATAATTTAAGGATTATAAAGTCACAATAAGTATTAAATCATAATAAGTTAACCTTTTATGAGAGCTATGCACTAAAATTATGTTTTTGATATATTAAGTGCAAGGAAATGATTTACAATTAAGCATTTTGTCAAGCTTATTTTAGGTCGACCTTGACTTCGACCATGGCACCCCTTGGTCAAATTTTATTTTAACCAAGAGGCCATTTTGTAGATTTCCAATTTGAGAATTCTCATTTACACATTAATATGTGAAACATAAAGTCTTTATGTAATATGATCAAATGTATATCAATTTGAAGCACTTTGAGTGATACCTATTTTAAAGAAATTTTAACAATTGAAAACTTTAATATAGGCATCACAATGAAGTCTTTGTTTTTTATTTTCTTAGAGCAAGTTATATCCTAAGAAAATTTTCAAAATGTATGTGCCTCATGAAATAAAGAATTTTGATATGATTGTTTTTCGTGCAAAAAGATAATTGAGCTACATCTACAACATGTTCAATCATAGTAAGAATGCAGCTTTCAATCATTTATTTATAAGTAATATAAGAATTTAGTACCTTGCTCTTGATTTTGGTTATAATCGATTTAAAATGTAGCAATTAAATGGCTCTTTATATTAAAAAAATCTCTTATTTTAAACTTATTTCTAGATTAACTCTTTAGAATCAGTCATCCTTGAGTATAAATTAAGAACAAGTTTAAATCTCAAGTTCTTAAAATCAAGATTTTGCTTTTGATTACTTAGAACAAACAGCTAGATAAGACATTAATATTCTTGTTCTAAGAAACAAACTATTTAGCTTGCCATAGTGTCATCTAGAAAAAATCATTCATTTATTACATGAGATGATACAAGCCATGCACACAATAATCATTATCTATCATGTCAAGATGCATTTGTGTCATAGAGTTTTTTTTACTGTTATGCAATATGGCATTTTTAATGATAAAATCATCTTTATATGTAATGAGCTGAATCACAATGATCATTTTGAAAACACTATCCATTCATGGTTTGTATATATAGATCAAAAATTATTTTAGGCAAACCAAGTAAAAGATGGAACACAATGATCATGATAAAACAGTAATTAAATCAACATGTTTTGTAACAAGTTTAATCAAAGTATATTAATAAGTCATAATGCAAGCTTATCAAAATATTTAAAGATTTGCCTCCAAGATTCATTCTTGATTTGCAAATTTAAATCAATCATTTATAGCAAATTGATAGCAAATTGGATCAATTTAAATAGGTTCAGCAGAACTTGATTCGGTCAAACAGGCTTACCTCTTCTTCTTCTTCACTTATTGTACCAATAAGGCATTCTTTGTGCACATCTTCCTTCTTTAACCTCCATGGATAGCTAGGTGTTGTGTGCCTTGTTTCGAAGCACCAATTACAACTTGTTGAATATTTGTCCATGCTTCTCCTTTGCTTGCAGTTGTAGACACCACCACCCTTCATTCTTCAAGACTCGATTAGAGCTCCTTGAAGCCTACTCTGATACCAAATGAAAAACCACTAGAGTGGGGGTGAATAGGGTTTTATAAATATTTTAATAATAATTCAACTCAAGCAACCAAAATTGAGATAATAAGAAGGAGGCAAGGTGTTTAGAGTGGTTCCACCTTTAGCAAAAACTAAAGGAGTCAGTCCACTACCCAATTGTTTCCAATTGGGATTTTGAAAGTATTTAAATTTTATTCCCTCGCAAGGATGTTACATAAAATTAAAAATACTTTCACCACCCTTTGGACAGCCTTCACCTAGAAGTAGTCCCACCAACCTTGAAGCAGCCTTCCTTGAAGTAACTTCAAGCTCCCCCTTGAAGTAGCCTTCCTCTTGAAGTAGCTTCCCATTGAGACAACCTTCTTGAAGTAGTCTAAAGTCCTCCTTCTCCACCGAGAAGACCCTTCTCCACCTGAGAAGATAAACCCTCTCCAATCTGCAGCCTCCAACCCTAGGAGTAGCAAGGAGAGTACAAGAAATAAGAAATAACAAGAAGGAAAATGGAAATTATAATTACCGTTGTAGCACAAGGCTTGATTTCCTATATCAAGCATTTTGATCTCCTAACCAATGTGTATGGAAGTGCAAGTGAAGTGGGTAGGAGATGCTATCCTATAGGACACGAATTTGGAGCAGTGGAAATAAATAGCAAATGCTAGAGTTGCTCAATTGCTCACAAGAAATGATTTCCAATTGCCAGTAGTATGCTCAAGTATTGCACAAGTGTGTGTTGGGTGTCCTAAGGCATGTCCTATTTATAGGAATGGCCTATGAATGCTTAAGGATGTTCTAGACACTTTCTATGGGGTTCTTAGTGCTTAACTAGCCGTTAGGTATCCACTAATTGTTTTAGCAACGGCTAGTTAATTAATCCCGAAAAGTACAGATAGAGACAGTCTCGGTCGAGGAATTGTAGACCGAGAGTCATGTCGGTCGAAGTCTTTGTCAACCGAGGGACAGTCTGGAGCAAGTGTATATAACATTCAATTCCAACTCCCAACTACCTTGTCTATTGTGTCTAATGGCTATTCGGGTCATTCTCGGTCGAAGAGTTTGTCGATCGAGAGTGTCTCGGTCAAGAAGTTTGTCGAACGAGAATGACTCTGTTTCAATGTTTTGAACTATGTACTAAGTGTGTGTATGAGTGTGCAATTGTGACACTATTTTAGGGGATGACCTATCTAAGTGTTGTGATCGGCTAGGGAAGATCTAAATGCTTGATTTACATGATATCTAAGTACTTGTACATTATATACTTGTACAAGTTTTTACATTTGATTACAATCATGAAATTAAAGCATTTTGAGCATATAGATCTTCCATGGGTTTTTGTTCCACCTAGTTCCTGCAACACTCAAGTAGCACGTTAGATCTACAAGAATGAAATTTTGTCATCATCAAAACAAAGGAATTATAATAATGTCCAATTTATCCAACATTCATGTGCTCCAAGCCTCTTGAAATAAATTTTTGTTTTGATTAAAAGGGGTGAATCTTGCAAGTATTGAACATTTGGGATTTATTTGTTCTATATGATAAGAATGCAATCTACTATATTGTTCATTTTATGCATGACTTTTTTTATTGGTGAATGTTACATGAACTAACTTGATTGAGTGATATTATACATGAATGTCCACTTCTTGGGACCCCTTTTTGACTCGACATTTCTTCCACCATCTTCTTACCTCTCTGCCTCATGAAAGGATGCCAAAGTGCACATATCATCCTTGGTCACCCCCAAAAGTTTGGGGTGACAAAACCTTTACCTCTCCACTTCACTCTTACCATCATATTCCCTACCTACACGAAGGGCAAAGAAAAGAAAATGAAAAGAAAAGGAAAAAATAAAGTGAAGGGTGCTCATGTTTAAGATCATCCAAATAAAGAAAATATGAGTGTAATAGCACTCCATTCCCTTTCATAATCATTTATTCCCTTGTATGCCTAGTATGGCTAGGGTAAATCAACTCTAGCCCTCATTCCCCTACACAAGCCAAGTGGGTCATGAGTAGTGAAATGAAGTGTATGAGGTAGCTTTATCAAGTGAAACAGTAATTCTAACCTTTTGAATGTGTTTCATGCATGATACGGTTTACCCTAAGCATTATAAAAATTGCATCACTTGCATATGTGAATGGTGACCCATATTCTAAGTTCTCATGCTCTATGCTTGATTCACACTTGAAAAAATGAAAATGAATATAGAGTAGTGGATTGCATGCCTAATTCATCATGTGAACTCCTTTTAGCCAACACACATCACAATCATTACTTTATCCTTGAACTCTTTGATTGAATTGAAAGAGAGATTAAGTTGCAGCGTACTTGAGGACAAGTATGTTTTAAATTTGGGGTGTTGATGTAGTCCTATTTTAGGGCTTCATCTTGTGTCTTTTTGCATCTCAATCACATCTAAACATGTTAGAATGCAAGTTAATTCCCTCAATATGCATGTTACTGGCAAATGCACTTATGGACGTTCTTTGCATGTTTTTTAGGTACTTGGACCATTCCTTGGATGAATGAGAGAGAAGTAAGGTGTTCTAGGATTCCTTTAGCCATGGAGGGGTCCAAAGAAGACCCCAAATCTCCCTCAACCTACCCCTAGTGTCCAAGAGTCAAGCTCAAGCAAAAAGTCCATGGATCATGAAGTTTCAAGCTTAAAGTTCTACTGAAAACCCCAGCACGACCATGGTTCCAAGGAACGACCATGCTTGCCAATTCCAAAAATCACAGGTTGATATCCAATTTGGCAAGCTACAGCAACTCCACCAAAATGCCCATTCTACCTAGCACGGTCGTGCCAAGAAGCCTCCAAAATGGTTGTGCCAGCCAACACGGTCATGCTGCCAATGATTAGAATTGGCATGTTGATGAGAATGATCTCCCTCCATCTCACCCACCACGGTCATGCTACCCCGCACGGCCATTCTACCTTGCCCCCACCATAGTCATGTTGCCCAACATGGCCGTGCAACTAGCCTACATTTCACCACTTCCATTCTGACATTTGTCATTTCCCACCACAAACATTCTCTTCCACCACGGTCATTCTAACCATCACCTACCATGGTCGTTCTGCCCAAAACGGCCATGCTACCACCCAAAACCTAGATTTTTTCTCCACTGAATTTCCCTTAATACCCCCACTTACCCTAGTGCTTCTACCACCACCTATATATACATGGGTGGCAGCCACAGCACTAGGTTAGTATCCCTATCCACTCCTTAGCTACTCTAGAGCATTCATTATCCTCTCCTTCGCATTCAAGCCATCCACCTACCTCCCATCTTCCATTTCCACCATAGAACCCTAGTTTTCTAGGTTTTCTACCATAATCCCCTACATTTCCATGCCCTTTATCCATCTTGGAGGAGGGAGGACGTTCTACAGCATCTAGGAGGTAAAGGAGAAGAAGATTCCATGAGCTCCACGGCCTTCTATATCTTTCTTCTTACCTTTTTGCTCTTTTGTTTGATCATGTCTAGCTAAGCCCCTAGTGGTGGGCTGTTTGGGGTTAAAATGTTACTTTGATACCATGTTGGGGGGAATAACTTGTAATGAAAATATTTCCATTCTATGATGATTGTCTCTTGCTTCTATGTCATTTCCCATTGTCTTTCTTGCGTTTTGTACTTTTAAACATGGATTTCTTGTTGTAGGATGCTTGAAGACACCTAGCTTCTAGGGAAAAATGGAATGTATGTAGATATCTTAGGAATTGTTCCTAGGTCCAATTAATGGATCCCTAGATAGAACCCTTTATTCCCACATACCACTCCCTTCACCTACAAGTAGGTGTGAGATCTAAGTAGCTAGTATAAGACTGATTAGTGCAATTTCCTAGAGTTTTCTAAAGGCTAGATGGTGTGTAGCATGAGGTGAAAAACTCTCATCTCTACCCCCATTCCTGAAAAACTACTAGAGGGGGGGTGAATAGAGTTTTTGAATTATTTTAACAATTTATTGAATTCAAACAACCACAATTGAAATTAGAAGAAAGAGACAGGTGTTTAGAGTGGTTCCAACTATAGCAAATACTATAGTTGTCAGTCCACTACCCGGTTGCTTACCCAACCGGGATTTGAAAGTATTTATTTTACTACCTCTCGAGGATTTATACAAAATACAATACTTTCCTTTACACCCTTTGAACAGCCTTCACCCTGAAGTAGGTGCACCAACTTTGAGGTAGCCTTCTATGAAGTAACTTCAAGCTCCCCCTTGAAGTAGCCTTCCTCTCTAGAAGTAACCTCCCGTTGCACCAGCCTTCTGAAGTAGCTCAAAGTCTCCTTCTTCACCAAGAAGATCTTCACCCTCTCCAATCCGCAACCTCCAACCTAGGAGTAGCAAGGAGAGTACAAACAATAATAGGGAACAAGAAAGAAAATAGAAATTACAACTTATCCTTTATAGCCCAAGGCTTGATTTGCCTATATCAAGCGTATAGATCTCCTAACCAAGTATGTGAACTTGTGATTGCAGTGGGTAGGAGATACTAGCCTATAGGACACGAATTATGAGCTAAGGAATGAAATGGCCAATTGTCACAATGCTCAAATTGCTCACAAACAGATTGCACAAAGTATGCTCAAAGGTTTCTCAAGTGTAGCAAGTGTAAACAAGTGAGTTTAGGTGTCCTATGGCTTGTCCTATTTATAGGAATGGCCTAAGGATGCTTAAGGACGTTCTAGACAACTTTTAGGGGTTTCTAAGTGCTTAACTAGCCGTTAGGTACAAAGTTGTTACTTTAACAACGGCTAATTAATTAATTCTGCAGTTGCTGTCAGAGACCATCTCGGTCGAAAAATGGTCGACCGAGACACCTACTCGGTCGAACTTTTGTCGACCGACAGGCTCTCTGGAACAAGTGATTTGCAACGTCTTTTTCCAACTGCCAACTAACTTGTCTGTTGTGTCTAACGGCTACTTTGGATCTTTCTCGGTCGAGAAGATTGTCGACCGAGAGTGTCTTGGTCGAGGAGTTTGTCGACCGAGATTGATCCTGTTTCAAGGTTTCAATTTAGGCACTAATTATGTGTGTGAGTGTGCAAAAGTAATCCTATTTGAATGGGATGACGTGTCTAACTGTGGTGTTTAGCTAGGGAGAATCTAACGCTTGATTTACATGCAATTCTAAGGACTTGTACATTATATTTTTGTACAAGTTTTTTTACAACAGTTATTACATTGCATGAAAATATAAATATGTAAGCTTGTAGATTTTCCCTTGTTGCTTTGTCATCCTGCACACTCAAGTAGCTCGTTAGATTAATAAGAATAAAATGTTTGTCATAATCAAAACAAAGGGATTTATAGATGTCCATTTAGCCAACAATCTCCCCCTTTTTGAAGATGACAAACATTTCCAAAATATAAATAAAGGAAATATAAAACATATGAGTTTCATACCTTTAGATTACCTTTTGTAGCTTTTTCTCTTGTGTATAAAATGTGTGCTTATTATTCCCCATGAATTATGGAACATGAAATCCAGATCATTTGGGAATATAGCAACTTTCAATGTAAAGCCAAGAGTTTATTTATGAAACTCATTAATTGAGTTTTACATAATTACTAAGTTTTAGTTTTATATTTATCTCTCCCCCTTTGTCATTTCAAAAAGATAACCGTTTAAGAATAAAAAAACTCCCCCTTAATTAGATGTCCTATCAAATCTAATGAAAAAGATGTCCATTTAAAAGCCAAAAATGTAAATAAGAGTTTTTTTTTTTGTTTAAGTAGCACAAATATCAAAGAAAACATCTTCCAAAGGAGTGATAAGCAATTGCTTCCTAATATTGTTAAATTGATCTAGTGGAAGCGGTTTTGTAAAAATATTAGCCAATTTTATCTTCAACATGATGAACGGAAACATGATTGATTTGCAAATATATTCAGTTTTATTGCAGACTTGACAACAGAAACCTGCTCGGTCGACGATCTTTCGACCGATAGTGTTCTCGGTCGAACAGTTTCTCGACCGAGAATGTGTCTGGATTTGTTTCATAACTGTTTTAAGTAATTGTGTCATAGATCCTTGTCGATTTTGCCACAATTTTAAAGGTTGCATTTTTTATTTATTACTCCCCTTATTTTGTATGCTCTACAATGATGATCTTATAATCCATATTTTGAAGATGTCTCACATGCTCTTTATAAAAATATCCATTGGAATCAAGTAAAGATGACCAATTTTATTAAAAGCATGTATTACAAGCATAGAAAAATAGACACATCATATAGAGATGACCCATTACAATTATTCAAAAGATATCATTACAATAACTCCAACACTTACTGGAAAGACTTAAGAATTACATCAATGTCAGGGTCTTTCCCAAGAAAAGGCTCAGTTCCATAATACTGGACCAAGGTTTGCCAATCTAGAGCACCTGTCTTAGTTAAAGCATATGCTTCCAAGAATGTAGGAACTCGGTCAAATCGGAAATGAGCGGCAATATCTTACAGTTGCATGGATGAAAACTGAGTGTGCGTAAGATCCACAGATGGTGGAGGTGGAGTTTGATAATAGTTGTACGAAGGATTGTATGGATTGAGCATGCCAGGATTTAAAGAATACGGATATTCATCAGGTTGGTTTGGTGAAAGGGTTTGCATTCTTTGGTTTATATAAGTCATGGCATGATGGTTATAGTCTAGTTGTTTGCTAAGGTGATATTGGGAGCCAGCAATATAAGTAAGAGTGTTTTGAATGGGATCATGTGATAGGTTAGTAGGAGGAGGAGGTGGTGGTATGTCTTGATGAGATGTTTCTCCTTCTACTCTAGCCCTTTTATGACCAAAATCAATTCCCATTTTTTCTACTGTATTCTTACTTAATTTTTGTGGTCTACGCTCCCATGTATATCCCATATCCTCAAGTTGTGTCTTAAGGAAATGTTGAGTAATTTGGCATACAAAATCGGCATATGGAGGATTGCCAGAAAACTCAAGCATGTTTTTAAGAATGATGCGGATAAAATTTGTGGGAATACGTTGGATAATGGAATATATTAGACACATACGAAAAATAGGAACTTCAGACTTATTGGCTCTAGGATGTATGTTTGTTGAAACAATAAGGTTTATAATCCTGGCAGCTGGTTTGAGATTTATAGCATAATATGTGCCTCTATCTTCGTGACAGGTTGTATTAGATTGAAAAATGGTCCTTTTGATGTCACTAAGACTAATGGTATGGTCATCTTGGAGAAATTGGTTAAGGGGGTTTCCAGAAGTAAGGTCAAGGGTGTCTTGATATTCATCTATGTCAATATTTAGCATGTCAAGAATATCCCCTTCAGTAAATCGGAAGCTATGCCCATTGACCATAGTATAGAAGAAGATGGTTTCATTTTCAGAGTGGGAAATGAGGTTTGCATAGAATTCATTCACTACCTTGATGGAATAGGAAGGAAAAGAAGGGTTGATGAATTCTTTTAACTTTTGCACTTCGAAAAGGTCCTCCAAGTCGATGATGTTGATGAAGTCCATAACTTCAACTGGTCGTCGTGGGAGAGGAGCTTTGGAGGAAAGCCGTAGATATCGATCACCAGCATCTCCATCGACGAAAGCAATGTCGTTGATGATCGTCAGTGGTGGAGTAGCTTCCCGAGCTTCCCTTCCTTTCCTGCCGGCGACCTTCTTCTTTCCACGAGCAGACGATGAGGCCATTGTGTTGCTTGAAGGTGGAGAAGAAGCAAGGATGTCTTGTGGATGAGGATGCTAAAGAGTTGCACAAAAATGCACTAGAGAGAGCCTATGGAAGCAAGAGTATGCAAGTGTGAGGAGGTGACTCGTTTTGGGTTCCTTTTATAACAATCCAGCGACCTGGTCGGTCGACGATTCGTCGACCGAGCGTCCACAACGGTCATGTTGCAGACGTGCCACTCGGCTCCCCAACGGTCATATAACGGTCATAAACGGTCATACCGGTCAGTTTACAACGGTCATATCCAACGGCTATTTCTCGGTCGAACAATTGTCGACTGACATTGTCTCGGTCGAACATTTGTCGACCGAAAGTGTGTCCAATACTAAATCTGTCTAGATTCTGTCGGTCGAGAGAGAGGGGCTGACCGAAAGGTTTTCGGTCGAAGAGTTCGTCGACCGACAGACTTACTGAGTATGAATTTGAAGCTGATTTTTAATGTAAGTGATAGACTATATTTGTAGAGCACATATATAGATTTTCTAAGGGAGTAATATTGTGTTTATTATTGACAATATTGGGACAAGTTGTGATCATAAATTATTCTTTTAATCATAAAAGGATATCCAAATAGTTATTATGTCAAACTTATTTTAGGTCGAATTTGACTACGACCATAGCGCCCCTTGGTCAAATTTTATTTTGACCAAGAGGCTAATTTTGCAGATTTTCAGATTGAATATGTTGAGTATAATATCTGCATTTAATTAAATGTCAAGCTGAAGCATAATACTTAATATGATTCTTAATTGAAGGCACAATTAATTATCTCAAATCTTCAAAGATACTAATTTATGGATTTTTATCTTTATGTGTTGCAAGCAATAACATATAACCAATAAATCATTTTGCTTGCCTATATATTTTCATGAATCCATGCATACAATTATCATTATCTATGTGCACCCAATGATGAAAGCATGGTATAATGATAATAACAGCATACAATGATAATTCCATCACATGATTAGTATATGAATAGACCAGAAGATACTTTTACGAACAATCATGTGAAAATAGGAATTTTCTTTTCATTTGACTAAGCATGATTTCAGTTTAAACTTTAAATCATCTAGGGAATAAACTAATATTAATTTCATTTACATTTGTAGAGATGATTTCCAAAATATATCCAGTCATTAATCATAAGTACATAGCAATTTCATCGGAAAAATAAATGCAGCAATTTTGTAGTAGACTGGAGAACAGTGATGTGCTCGATCGACAATGGTTCGACCGATGGTCTTTCGGTCGACAGTTTTTCGACCGACAAGATTTCTGGAACTGTTAATAAAACATAATTGTGTGAGTTAACTATTTAGATATTTATTTGTAATCTCATTATGATGAGTTGAGATAGACATAGAAATATGCAACTAATGTCTCTGGTCATATCTCAACTTGATTCTGTTTATTTAGTTTGGAGGTTTTGGAACCCAAACTAACTCGACATCTTTTCTCTTATAAGGACATGAAAAAGAGTAATGTCCAAGACGTGAGCAATAATGGCAACATATAGAATCAACCTCAAGTCGTTTTCTATGGTTTTGTTCTAGGTTGTTCTTTGGTACAAATGTATTTGTTCCTTTAGGTACATATATAGATTTATGGGTTTGTGACCTTTTCCAACTAGGTTGATAGGACTTCCCTTTAGGCTTATAACCTAGTCCTCTTCTCCCAATTTGATGATAGGAATTATCTAAGATTTGATCAAGAATGCCATTATTATTTAAATTACTGACTTTTTGTTGTAACTTGGCAATCTCTTCCATTCTCTTCTTAATATCTAGTTTTGCTTGATCTAGATTAGATGACAATAAATTTCTTTCTTTGACAATAGAATCATAATCTAGATGGTTGCACAAAATGGGTTGTTTTTGAAGATCATTCACTTGTCTTTGCAAATTATTCTTCTCTAAAGAAAGTAGATTACAATTTGCCTCTATAGATTTTATATTAATATCATGATCTTCAATGATCTTTTTAAGATCTTCGTTTTCAGATGTAATAGCAAGAAGTTTAGCATGTAATTCATCATTTGCTTTATTTGACTTCTTTAATTTCTTCTTGCATTCAACATATTTGATATGTGTTTCTTCAAGGCTAGCAACTAGATCTTCTTTAGATAAATCAAAAAGACTTACCTCTTCTTCTTCTTCCTCGCTAGTTGTAGCAATGAGACAATCTTTGTTCTCATCTTCCTTCTTAGATATCCATGGGCATCCAGTTGTTGGGTGGCTTGTACCTAAGCACCAATTGCAATATGTTGTAGTTTTGTCCAAGCAGCACCTTTTGTTGTGATTGTAATCACCACTACCCTCCATTCTTCAAGACCTTGTTAGGGTTCCTTGAAGCCTGCTCTGATACCAATTGAAAAACTACTAGAGGGGGGGTGAATAGAGTTTTTGAATTATTTTAACAATTTATTGAATTCAAACAACCACAATTGAAATTAGAAGAAAGAGACAGGTGTTTAGAGTGGTTCCAACTATAGAAAATACTATAGTTGTCATTCCACTACCCGGTTGCTTACCCAACCGGGATTTGAAAGTATTTATTTTATTACCTCTCGAGGATTTATACAAAATACAATACTTTCCTTTACACCCTTTGAACAGCCTTCACCCTGAAGTAGGTGCACCAACTTTGAGGTAGCCTTCTATGAAGTAACTTCAAGCTCCCCCTTGAAGTAGCCTTCCTCTCTAGAAGTAACCTCCCGTTGCACCAGCCTTCTGAAGTAGCTCAAAGTCTCCTTCTTCGCCAAGAAGATCTTCACCCTCTCCAATCCGCAACCTCCAACCTAGGAGTAGCAAGGAGAGTACAAACAATAATAGGGAACAAGAAAGAAAATAGAAATTACAACTTATCCTTTATAGCCCAAGGCTTGATTTGCCTATATCAAGCGTATAGATCTCCTAACCAAGTATGTGAACTTGTGATTGCAGTGGGTAGGAGATACTAGCCTATAGGACACGAATTATGAGCTAAGGAATGAAATGGCCAATTGTCACAATGCTCAAATTTCTCACAAACAGATTGCACAAAGTATGATCAAAGGTTTCTCAAGTGTAGCAAGTGTAAACAAGTGAGTTTAGGTGTCCTATGGCTTGTCCTATTTATAGGAATGGCCTAAGGATTCTTAAGGACGTTCTAGACAACTTCTAGGGGTTTCTAAGTGCTTAACTAGCCGTTAGGTACAAAGTTGTTGCTTTAACAACGGCTAATTAATTAATTCTGCAGTTGCTGTCAGAGACCATCTCGGTCGACAAATGGTCGACCGAGACACCTACTCGGTCGAACTTTTGTCGACCGACAGGCTCTCTGGAACAAGTGATTTGCAACGTCTTTTTCCAACTGCCAACTAACTTGTATGTTGTGTCTAACGGCTACTTTGGATCTTTCTCGGTCGAGAAGATTGTCGACCGAGAGTGTCTCGGTCGAGGAGTTTGTCGACCGAGATTGATCCTGTTTCAAGGTTTCAATTTAGGCACTAATTATGTGTGTGAGTGTGCAAAATTAATCCTATTTGAATGGGATGACGTGTCTAACTCTGGTGTTTAGCTAGGGAGAATCTAACGCTTGATTTACATGCAATTCTAAGGACTTGTACATTATATTTTTGTACAAGTTTTTTTACAACAGTTATTACATTGCATGAAAATATAAATATGTAAGCTTGTAGATTTTCCCTTTTTGCTTTGTCATCCTGCACACTCAAGTAGCTCGTTAGATTAATAAGAATGAAATGTTTGTCATAATCAAAACAAAGGGATTTATAGATGTCCATTTAGCCAACAATTCCTACCCTTGGCTCTCAATTTCTCTAATACCACTTGCCCTTGAAACCTAGACTTGGCAAGTCCTTTTTGAAATACACCTAGCCCTAGTTTCCCAACTAGTAGCATAAAGTAGATTCAAACAGCACTTGGCTTGTTGTTTGGTTTGGCAATCTAGATTGAAGATAGAAGTCTTGCATAATTTTTTAACCCCCCCAAATAATATCATATTAATTCCCAAACGGCCCACCTATTCATCTCATTGCTTAAAATTCACCTTTGTTTTCTTAGCTTGTTAATTCTAGTTTAGTTAAGTGCCTATGTTTCTCCTTAGTTAATTGCTTTGTTCTCGATAGCTAGGTCATGCTTAAGTAGTTAGTTCGCTTTTGAGCTTGCTTGTATTAATATTATTATCTAGTGATAACCCAGGTCCTTGTTTATTCTTGTGCTTAACTTGCCTCCTAGTTGCTAGTTTAAATTGCTAGTTTAGTGTATCTAGTTGTAGTTCCTCCTTGCTATTGCTTAGTTAATTGTTTTGCCTAGCCTCTTAGTCTGAACTTGCTTAGGGTAATTTAGGGTTTCTAGTAATCAAGTTTTGTTCTGGCTCTTCATCGCTTATCATCTTAGTGTAATCAACCAAAACTGACCTTTAAACCCTAAAACCCTACACTCCACTTTAGGAACGTATCTCACATTAGTTCATCTCTAGTGTCCCCTCTATCCCTGTGTATCGACCCTTCTCTTGCCACTTTCCTATACTATAGCACGACCCCATGCACTTGCGGGTGAAGTGTGAATAGTCTAATCTAGTGTGTTAGACTAGGCCCCATAAATAAATTTCAAAGATCCCATGTGTGTTTGCCTAAGTTGTACCTAATCCAATCTAGTTGGCTAGTTGTAACCCAAGGTAGTCAAAAATACACCAATCTTTCTACCATCGTTGTCGGGGACATAAAGTGCCATATCTACTGTGTAGTTGTGGTTTTGACTCTCCCCTTTGGCAACTTTGTTTCCAGTTTATGTGTCTACTTTTGAGAAACACATCACATATATCCTATCTCTCTCTACCTTTCTCATTTTTATTCAATTTTATTTTTGAATATGTCTGATGATTTTTTTATTCACATTGCTTTTATATTCCAAAATGCGACATTAATACCAATGTTGACCTAAGTTCGAAGATTTAATGCATCATCAATTGGAAATTGAAATTGACCCTCATTAATATGCTTCACTTTCTCTCCAATGTATGTCAAGTTAAAGAGATTCAATTATGGATTCAATGGATCAAAAATCAAGTCCATCGGATCTATATATCCCAAGTTATGGCAACTTGAAGTTAGACTTTTAATCCCTTTTTTTTCTTCATGGTCCATCTTGCTTTGGTCCCATCAAGGGCTCACGGCCTAGCCAAGGTTAACTTTCTCAAAGTGATCCAAATCTCTCTTTCCCGACCAATGAGGCTCCTAGGATCAGCCTACCACATATAAGGGCAATATCCAAGGGCTCACTCTTCACCTTCTACATTTGTACAGCAACACCATTGACTGAAAATGAAGCAGATGGATCTCCCTCCACGCCCTACCTTAGGTCACTTTGAGCATACCATTCTATTTGTTTCTCCCTCCTTATTTTTTCCCTTTTTCTTATTATTTTTGTGCTCCATAGAACCCCCTTCCTCTCCTTCTTCTACACTTGCCTTGGTGGCACCTTCGCGAGGAACATCAGCTTCGAGGTTGTGTCCTTACACTCCTTGACCAATGAGAAGACTAGTATCGGATACGCCAAGCTCTGTGGTAGCAAACTGGAAACTTAGTCATCCTTCTTAAATCTCCCCCTCCTTTTCTACATTGGGATAGTGAGGTCCTCTACCCTGGGGCCTCGCGCCCCTCGTACGGGTAGGTGTTGGGAAGAGAGGGCTAGCAGCAGTCATTGATCTGGGCCTGGGGTAGGATGGGCCACTGTTTGATGACTCAGACAGGACATGCATGATACATCTTGCATTGTTTACTACTCGTCAATCAATCTGGGGAAGCCAATGGGAGTTTTCCATGTCATTACCTGGCCCTCCCTCACACTGTGGGGCCCATTTCATTTATTATTTTAATAATGCCTTGTTCAATATATAAGTTCTAAATGCAATATGATAATATCAATATATATCAAAACCATTGGCCAAAATATGCAAACCTATATATCATTTTGATAGCTTGATGAGATATACAACATGGCATATCATTCAGAACCTACGCCCCCTTCAAATATTCCCATTTTTTCTGAAATAACAATCTTTGACTATGGTATCAATGACATTAGTGCATGCATATTGTTAAATCTTAGACCATAGTGCACTTCTACACTCTTTTTCTCTAAATTAATAACTTTTCTACACTTTTGAACTTAATGAAGACACAAATCAACTTTCTTGCATTTTGTTGTCCATAATGCAGATATGTGACTTTTCTTGGATATAAAATATGAATGTTGCCCTATTTTGCTAATCTTGCTTCTTCATGACATCAAAAGCTTAACCAACCTTGATATTTGTGATATGATCCCCCCATGACACTATATCACCCATTAATCTCCCTATGTTGTTGGCTGGTCCAATGACATTGACATACATAATTATGATGTTTGTATGGCATGAATGGTGATACTTTAGCTAAATGGTGGTTTTTGGACATTGATATGCATAATTACGACCTTTGTATGACGTGAATGGTGATACTTTAGCTAAATCATGGTGTTGACCCATTTTGTGCTTCAAGCTCTGTTAAGTCTTTGAAATCAATAATCTTATGAGTCTTGTAACCTAAATGCCTATTGTTAATCCCTATGGTGCTATGGTGGTGCTTGTGACACTAAATAAATCCACCCTTTATGACCTAATATGACATATATGGTTGCCTTGTATTTCTTGTGCCCTAACCTTAACATAGATATTAATGTTATATCCTATCATCTTAACCAAGAGTTTACTTTAATCTTTGTGGCCCACTTTAATTTGAATGTTCACCTAAGTCATATGAAGAACCCTAATGACATAAGTAAACAATGTGGGGAGTCGAATGTATGTTGAAAGGTTGGATAATGATGCATAGATTCTACAGGACATCCACCTACCTATAAATGTACTTGTCCTTATCTTACTGATATAAACCAACTACCTTGTCTAAATCTCATGGCCTTGTTAGTCATAATCTTGTTGGGACGGCCTATTATAAATTTGTTAGCCTTGAAATGTACATAAGTGGTATAAATCTCAAAGTAATCATGAGAAACAAATGGAACCTCAGAATGACTTGAAACTAGAACCACACCATCATGATGAAACCAAAATTAGTAAATGGCCATCAAATACGCAAATAAACTTTAAATTTAAGTAGACCAGAATATTATTCATGGGCCTAACACTAAAAAACATGTTTAACCTTTCTTAATCATGGGTTATGCTCTTAGATAGGTGGTTGGTTGAGATCTAGATAGTCAAGGATAGGTTAAGATCCTCTAAACTTAGGTACATGGGCCCTCAATGATTTTATCACTTGAACACCTAATATAAATCTCCACTATACAAACTATGGCAAACCACCATGCTAAATGAGATTACTCAAAATGAAAACAATGATAAAATGCTAATTAATCACATTACCAAAAAGGTACATAATTAAATTTGGATAAAAATCCAACATTTCATAAGAAACATCTATACAAGGGTCCAACTATATTATATTTCCATATTCCATAAGAAACATCTATACAAGGGTCCAATTGTATTATATACCCATACCATGTAAATTTACATAAGTTCCATTGCCTCAACCACAACCTATATACAAAAGATGATACCCATATAATTACATCATTTGCATTGCTAAATTCATACAAGCAAAATCTTGAGTCAATATACATGATCTTCAAAACTCCCTGCCCAGACCTGAGAGTACATGGATGACTCTAGGACTCTATACTAAGCACACAAACCTTCTGACACTACTCATCTTCAAAGTGTGCCTCCTCGTCATGTTGTGTCTTAAGTGTTTTTTATCATCTAAAAAGATGTGGTAACCAACGAGATGAGACCCATGTCCTTATGAGAGATAGAGATCTAAAGGTATCTTTTTTTTGTCAGCAAAAAAATGTGTTACTAGAAAACCAAAACTTTAGGTACAAAGTGCCTCTGAGGGAAACTAGATCTATGTATCTCCACACAGGGATGACACAACAGACATACACAAGAAAATAAACCCCAGGTAACTGAAATCTAAGGACAAGAAGGAGATTAACAAGGAGATCAGACTAAATAAAGAAGAAGGAAAGTCACATGGAAGCATTAAACCCTACCCACAAAGATATTCATGAGAAAAACCTTGCTACTCTACTAAGTAATAATCACCAAGATAAGTCTTCGACCTGATAACTTGAGATAACAGAGAATTGTGAATAACGCATAGGACTAAAGGGAATGCACGACCTACCACTCCTTGCACCCTCCCTAGAATGAGCACGAACTGCCACTTCATGACTCAATCCACCACAAGCAGGTAACTAGGCAGACATTATTAAATAGAAGGGAAGAACCCATCCATGACCACCCCAAACCTCAGCAACCATTTGTCATCAGGTCAAGAACACTGGCAATCAGAACACCCACAAGGTGTGTTACACAATAAGACTTAAGAACAGCCACATCCAATCTAGGGAATATAATGAAAAAACTCTCTCCAACCTCCTAAGTAAACGTTTGTACAGAAACCAGCACACACACCACAAAGAGATGCTCAGTAGAGATCCTATATGGATTCTGAAAATCCTAATATGGGAATCTCTTCAGTACCATTTTTTTGTGTTTTTTCTTCTTCTTCTTAGATCTAGGCTCCTTGTTCACACTGAATTCGTCTGTTACCTCCTGATCTAGATCATGGGAGCTAACTGAAGAAGCTTCATCTAAGTTCCAAGTAGACCTATGGTGATATTCCAAGATAATACCAGTGTCTTGTGCTAGCTGTTTCAAACAGGGAGGGGTAGCATCCGTTTTGGGTAGGGAAATCTCCCAATCCAAATTTAGTGCTCCCTCAATTTCTGTTGGCGAGCTACTTTTCATGTCAGGCTCTGACTGAACTCTGCAAGGATCATCATCCTTCCTTTGCTCCACTTCTGGGATTACCCTAGATTCATATTTTCAAGTGGAGATGTTCACCCTGGCAGACCGTCAAACACCTTGACTACTGTTGTATTTCTCGACCCTTAACTGCAGCTGGCTTAGTTTCGGTTTGCTCCCTATAACCTTGGGGCAAGAGGGAAAATGATGGCCTAACTAAGAGAATCTGGAACACACTTGAGGTTTTGCTAAGTAGCTAACCTTCAGGTTTCTTGGTTTCCCATCAATGTTGACCTTCACTGACCTCGGGAATCCAGAGCAGGCAGTGAGATCCACACACACCGTGGCTTCACCCAGGCAGTGAATAGAGAAGATAGAATCTTCAAAGTCAAGGGGCTTACCAATGACACTAGAAATGCCACTGAGTGTCCTTGATGTCCAGTGTAGCCTTGGGTTTTCGAGCTTGACCCACACGGGAATCTTGGGGAAGGAGAGGAGTTAAGGAGGAGAGTCTGGTTCCCATGCCTGGACAATGGTTAGCAAGCCATCCATCATCCAAGGTGCCTCACTGAGAATCCTCTCCCTTTCCTTTGTCGTTGGAAGCTTCACAACAAATCCCTATGTTTCCTCTGCAATGATCTCAAATGACTCACTGGGTCTCCACTGGCGACAGATCCGCCAATGAAGCTGACTCCGGAAAGGCTTCCTCCCTGTGAATCTGATCGACACATACTCCTGCCACAATGAAATAGGCTCTTCCTCGCTCGAGATGGAGAAGCATTTGATTCCTTCAATGACCTCCGGCTCAATGAAGTCGACAGTGGAGATGTCCTTGCCCAGTAATCTGGGTCTACTGGTGGAAAACCAATCGAGTTCCTTGTTACCAGTGGATGAATCTCCACTCTCCTCAAGTGATTGAGTTGGCGAGGTAGAAGGAGTTGTAGGTTTAGTTGAAGATGTCGATGCCTCTAAACTACCTCCAACCTGAGATGATGGGATCCCTTTCACTCCATCCACCATGCTTGAGCATTCAAGATGAACCAAATCTGGTTCTAGTGATGGGATCCTCATCCCTGAGATGGTGTTGCCCCTAGGGTTGCCTCCCCTCCCGCAACCTCTTCTGCCTCTTCCTCCTCTCCCGTAACTCATGGTTTTTTCTAAAGGCATCTATTGCTTACTAGAATACATACATATATATATGGCTAAAATAATTGTGTACCTAAGTACGTGTATTTTATATGTACCCATCTTTATTTATGATAATTGTAAAATTCTATTCAACAATCTAACCTTATGGATGTTATTCATACTTTTTAGATAAGATGTGTACCAAAAATCGCCGCAATATGACACCCATACATCATGCAATGAAAGAATATGTGAATTTAATAATTAACGGTAAGTTGACAAATTACAGAAAACATTGGATGGTATATTAGTATATCTCATGATCCATATGAGATTTGGTGCAACTGATCTATATAGTATTGAATCAATCCATATGGTTGTATTTTGTGAGAATACTCCACATGTGCCATTTTAATGGTAGGTATACATAAGTTACATGTACTGGATGGTACATACTTCTTAACCTATATATATATATATATATATATATATGGATGTTTACTTGCTGCCCGCGCGGGTAGATTAGATTAGTTACCCGTGTTTCATGAAGCGGTGGAATTGTGTTATAATTACATATAGCGGTGGCATTACGGTGTAATTATTGAATAGCAAGATTGGTCCGGTGGCATTACTTTGTAATTATTGAATAACAATGGGTCGGTGGCATGACTTGTAAATCTGTAACGCGTATTTGATCCGCACCAGCTGGAAAAGTGATAATAAAATGACATTTCCCGATTGTAATACACAACGTCATCTTTAGTTACAAATGTCTTCTTCCCATTACAATTTCTATGTTCTCATTACAATATATCAGTTATCTTTACAGTCAGGTTTCAACAAAAAGTACGTCTATGTGAACTTGAAGAAGCTGGTTGTCGAGAAAAGTTAGGAGTTCACGAGCGTGTGATTCGCATTGTCATGGAGGAAAAAGGAAGGTTCTTACAAAAGCTAAGGAACCGGATCAACAACGAAGTAGAAGTAATAATAAGGCAAATAAGTCAAAGTTCTTTATTACGTACACATGTTGAAGTTCTTGAAGGATGGATATTATAAGTTATTCAATACTGATGTACTCTCCAAAAGCACTACGACGAGTGCAAATTGTAGAAACTTGGTGTTGTAAGTCTTTGGTGGAGTTGAACCCACCACTAAACCAGGCATACCCGCAACCCAATACATGGTGTAATAGGTTCTTTAGATTTTTACTCAGGGCCTCTAAATACCTCTCTTCCTACCAACGCCTTCCTTGACTTTTCTTCCATCCCCTACAAATCCTCCTCACTACTATGCTTGTCCATTCTGAATCGTCGATCTTCTCACTGCCCGACTGGTCAAACTATTGTGCAAACCACGTCGTAGACCACCATGACCACAACCATGAGGTCTCTGTCAACCCATACAATGACAGATGACACTTGCTTATTACAATATGAGTATCCATATTACAAAATGGTCACCTATATTACGATTGACTCTTGTCTATTACAACATGACTGTCCATATTACAGATGACACTTGCTTATTACAATATGAGTATCCATATTACAAAATTGTCACATACATTACGGTTGGCTTTTGCTTATCACAATGTGACTGTCCATATTACATATGAAACTTGTTTATTACAACATGAGTATCCATATTACCAAACTGTGACCTACTTACGGTTGGCTCTTGCCTATTACAATGTGACTGTCCATATTACAAATGACACTTGCTTATTACAATATGAGTATCCATATTACAAAACTATCACCTACATTACGGTTGACCCTTGCCTATTACAATGTGACTGTCCATATTATATATGACACTTTCTTATTACATTAAGGAATTAAAATTTAAATGTAGCATTTAAACTAACAATCAAGATTCAATAACTAGAGAATTCTATGTGAACACAAGACAAAGAAAGAATCTGTAGGTTTAAAAACTTCACATGCAAAATGGTAATCTTATTATCCTAAATTTTACAATATTGTTTTGCAAATTGAAAATACAACCATATTTAATATTTTGTAAAAAGACTTGAGCAAAGACAATTATGATAAGGAGGAGAAAATTGTAACTAATGTAGATGTTTGATGATATAATAGATGACCCACAAGGTGTTAAACAAAAATTTATGAGTATAAACTTCAGTACAGAATAAATTGTAATAAGAAGGAAAAATATGGAATATGAATAAATAAATTGTAATGAGAATGAAAACAATATAACCAAGGTTCACGTCTTGTAATACAACCTAACTGTATCAAGAACTATATGCATATTATGTAGATTACAACTACGTGGAACATATCCTAATTATGAGTCAACAGTGAACATGTGTTCAAAATAATTAAAGCTCTTGTCCTCAATTAATTTTTTATTCACCAAAAATGTGTGCCTCAATGTCTCTAGCTATCTTTTCCACTATTGCATGCACTCATAATTCATTATCGTCTAGCTACAAATAGTGGAATCATGCACATGCACTAGTAAAGGATGTTGAATTAAAAAATACTACCACTGTGTTCCATGCAATACGTAGTTGATTTCTGCTTAATTACAATACGTGCCACCGCTACTCCATGCATACGTAAATCAAATATGTGTAATTACAATACATGCCACCGCTACCATGCAACCGTAATGGAGTTCAATTTAATTACACATCCTGCCACCGTGTATCAATGCACAGGTAATTAACTCTGCTACCCACGCGGGCATCCAATACATACCCTATATATATATATATATATATATATATATATATATATGTGTGTGTGTGTGTGTGTGTGTGTGTGTGTGTGTGTGTGTGTGTGTAAATAATAAGATTAAGCAGATAGTATTATAGAGTTGAAGGATCAGATAGTTTGCATAAAGATCAGGCATAGCCAGAGTCACGGGTACAATTGATTTCTCTTATTGTATTATAAAACATGTACAAATAAAAAGCAAATAAAGAAAGGATCATCATCCAATGTGATTTTTCAAGTAACTCTAATAGATATGCTACACGGCTGGATTACATATTTTAGTAATCCTAGGTAGTTTGAGGTGTACCACTCAAACTACTAATGGCCATTGCAAAGTCAAAATCAGCCCCATATAAGATCTAATATGACTAAAATCCTAAGATCTCTTCCCCTCAGTTAGTACAAGTAACAACCGTAGTGGCACATTAGTTCAAATACTAGAACAACCTAGTTTGTCTTGGTTACATAGGCCACGACACTAGGAAATAGGGTATAAACCCTAAAAATTGAGTTACAAATGTTGCCTCTCTCATAATTTCCACCTTTGAGATAAGGCCTCAACCGCACTCCAAAATTCCAAGATCAAGATAATAGGGATATACCCTCCTTGCACTCGTATGTACTCAATAGTATATGACTTCCATCTCATTTTGGATTATTCATTTAACCATCTAGTAAGTTTTGACTCTAGAATAGTTTTACAATCGTAGGGTACTACGTGATTAAGGTTACACTTGATTATTTAGACCAATTTAAACATTGTTGACTGCATCAACCAAGTTACATACACGATCCTAAATAATTTTTGTAAAATTAAATTGTACATTACAATTTTAGAAGATATAAAAGTATGAAACATGTTTCTTGTTACTCCCTCATGGCATACCAATCCATGTTATCCATAAAGAGGACTAAACCTCCAACTAGGTCAAAAAATAGAACAAAAATACATTCATACCAACACAGAATAATTTCCTATAAGAACATTATTATCATACTAAATTTTGCAGAGAGTCTAACAAATCATATAAAAGACATCGCTCAAAATTTCAGCACAATAGAAGTTATGGCATTTCCAAGAATTTGGCATTTATATGTCCGAATCTCATCATGGATAGGTTACTTCCAATACTAAAAAAAATTTGTCTAGTTGTCATTTCACCAACATAGAACTATATAAAAGCATTATAATCACCATAGGTTAACACTATATAGCAAAGTTTAAGGTGTGGGTCAGAGTTCTAAGCATTGGCTACCAAATCAACACCCATTTGACATTTATAGGATTCATTACACTTATACTTCAAATTCCAGACCCTGCATGTTAAAACAGAAGCTCATTTTACAGAAGAGAATCATTCATAAGGTCTAAGGAAGGCTTAAGAAGTCTATTATCATCATTTTCATGTCAAAAAGTACACAAAAGGTCATCTTTTCTCACACTATGAGTTCTAAAGTAAGTTAAATGACATGTATATATAAGGTAGGCAAGAAATGAATTTCAAAGTTACATAATCATTTGGTAGATAGAAGAAATCTAAAAACCAAGATGCAAAACTTCAAAAAAGCAACAAAATATCGGGATCGGTCCACCAAAGTTCCAGGAATGCCTCCTTTCCACAAATAGGGTGGTTCTAGAGCAAGGAAGGAATAAAGGAGAGTTTCCAACTCTTATGTGTAGGCTTCCAACATTAACACCAAGAAACTTAGCCATAGGATGAAGGAGAGTGAGGAACATCAAGGAAAATAAGTAAAAGAGTAAGATTCTTACACAAAAGAAGCAAGGAAAATAATCAACATCTCTAGATTAATTCAAGGATCCCCAGTCCTTGCAAATTGCAACTATGAAAAGCTTGTGATCATCAACCTTGATGGGTTCTCATTGACCTCAGGAGAGAAGCACCACGATCGCCAAAGATGAGAAGAGAGAAAGAGAGGGGTATTTATAGGTGGGTGGATGTTTGTTGTTGTTTAGAAATACAAGCGGTCACCAAAGTCCAAGAGGTCATCGAAAATCCAAGCGGTCAATGAAATCTAAGCAGTCATCAAAAATTGAAGCGGTCACCGAAATCTCATCGGGCACCGAGAACCCAAGCAGTCACTAAAATTCTCTTTGGTCAATGAGAGTCCAAGTGGTCACCAAAGATTCAAATCTAAGCGAGCACTGAAGCTTCAAATCTAAGTGGGCACCAAAAATTCAAATCTAAGCATGGACCAAAAGTTCAAATCTAAGTGAGTACCAGAAATCTCATTGGGCATTGATGGAAACACTACACTACCACCTCATGAAGCTCATGTAAATCCCAAGAAAGAAAGGCTCAAAACCATCCAAAAGAAATGTAAAATTGTAAATTATGAAGAACATCATGGAGCAACTCATGCAATTATTAACATTACATTTACACTCCCATAAATGGGTAATTTACACTTAGGTATATAAGTCACATAAATTCATAGAACCTAAGCAAATAAGGTTTGATTTGATTTAGATTTTAAACATAGTTTCATCATCCAGTGTGAGATCATATATCAAAGTTAAATTTTAGAATTAATCATCCAATTAAGACAAAGAATTATGTTTATGTATTAAGTAAGGTTAGGAGCCTTACAACCATAAAATCCTAACAAAGATTTTCCCCAAAAATTTTAAGCAAAAAAGTATGGATACTTCATGTGCGTCTAATCCTCTAACTTCCACGTGGCTTCTTCTACACCACGACAATGACACAACACCTTAACTAAGGATATATCCTTCTTACTAAAATTTTGCACATGCCCATCTAAGATCAACACTAGACCCTCAACATAGGTGACATCCTCCTACAACTCAACCTCTAGGGGCTGTAACGTTTGCTCTGCATCAAGGTGACACTTCCTCAACATCAAAATGTGGAACACATTATGTATCTAGTGCAACTTTGGTGGAAAATTCAACTTGTATGCCACCTTCCCAACTCATGCTATGATAAGGTAAGGTCCCATAAACCTAGGAGACAAATTACCCTTCTTCCCAAACCTCAGGACACCCTTCTAAGGGAACACTTTAAGATACATGAGGTCTCCAACTTAGAAATTCAACAATCTATGGTAGTTGTTTGTAGATGACTTCTTACATCATGGGTTGTCTTCAACTATTGTTGAATCACCTTGATATTATCTATAGTTTGTTGAACCAACTCAGGACCCAATAGTTGATACTCACCTACTTCATACCAACAAAAATGTAGCCTATATCGCCTACCATACAAAGCCTCGTACAATGTCATGTCTATGCTCCTTTGATAACTTTTTTGTAGGCAAACTCAATCAAGCTCATGTGGATATCCCAACTTCCAAGAAACTGAAGTATACATACCCTCCAAACCGATGTCTATTTTTTTGTTTGATTTAGGAGTTAATCATCATTGTTTTTGCTCGATCCGACGACTATGTACTTATTTGTCTATGTTACTATACAACTGACGACTAAAGGTAACTTAATAGTCCCCACGCGATCTAGACTTTCTCCCCATTCTTCGTTTCATTGCGATTGGCTTTCTTCTCTCTGGCGATTCGTGATCTCTGCCACCTTCATCTCTGCCACTGTCACTATTGATGTTGCTGCTCCACTACCGCCACCGCTACTGCTACTGGAAGCTACTGTCGCTACTGTTGCTGAGATTCTCCACCACCTCTGATGTTGCCTCCACCAGTTTGCGATCCCTGTCGCCGCCTCCACCACTTCTGCTATTGCTGCTGAGATTGTCGCCGTTCTCGCCTTGTCATATGCTCTTCCTACAGCCTTCAGTCATTGTCATCATCTCTAGTCTTCACTGCTAATAGTGGGGTCACTAAAGGAAAAAAAAACATTTTGGGTTTTGTGTTTTTTGGTTGTGCTACTATTGTTTGGACTCTAATGCACATTTATGTGTTGTAATCTTACTTTTATTTGACATCAAACCTCACTTTAATTCTAATTTAGTTAATGTGTCCCTATTTGGCTTAAAAATCATCACTCATTTTGCTATTTTCTTCTAGATAGCACTCAATGCATCAATGTGATACAATTATTACTCTACATGCATGATCACATTTGAATATAATAATGTTTTGTCATGAATTAATTAACTAATATTGTTAATGGTGATTTACTAGTTATATTACTTAATTAATATTGCTTTCTTTCTCTCTTGTTAGGGATTGATTTAACTTAGTTCAATAATTGCTTTTCAAGATTGTGTAATTGATTATTATTGATTAATTAGGGTTAATGATGCATGAATGAACTAACCCAAATGGAAGAATGAATTGAATTAAATGATGTTACATAAAACCTAGGATATGAATGATGAAAATAGGATCATAGGTATAGAAATGACAACATACATGTATTTTGTTGGCCTAGAAACCCATTCGAGATTTACTCATTAGGAGTAAATCTTGGATAGTCCCTGGTTTGGGACTATTCTTGAACACTTAATATAACATAGGAAGTAAATGCATACTATATATTAGGTTATCAAGATGTTTCATCAACACTTCCTCATTTATTCTCTAAGTACATATGTTGGTGCACACATTGATTACCCAGCTACCAGTTTTCATACCAATCAGGCATATTTAGATATCCCAATCAAATTAGAAATAGAAATGTCCTAAATAACCAATGTTTGAATTATTAAATTGATATCCATTTGTTTACTTTCTTTTCTCCTTCCCTACAAAGATGACTTATAACCCTAACACGCCTCCTTCCTATAGCAAGCAAACACATTCCTGATGGTGCTCGCCTTCTCCCTTTCCTCTCCCCATCTCCCACTTCTCTCTCATCTCTTCCTCTTTCTCCCCCTCTTTCTTCCTTCCTCGCTCAACTGCAACCTACCATGTTGTCTACCATGCTTCTATTGCTTGGCCGTGTGGCATCAACTATGTCACATGCAGAGGCTCTACATGGCATCATCGTGTTCCCATTTTAAAATTCGGTGGCTGCAAATAGGGCACAAAACTTCTCCCCCCTTAATATCCTTGCCATCTCCTCTCTTGGGATCCCTAGCCACATATGGCCTCTTTTGCATCTAAAGTTGATGAAGAAAGACTGCCACCATCTGTTGTAGCTGCTAGGAATGTGGGACATCATCACCACTTATGGTAGTCGTCGTTGGGCACCACATTGCATCTACATATGGTGTAATGACCCCTCCCCATGTTATCCCCAGTTAAGGTGGACCGAGAGGGCAATAGCCATTATCAAATTTACAGGATCGAGGTTTAGCAAATAATATATTTTGTATAAATTTAACTAAATATAAAAGTTTTTGATACAATATTAAAGATAAACTCTCCACTAAGGAGTTACATTTTAAGGAATTCTATTGTTTGAAATCTGAAATAAAACTATCTAACGAAATCTACCATGGTAACTTCAAGCATCTTTCCTTTTAATGGCTTCTTCTCAGGATGTCCATTTTGCAAATTAATAACAGATTAACCTAAAATAGCATGAAACAAAAACACAATCACTATATCAAGATATACTAGTATGTGGGGGAAACAAAATATTCAACTGTGTCCATTTCATGTTCTTTCTTTCTCAAGATGCAACATTCAAGTGGATCTTGTGCCACTTGATCTGCATGAATTTGATGTGATCCTAGGGATGAATACCCTAAAAAATTATAAGGTTGTTTTGGATTGTGGTTCCAAATTCATGATGTTCTGGTGAGGGTGATGTCTCTTAGACCTTCCAAGGAGGTAGGAAGATTCTTCCTACTTGTCTGGTGTCGAAAATGATAGTAGAGAAGTTTTTTAGACAAGGGTGTGAAGCTTTTCTAGCACATGTGGTGGATACGAAGGAAATGAGTCCTAGAATACAGGATGTACCTATGGTGAAGGAGTTTGAGTATGTTTTCCTTGATGAGTTTCCAAGTTTTCCACCTTTGAGGGAGATTGATTTTGAAATCTATCTAGTTCTTAGCACGCAACCCACATCACAAGCACCCTATAGGATGGCTCTAGTTGAGATGAAGGAGTTGAAGAAGCACTTATATGAGTTTTTGGAGAATGGTTTCTTATGATGAGAACTTCCCCTTTGGGTGATCCAGTGTTGTTTGATAAGAAGAAGGATGGTTCTATGGGGATTTCAATAGAATACTGGCAGTTGAACAAGGTCACAGTGAAGAAGTACCTATTGACGAGGATAGATGGTCTGTTTAACCAGTTGAGAGGTGCTACTATGTTTTCCAAATAGATATGAGATCATGATATCACTAGTTTAGGATCAAGGCAGATGAGATACCTAAGACTACTTTTAGGACTAGGTATGATCATTATGAGTTTGTGGTTATTCCATTTAGGCTAACCAATGCATCATCAATGTTTATGGACTTGATGAACAGAGTGTTCAAACTATGTCTTGATCAATTCATTGTGGTATTCATAGGTGATATATTGATATACTCTAGGGACACTCAGCAAAATGAGCAACACCTTCATCAAGCTTTGAAGTTGTTGAGACATCATAGGTTGTATGATGAGTTAAGTAAGTGCATGATTAGGATGACCGAGGTGTCTTTTCTAGGTCATGTCATTTCTTCAAGAGGCATTTATGTGGATCCTAAGAAGGTGGAGTCAGTTTTGGAGTGGGAGAATCCCAATGTACCAACTAAGGTTCAAACTTTCCTAGGTTTAGTTGGTTACTACATGAGGTTTATCAGGAACTTCAGTTAGTAGCTTTACCTTTGAGCAAGCTAACTAGGAAGGGAGTTCCTTTTGTTTGGAACAAAAAGTGTTGGTGTTCTTTCTAGCTGTTGAAGGAGAAGTTGAAAAGCAATCCAGTGTTGGTGTTTCTAGAACTTGGGAAAGGCTACATCATTTTCTTTGATGCTTTGAAGAATGGATTGGAATGTGTGTTGATGCAGGATAAGAACATGATTTGTTTTGCTTTTTGATAGCTTAAGAAACATGAGGAGAACTACCCAACTCATGACCTGGAGTTAGCAACCATGGTTCTTTTCTTAAATATTTTGGAGACACTGTATGTATGGGGAGAAGTTTTAAATCTTCACGGATCACAAGAATCTCCAGTACATATTTTCAAAGTAGGAGATGAACATGAGGTAAAGGAGATGGATGGAGCTGATCAAGGACTACGACTGTATGATAGACTTACTTCCAGGAAAGGAGAATGTAGTGGTTGATGCGTTTATTAGAAAGTCATCCTCATCTTTGTATGTTGATAAAGCATAGTTGGACTCCATGGCATGTCATAAGCAAGACATATTGGTATCTCTTCAAAAGATGAATGTACAATTGGAAGTATCTCTATTGGCATGTATGTTGGTACAATTACAAGTAAGTCGATGTTGCAACAGATCAAAAATGCATAGAAGAATTATAATGTGATACAGAACATTAGATCAGAGTTGGGTAGTAAGATGAATGTTGGGTTCCATGAGACATATGACATGACTATGTGCTTTCACGACAGAGTAGTCACTACTATATAAACTATCTCTGGCACTGGTTAAAACAACCCTTTCACGTCATTTTTAAACTGACACCTAAGTGGGTGACACTATAGCCACAGAACTAAGATGTCAGTTTATTGGGAAAGACAAAATCAATGCTAGAGATCCAATATTCAGTTGTGTGGATAAAAGAAACTGAGAGATATTATGATGAACTAGGTCACATTTGTAATTGGTAAAGGACCCTAAATCATTGGTTCGATACAAACCTACACCTATCACGATGTACAATGTCAGTTGCAGCCCAAATAATTGATGATTTTAATGTAAAGTGACAACTATATCTAACAAACTAACACCTATGGCATGCTACCCAGCGAGGCCGTGTTGTTTAGCACAACCATTTTGGTTTTTTCCTTTAATGCCAATTATTTTACTAAAACTGATGACTTAGGCCTATAGTGTCAGTTTTTTATGACACAATCAACAACTAAATTTTGTTTTTTTTTAATGGTAGACATGCAGCATGCTACCTGGCTAGTTACCAGGATGTAGAACCTGTAGTTTAGTTCTAAACTACAGGTTAACAACATCCAATGAGTTCATCTTAACAATAGACCACCAAGCCTGCAATAACAAACATAATATATACGCACATAATTTTATTCGTTCTCCAATTCCATTTCATGACATGTGCAATCATAATTTATTCATCTTCACATTCACTCCCATGCATGTTACTTCATTTACATATATACCCATTTCATTCTCATGACATGTAACATTCATTCATATATTCATCTTCACATTCACACACATGTATATATATAGATCATCATTCATGCATCAAATTTAGAGTTTCTGATGTGTACATCAAATTTAGAGTTGCCAATATATAGATCATCATTCACATGTATATAGATAATCATTCATAAGCACCACACATATAATATAATTCAAAGTTCTTCATCATCTTCTTCATCTTCTCCATCCCAATAAAAATCAAATCGAGATCCCTTATGAAGGCTATAACCCATTGTTCTCATGCCTCATCCAGTTGTTCTCTTATATAGGGCATGTGTACATCTTGTAGCTTTTCTTTCATATTGAAGCCCTTCATTTTAAACACCTGCAAAGAGAATGACGTATATAATTAATAAGTTTGATATGTTCATATTATCTAATGTCCCTTTATACTTATGATGATCAAGACTATACATATATAGATTGCATTATGTATCTCGTCGATGTCTACTTTCACATTTCTGACAATCATGTCCATATACCGCATCACATAGTATGTGCATGTCCAATCATTTTCTTATACAAAACACTATAAATTTCAACATATAAATGTTAATAAATAAAATTATGCATAGTTGGCATAAATATGCATTGGAGTCAGAAAACTACCTCAACATTCTCTCAAACCATCATTTTCTTTTTGTGTCCACCTTTCCACCAACTTTTTTAAAATATTTTATAACCCTATACATTAATGTAACGCATTGAATTGACATTAGGAAATAGTCATGTAATATATATGTTAACAAATATCAATATAAAAATTTACTCACGTGACTAAAGCCCTTTTAAAATCGTGTCCCCATGGTCTACTTTGTTTCCCTTAGAATCTAGATAATAAATAGTTAGTGTCGCATGGACAATAACCAATATGACCCAATGCTTATTCTTGAGTGATAAGAAGGTAAAAAAAACTCAAAATCCACAACGAAATGTAATTTCTTAAGTCAAGATTATACGTAGAGTAATTAAACTTACAAAACATTGTATGGAGCTAATATCACACTCTTTTTCTTTTTACCAAAATATTTAAATGTGGTAGAGCAGTATAGTGTAACAGATGAAGGGTCTTTAATTACATTGCTAATCAAGGATGGAAGAAATCCCACACGAGTCATTGAAAACTTTGTACAAACCCTATGTAAGTGGCTATAAAACATATCTCATGTATGCATTGATATATAAGAAAACAGATCACCATATATAAAACGAGGTATATAGATATATAAGATCTCACCTTATCCAAAGGTCTATCATAGATGCATTCAACCAAGCACAATGAAACAACTCCAGAACATCTTGTGGAAATGTACTACTATCATAACGTTGACCGACAATGTCCTCCTCAATAGAAACCACCATAGGCAAATGTTCTTCATGTTCGCCTATAAAATAGTGTCATACACCTACATTGAGGACATATCAAGTCAAATAGGTCCTTTACAAGCCAACCATGTGTTTTAGGAAAAGGTGGAGGTGGAGGAGGATGAGCTATAAGGGGCTTCTTAGGCCCTATGTCCTACATATGTATAATTTCATATCAATTGTCATGTATATACAGATACAGACACAATGTAAATTTAGAAAACATCATGATCAATATAGATAACTCCCACTTTGGGCCACACGACCATGTCTCCTTCTACTTCACCTATCGTCTTAGCATCGGGGTGGGCATATGGAAGTGGATACTTCTTATAAGCTTCTTTGACAAGCCTCGGGCACACACTAACCACATCGGCAGGTACTGGAACACCATCAATCATGGCACCTACAAGGGGTGGGTCAGCCTCACCCACAATAATGATATTGTCTTGTAATTTTAGATGACATGGCCTCAAATCCTACAAATTTGCATAGATTGTTATATATACCTAAACATATCATCTTGAAAAATTACTATATCATAAAAATACTTATAACAAACGTGCTAGGTATTAGGTTTACATGATTACTCCCAACTTGCTTTGACATAGGGGGGGTCCACCTCATATGAGGAGTGGGGAGACACAGCTGGTACTATCAGAGTCTCTAATTGAGAAGGTACCCATTGTCTCATTGCTTCTAGAATTCCCTTTGCAATTAACTCTTTTACCTCCTCTTGTGAGAATCCCCCTTTCTGGACATATTTGCATTGTGATGGCCCAGAAAATCTCTTTTACCCACACCAACGACTGCTGCTCTAACACATCTAGGGTGCTCTGGGTTACCTAGAGCAACTATGAATCATCCCTTGTGCCCTCAAGGATGAACTTTCCTTATTTCCTTAGCTTTTGGATCTCCCACTAATCATAAATAATAGTAATTGGTAAGTAAAACAAAACAATCATCAATACTAATTACTCTAAGAGTTGAATTTTACCATTTTTACATCTGCCTCAACAATTGTGGGGTTCGTTATTTCTCTATATTTTGATTGCCTCCCAGATATACATATATTATGGAAAAGTAGAGGTTTCGTAGTAGTAGTAGAAGACTCAATAGTCCTAGGAGTAGGTTGTTGAGAAGAAGATGTCTTTAGTAGCTTTTGGATACTATTTTCATAGCCACCTCAACCCATCATGTGGTTGTGCACATTCTTTACATGCCTTTCTCTTTGAGCATCACTTGCAATCTGGTTAACAATCATCTATAGTAATTGGTAAGTAAAAAATAACCTACTATGTCAAGGTAAAATAATGAATTCATAGGAATGTATTTAAAATGAGGAGTGAAGCTTAATACCTTGAATCCAACAGTGTTTTTCATAGAAACAAACGCCTCCCATGTCCCCGGGTCCAAATACCTTCATTACTCAGTGGATGACTTCTTCTTTTGACCTCCCATATGTATAGTCTTGTCAAAGTTGTACTATAATTCCTCAGAATCCTCCAACAATGTTGCATCACCTTTTTGCGATTCAGATTTTCATCCAGGTCTAATATGCTCTATGAAATTTCATATACTTCATGGTTAATTCTTAAAAATAGAATTGTAAATAGTTTTAAAACATAGTTGCAAATGATAACATATCACACATAGTTCTTTCCATATGTAGTCTTTCTTGCTTTTATCAATTTTATGCCAATATTCTACTACTATACTACAATGGCTAGGAGTAAGAACCCCTAGATATGAAACAAAAGATCTCTGATTCTTTCCAATAGGATTTCCTACATGATCTAACTCAATGACCAACTTTGGTTTGTTACCCCTTTTTGGTATCAACTTGTTCATCGTGGTGATGCCCCTTATTTTTTATTTTGTTTTAATATTCTCATCAAGAGGAACAAGATCCTCAAGACGTACATCCTCAACCTAAAATTGATAAAAAAACACATATAGGTCATAAAGATATATAACTTATTAAATGTGATACAACAAGATAGATATATTGTAAAATGCACAAAGTGTAGATAAAACAATACAAAACTTACACCAGTGTCAGCATGATGCTTCTCATCCTCACGGTAATCATCATTATGATCATCATACTCATGGTCAAACTCCATCTAAATAAATGTCATATAAAAATAGCCAAATAATGAAATATAAAATTATAAAATCCACATCTAATATTTTAAAAAATAGAAGCACGCCTCTAATATTGAGATATTTTATTGATTAATATTACCTTAGTGTTATCACGCACACATATAAATCAGCATAAGTTTCAATATTTGGTGTTGTCAAGCCAACTAAGAAAGGACTGGAGTCATCATACTTGTCATAGTACTCTTTTTCATCTTCATCTATAGGATCATTAATGAACTTTCTTTTACCATGAAGAACAACCAACTATTTTTCATTTGCAGGATCATCGATATAAAATACTTGCTTCTCCTGTGATTTCATTGTGAATGGTTCACCATTCTCGCCAATCTTTTCAAAATTCACTAATGTGAAACCCAAATCATACACTACAATTCCTTTGGTGTTATCAACCCAACTACACTTAAAGATCATAATTTTGAAATCTACATAGTCAAACTCCCATATGTTTTCAATGACACCGTAATATGACTTTTTCGCTTCACATGGAATCTTATCCTTCACACTAGAAAAAGACAATGAAGCCGCTTGAAGGGTGACCCCACTATTTTGGACAAAACTCTTATCATCTTGATGCTTTGTGTAATATGAGAACCCATTTATGTCATACTCTTCATAAGACATAACATTCATTTTTGGTTTAAAGGCGAGACATTTGATATTTTCAAAAATATTATTTGATGTTTGAGATAGTTGGCGTAAGACTTTATCTTCAAACCACCTAATAAATGTCTTGTTATGCTCTCTAGCAAGCCACATTGAATTGGCTCAACGATATAGTTACTTGATGGAATTGGTATGTTCAGTGATATAAACACTCAATTCGTTGATGTTGTGTAAAATATACAAGTGAGCTTGTTCCCACAGCTCATGACTGATTACTTGCACTCGTGCTCCTAAAGTCCCTTTACTGGAATAGTCCTCAATATTCTTGTCTTATACATGAGGTTCATTACAACTCAGAAAGTCACTGCAAAAGTCCATAACCTCCCTCCCACATAATCCTCAATAGTACTTCCTTTAGGGCGATAATAGTTTTGAACATCACCTTTTAAAACACTCATGTACCATTCAAAAGGATACATCCAATGCAAGAAAACTGGTCCAAACATTTTAACTTCCCTAGTCAAATGGACAATAAGATGTACCATGGTATCAAAGAATGAAGGAGGAAAATACATCTCAAGCTGGCATAGGGTAACAACCACCTCCCTTTTGCAACTTATCGAGATTCTCAGGAACAATAACTTTTCTGCATAAAGTGTTAAAGAAGAAACAAAGTTTGGTGATTGCAAACCTTACATGCTTTAGCACTATAGATCAAATTGATGCAAGAAATATTTGTTGCATTAGAGTGTGACAATCATGAGATTTAAGACCTATCAGCTTCAGATCTTTCATTGGTGCCAGTCTACGGATATTGGAAGAGTATCCTTGTGGTACCTTAACATTAAACAAGCACTCACAAAAGTTTTCTTCTCTTTTTTGGACAATGTGTTTCACGTAGGAGGTAAATATGTTTTCCAATCACTACTAACTACTTTTGTTAATTTTTTCCTTATTCCCATTTCATGTAGGTCCCTTCTGAATTTAATACCATCTTTAGTCTTACTTAGTATATTCAACAGAGTATCGATGACTATATCAAAAATATTTTTCTCAACACGCATGATATTGATACAATGCCTAACTGCCAAAGAACTCCATAAAGAAGATCCCAAAATATTGACCTCTTCTTGAATAAAGATTTGTCATGTTATGTGGGATCTCTTACCAAATTCATTGACAAAGTCTTTTAGTCTTTCATAAACAACATCCCTCGGTATAGGTTTAGGGGCACTTTGTTCCTCATCTGATCCATTGAACTCTTTACGCAACCTTCGATAAGAATGGACTTTTGGAAGAAACCTTCGATGACCAAGATATACAATCTTGTTGCCATGTTTTAATCATATTGAATCAATGCTCTCTTCACATATAGGGCATGCTTTGGATCCTTTTACACTGTATCCAGACAGATTCCCATATGCTAGAAAGTCATGAATAGTGCAAAACAACATAGCATGCAAACAAAATGTCTCTCTACGCAAAGCATCATAGGTCATTACACCTTCACCCCAGAGTTTCTTTAAGTCATTAATTAGAGGTTCAAGATAAATGGCAATATCATTTCCAGGTTGTTTAAGGCCCGTATCAACAACGACAACATAGCATACTTATAATTCATATGCAACCAGGGAGGAAGATTTCATATAATAAGCATAATAGGCCAAGTGCTATGTGGGTTGCTCAATGTGTCGTATGGATTCATCCCATTGGTACAAACCCAAATCTTAGATTCCTGACTTCTTCACCAAATTCAAGGTACAATAAATTAATCTTCTTCCACTGTGGGGAATCAGACGCATGTCGTAGGATCCCATCATTGTTTTTCTTAACCTCTGCATGCCACCTTAAATTCTCTGCATCCATCGGATTGGAAAACAAGCATTAAAATTGTGGTATTATAGGTAGATACCACATCACCTTGGTAGGAGATCCAGTCTTGGACTTCCCCAAAGTTGTCATTTTATACCTTGACGCCCAACATTTTGGACAATCTTTCAAATCGACATATTCCTTTTTAAATAACACATAATCATTTGGGCATGTGTGTATCTTCTTAGTCTTCATTCCCATTGGTCACAACATTTTCTTTAACTTGTATGTTGAGATTGGAAGCTCATTGCCTTCAGGAAGAATTTCTTTCAAAAAAGACAACAATGACGTGAAACTTTTGTCGCTCCATCTACTGGTAGCCTTCAGACTATACAATCTCAACACAATGCTCGGCTTCATAAACTTAGTACAACCTATATATAATGATCTCTCAGCATCATGCACAATGTTACTAAATACAGGATGTGGATCAGTGTGCTCCACTGCACAACTATATAGCATCACATCAACCATGTCTATCAGATTCAGTTCATTCACATCTACATCATCGGTGGCAATTTCTTCTTCAACACAAGTACTGCTATTGACATCTATTGATCTCCAGTTTGGAATCTCTCCATGCTAGTACCATTCTAAATAGCCTTGTACAATCTCATTGCACATACACGACTTTTAATTTTGTCACCAATGTTGACTTTCAAGTTGTTACCACAATGCCTACATGGACAATATAACCTATCTCCAGGTTGTTTCCTATGTTCCTTTGGAAATCTTATAAATTGATCAAGACCGGTAATAAACTTTGGGGTGCACTAATTTGGAATGGATATCCATGATCTATCCATTTTATGATCAAAGAGAAAACAAGTACTAAGGTTTAGGGTTTACATATTAGGTCAAGGTTTTGCAGATAGATTAGGATTAATTGTTTTAGATTTAGGGATAAGGGTTTATAGATTAGGGTTTAGTGTTTAAAGATTAAGGTTTAGGGTTTAAAGATTAGGGTTTAGGGTTCAGTAATGAATGTGTGCGCCACTTATCCAATTATTGAACATCTAATCTCCCTATTAAGTGTATAATGTGTATTTGGTTTTCAAGAAAATTTTGTAAGCATTTTCCCGCAGTTCTCTAAGTACACCGATGTAGATAGGCAAATGTTGCTTCCTTAATTGAGACCATTTATATTTTTTTTAATATATGGAAGTTTATTAGTAGTTTTTGTTAAAATATATTTTAATCCTCTTTTAATTACCATGCTTAGATATCATGCTCATTCTATAATTATCAACTCATGAGGGAAAAGTTTCCTATTTTATCATTCTTTAAATTTCTCAATCTCATATCAATTATATTAGGTCCATATATTTTGATTTTCCTTTAGATAAGGAAAACTTAGTTTTTTTACTTAAGAGAAGTGTCTCAAAAAAATATGAAAACCAACCTTTAAATACAACTGCAAAAAGGATGTTCGAATTTTATCCCTACTTAACACTTTTTATAACTCCTAGTAATTTATTTTATATCTTCTACCTCAAGTCCAAAATCAGTGTGACTATTATTTCTCCAAGATTTAAGATTCATGCATTACATTCATTTTACTAATTATCTTAAAGTAGGAAGGTTCTAGGGTCCTTATTTAAAATTAAAATATATAAGGTTGTGAATTTTCGATCTAACCCCTCACTAAAATTATAAGTAAACCACACTTAGAAAAGAACATTTAGCTTAAACACTATATCTATCAGTACCTAATGTAACCAGATAGCCTCTAGGTTAGGGATAAAGGAACTACCAACCACTGTAAAAGAAAAACACATAAGAAAGCCAGATTTTAGGATTATACTTAGGTTTTACTATGTTATATAATCCCTTTGTCATAGGGGCATGGAGTTGTCATCCTTTTAACATTCAATCTAGGTTTCTTGAATAAGAGCTTGTCATTAAGACCATGTGAGCTCAATATCACATATGGACCCACATGTGTATGGCCATTTATTTCATACTTTTAGTTATCAAGTGCCAGTATACCAAGGAAAAATCCATCTAAATCACTCATAATAATCCACAAGCGCCACAATGCACCAAATCTTCACCTGTATGGCAATCTTTGTCTAGAGTCATGTTGGGCCAGAAATAAAGTACATAGAACAACATGCAATTTCTATAGTGACTTTAGGTCTAAGGATCATAGCACTGTTATCACTTGTAATATGACTCTGACTTGTCATGGCATGGTTTTTGATGTGGGTCGTTGTACACACAACAATCACTAGGACAAGTCCTAGAGTTTTACATTCTAACCAGGTTGTCAACTTGATGCAAGCACCAAGCCAACAAAGTACAGAAATGTTACAACCTCGATTTTGCTTATATGACTGTAATTGCAATTGTTTCAAATGAAATGTACTTAGTTGTAAATTGCATGATTTATGATGAATATATGGATTTCTTTCACAACTCTTCCTTGTGCATGGTTTTTCGTGGACCCTTTGATAATAATGGGTCCCAAAATAATAAAAGAGGAAGATAAGTCAAAAGGGAATAAGAATTGAATAAATATAAAGATAATTGGGATAAAGGTGAAAATATAAGAAATAAATAGATAAGTGTGGGTTTGATAATAATGGATGGTGTTTCAAACTCCACATGTATCGTTGAGTTACAAGGAATTGAAATAAAGGAAAATAATAAAATGTGAAAGAGAAAATATGAGTAATATATAAGCAATAACTTGCACATTTATAAAAGGTTCGTTTTCTTTTGAATTATGGTCCCAAACTTGGTAAGATGATAGATTAAGTTATTATGAAGTTTCCCTAAAAATTTGGGATTAAACGGAGACATGGTTTGAGTGTTATATTTTTTCCAAATTATCCTAATATGAAAAGGATTTTCCTTAAAATAGAAACTAGACATTTCTGTTGTTTGGGCATGTGTGACATGGATCGTTGGATCTTGATCCAATAGAGGCCACTCATCTTCTAGTTCTAACCGAACTAGGAACAGGCTAGCGATAGTGGGATCTTTACACTCAGTTTTCTCGCAAATCTTTGCATGTACGAGCAAGTAAAGATCATGGTTGGATTCAGGAGAGGAATCTGAACCCACTAAACCCTAGTTCTTTGTGCTTCGGATGCATCTAGAAGAAACGCCCAATTGCCTAAAATGGTAGGCGGCGGAAGGGGTTGGGAAACCCTAGAATTGGCCCCCAAGTCCTATATATGCCCCCATCTCGACTCCTCACAGTTACACGAACTCAACTGGCTATCTCCCTGCTTCTCTCATGCCTTGGATTGACATATTGGGGTAGCTCCGGTGAGCTCTCAGCCACAGCACGGCCGCAAAGCTATCTATTGGATCGGGTTGGAGTGGAAAGCAGGGACCGCTTGATCAGGTTCCACGCTAGTCCTTGAGAACCATCAACGGCCCAGGGCGCCCCATGCTGTAAGTCTCCTTTGAGTGGGCGTGTGCGCTAGGGTCCGCACAATCACACACAATCAACAACGGCCGGCGATCCAATGGCCAACAATAATCTGAAAACCTTAGGTTTGTCGCCTCTCTAGTCAAAATATAAGAAAAGTGATGAATCTTGTTTAATTCATTAAAAATAGATCCTTTAGCCGAAAAATAAAAGTAAATAGTGCTTTTTGATCAAAAAATACATAGAGTCTGATAATAATGTAATTGGAGTTTGATAATGCTTGCAATTTAAAAAGGACACAAAGACATCACTTTTGATGTATTAAATTATGGTAAAACCCTAATTTGATATGGAACTCGAGTTTAATGGCTCTTTTTGGTTAATTTGATACGGAACCCTAATTCTGAGTAATATTAACATGTTGAGAATAAAAGGGAGAGATAATTTTGAAAAAGGTATTTTTATGCTTGTTTTAGGGCTTTATGCACATGATTATGTTTATAAACCCTAATTTGGGAAAATATGGGTTTGAATGGTTTAAATCCAAAAATGCAATTATATAATAGAGATTTGGTGATCTCAACCTTGTTTTAAGATTAAAGAACCCTTAATAAGGATAATTGGAAAAATTAGTGTTTTTGAGAAATAAGAAATCTATTCTAGGGTTTGTAACCTAAAAAGGCAATAAAGTTGGATAAAGAAACCCTAATGAACCCTAAGAGCTTGGTAGCCTTAGAAAGTATCCTTATGTCATTAGGAAGATGTTTTGACATTAGGTAATCTATATGTTTCAGGAATTAAGGGTTGTTTGCAATAAACTGCTTGCTTGGATATTCTGTTGAATTTGGATTCTTTTGCTCAAGAATAGGTATGTGGTTACGCTTATGATTAAATCGCTTTAGTTTCATGGTGATTCCTAAAGTTTTATCGATTGCTTGGAATACATTTCTGATTGTCTTTTATTTCATGCAATTATAAAGTGACTATGACTATCACCATAATTATATGTGTATAACTAGCTCAGATCCTGGTCCTCCTCTATAGCTCTAATGTTGATGAGATAGATGACCCAGTACATGGTCTGCCCGCGAGGTAGGACCTTCAGGTCATCATGAGTTAGGGATTAGACTACCTTTGGGTAGGTCCATGCGACTCCACAACCTTATGTATTGATCTATCTGTAAGGTAGGATCATGGGGGTTAGTCAAGATCTACCATATGAGAGGTAGTATCTATGTCCACTGCAGGGATAGCACAGAGGCTAGGGTATGTAAGGATTCAGTAGTCATGTTTAAAATGTAAAGCTGCTTGTTAAACCATAATTTCTTGCAATATGTTGTTACAATTAAATGCAAGATTATTGTTTCCCCCACATACTAGTATATTCGTTATACTGACCGTCGTTTTGTTTGTCGGTGATTTAGGTTATCAAGAAAATGGTTATTCCTTTTAAGTGACATTGATGAAATAAAGCTTAATAAGTATTTAGAGGATTATAGATAGATATGTTACTTCTTGGGTAAAGAATTCCACATCCCATATTTTGCAAGATATGAAAAGAAAAATTGTATTCCATTAAAAGTTTAGTTGCAGTGGAATTTATTAATTATTGTTGATTATTTGCAAAACCACTGATCATATTTTAGGATAATGCCTCTGACCTCTTGGTCTCCCTTAACTAGGGGTTACTAGGAGGCGGGGTCATTACGTTTGGTATCAGAGTTGTGGTTTTCCATTTAATCTTTCATAATTATTAAATTTTACAAACTCTTTAGAGCCCCACAGAGTTATTAGAGGATTTTCCAAGGATGGAGGTGTCTAGAAAAGGATTACGGTCCAGGGGCTGGCAATATTTTCCTCTGCCTTGCTAGTCGGTCACGAGGACTCCCGAATGCAGTGTGACTGCCTGGCCGAAATCCAAAGAATTGACTCTAAGTAAGATACCTCTTGGTTTTCTCATCTATCTTCGTCCCTTCTTTACCTCTTATTTCTAGAGAAATAGTAAGAGCATAGGGTTTTCTCTCTCTCTGCCTCCTATGTTTGGGAATATAAAGTGTTAAGGATTAAGGAATCCTCCATCAAATTAATAAAAGATACATAAACAAGATGTCATCGGCTTAAGTATAATTATTTTAAACGTAGACTAAAAGTTTGATTGTATGTGTATGTAGATGACTCGTGTGAAGACCATAGCTATCCCCAAGGTCGTTGAGAACCCTGCTAAGGGTTGTCCTCCCCACAAGAGGAGGAGGTCTTTAGAGAAAAGGAAGAGGAACCATGGTGATGAGTCCTCTAAGTAGAGAAAGAGACCTGAGGGTGCCTCAGAATAAGGCTCAGACCCTAAGTCGATTCCCTTCGACAACCCAGAGATGGACCAAGAAGAGGAACACATGTCTGAAGACGAGGCCAAGTTTGAGGAGAACCCAACTGGCAGTCCAGGACCTGCAATGGTAGTCCACACACCTGATGCCATGTGGACGGAATAGCAAAAGAGGCTGATTGAGGCCATTTGTGCCCTGGCCCTCAGGGATATAGCTAGAGATGAGAATGGTGAACCACTTTCCATCTGTCCTCGACTCGAAGTCACCATTATTGACTTCGTCAAGCTGAACATTGAGAAATTATGGGGAGAAGATAAGACCGAAGTGGTTGACAAAGCAGATGCTTGGTTGATAGTGATCGAGAATGGGTTCTGCATGCTGGAGGTGCAGCCGAACAAGAAGGTCCCTTTTGTTGCACATCTCTTGGAAGGAGCAGCCAAGATCTGGTGGGAAAACCACATCATGGGTCGAGATCTGAGTGCAGACCTAATGGCATGGACCAACTTCAGGACTATCTTCACCACCATATTCATTCCCATCTCAGCTAAGAAGGAGAAGGAAATAGAGTTTACCAACCTGATCCAAGGTAATTTAACAGTCGTAGACTTTGGCCGCAATTTACACATTCTGGAGCATTTCCAGCACATGATGGATGAAGAAAGATGAGTGAACCATTTTGTAGAGCATCTTCATCCTGCCATTAAGCCTCATGTGATGGCAAGTAAACCAAAAACCTTCACAGAAGCCTACAACACCACCCTGGACATGGAGAGGACGGTGATGCCTGCTCAGAATCCACCCAAAGGATATTTGGGTTTCACTGAAGGTACCCAAGACCAAAAGAATGATCATAAGAAAGGACAAGGGTGCAACCATACTAAGGGAAAGCATGGAGGAAAGGGAAAACCCCATCATGAGACCAACCGACCTAGGTGTCGCACCTACGGAAAATGGCATTCTAGTGAGTGCCACTACAAGAAGAGGACATGCTACTGTTGTCAGCAAAAGGGACATCTTCAAGCCAATTGTCCTCTGCCAGACCCGAGAGGACCCAGCCCAGTAGCAGCCCCACCTATAGTAGCCCAACCTGTAGCTACGGCCCCACCTGCTGGAGAAAGAAGACAAGCTCGAGTCTTTGCTATTGACAATGAGGAGGCTCAAGCTAATGCTAATCGGTTGATAGATGGTAATAACCCTTAGAGTTTTCTTTTATGTTTTAAGATAAGCATGTAATGGTCTAATGTATGATGAAAAACAATGTATGCATGCTTGAAGTCATGGGACACAATGTAAAAGCTTTATTGGGCTCTCGATCTACTAATACTTTCATTTCAAGAAATCTCACAACTATGCTTTGATTGGATATCAAGGATTTAGGGTATATCTTGGATGTCAAAACCCCAAGTGGTCGAATCTTTACATCCCTTTTGAAAACTCATGTGATACCTGTTAAATATTGAGAGCATGAGTTCCCTACAGATTTTATCCTCCTTGGCATGAATGACTTTGATGTTATCATTGGTATGGATTGGTGTCATACCTATAGGGCCAATATTAGCTTTAGGGAGAAGAAGGTAATTATAAAGAAAATAGATCACTCGTCGTTCATCATTAGGGGTAGGAAGGATGCTACCACCATCATGTATGTGTCAGCTTTGAAGGCAGAGCGGATGATAACCAAAGGTTGATAGGCTTTTCTAGAAGTTGTTACTGAGCCGGAGCCCAAGATGCTTCCCTTAGAGGAAATAGAGGTAGTCATGGACTATGCATATGTTTTCCCAGATGATTTTCCTGGGATCCCTCCTAAGAGAGAGGTAGACTTTTCGATAGAGCTAGCTCCCAGGACAAACCCTATTTCATGAGCACCTTATAGGATGGCCCCCACTGAGTTGGTCGAGTTGAAGAAACAATTGTAGGAATTGCTAGACAAGGGTTTTATCCGCCCTAGAACATCACCATGGGGAGCACCAGTTCTCTTTGTAAAGAAGAAGGACGGTTCGCTCAGAATGTACATAGATTACTGGATGATCAACCAGGCTACCATTAAGAACAAATACCCTTTACCCCAAATAGATGACCTATTTGACCAGTTGAAGTCAGGTCGAGTCTTTTCAAAGATTGACCTGAGATCAGGTTACCACTAGTTGAGAGTCAAGAGTGAGGAAATCCCAAAAACCGCTTTTATAACCCTCTATGGACACTATGAGTTTGTAGTTATGTCTTTTGGGTTGTCCAATGCCCCGAGTGTGTTCATGAACATCATGAATAGTGTGTTCTAACCCTTCCTTGACTCATATGTCATAGTGTTCATAGACGACATATTGGTTTATTCTTATGACCTAGAACAACACCGAGACCACCTGAGTAGAGTCCTTGATATCTTGAGAAAGTGGAAGTTTTATGGGAAATTCTCGAAGTGTGAGTTTTGGATAGACTGTGTCATTTTCCTTAGACACATCATATCTAGAGGAACCATTTTAGTAGATCCAGCCAAGGTGTCAGTTGTTCAAGATTGGCCAGCACCGAAGAATCCTTTAGAGATTCACAGTTTTCTGGGATTGGCTGGATACTATAGACGCTTCATAAAGGATTTCTCAAAAACTGTTTTGCCTCTTACCAAGCTCACCCAAAAGGATGAGAAGTTTGTGTGGTCGGACCTATGTGAAGCACGTTTCCAAGAGCTAAAGGAAAAGTTGACTACAGCCCCTGTACTGACTCTACCATCCGGTAATGAAGGTTTTATGATCTTTACTAATGCATCAAAGATGGGTCTCGGATGTGTGTTAGATCAATATAGACATGTTGTTGCCTATGCCTCCAGAATACTCAAACCTAATGAAGTGAATTATTCGACACATGATTTAGGGTTGGCTGTGATTATACATGCCCTAAAGATTTGGTGACACTATCTGTATAGAGCCACTTTTGAGATCTTCACCAACCCTAAGAGCTTGAAGTATTTCCTGACTTAGAAGGACCTAAATCTGAGACAGAGATGATGGATGGAATACATGAAGGACAATGATTTCACCATTGCCTATCACCCTAGAAAGGCAAATGTTGTAGCAGATGCTCTTAGCCGAAAACAGCTCAGGTGTGCAGCTGTCTTGTCTAACCAGTGGAAGAAGTTAGAAGATCTTATGGAATGGACTCCACAAATGTTAGAAGATTGAGTCTATTTGGATAATATACAGATTAAACCAGACCAGTTGACTGAGTTGGTAGCTGCCCTGATAGTCAATCCATAGCTTGACAAGATGAAAGGTTTGCTTGAGAAACCTCAGACCCATCTCTTTGTAGGAGTGGATGGCGGGATTCAATACAAGAATTGTATTTGGGTTCCTGAAAGTTCACTTTTGAAGGATCGTATCCTGCAAGAAGCTCATGGTTCAAAGTACACAGTACACCATGGCACTACCAAAATGTTCAAGGATTTGCAGTGGTACTTTTGGTGGCCTAGAATGAAATGAAATATAGCAGAATATGTGTGCAGTTGTCTCACTTGCCATATGGTGTAGGTTGAACACCAACAACCCAGTGGATTGCTACATTCAATTGAAATTCCTGAGTGGAAATGGGAACAGATCACCATGGAATTTGTGGTGGGTCTCCCCAAGACCAAGAGAGGTCATGACGCAATATGGGTTGTGGTAGATCGCCTTACCAAGTCAGCACATTTCCTTACACTAAAGACCACTGCCAAGGTGACAGACTTAGCTAAAGTGTACATCCGAGAGATTGTACAACTATATGGTGTTCTAAGTTTGATCATTTATGATCACAATTTGAAGTTCACTTCCAAGCTGTGGAAGTAGGTACAAGAAGAACTTGGCACTAGACTGAAGTTTAGTACAGCATATCACCCCCAGACGGATGGACAGTCAGAGAGGACAATCCAAACTTTGGAGGATTTGTTGAGAGCTTGTGTGCTTGATTGGGGCGGTTCATGGGAGCAATACCTGCCCCTCGTGGAGTTTTCTTACAATAACAGCTACCAAGCCAGTATCGGGATGCCACCATATGAAGCTCTCTATGGGAGGTCATGTCGGGCACCACTTCACTAGGATGATGTTGGTGAGAGGACTTTGTTGAGGTTAGATGAGCTCCAGGTGTATGCAGATAAAGTCTCTTTGATCAAGCAAAGGCTGAAGAGAGCCCAGGATCGACAAAAGTCGTATGCAGATGCAAAGCGGACTGACTTGCAGTTCACTGTGGGAGAGCATATGTTTCTGAAAATCTGACCCCTCTTAGTAAGAATAGAGGAAAGTTGAGTCCCCGATACGTAGGACTATTTGAGATTTTAGAACAGATTGGTGAAGTTGTTTATCATTTGTCCTTACCCCCTCAGTATATTATGATGCATGATGTTTTCCACGTGTCTAATCTGAAGCGCTATGTGAAGGACTCGAGCATTGTGTTGAGCATTGAACCTATTGATCTCTAAGAGAGACTGATATATCCTGAGTCACCTGTGAGAGTATTGGATACCAAGGTGAAAGAAATAAGAAATAAAAAAATAGAGATGGTAAATGTTCTTTGGAAGCACCATGGGGAGGATGAAGCCACATGGGAGCTGAAGACAGACATGGAAAAGGCATACCCCAATTTGTTTATTTGATTGGCTGAATTTTGGGGACAAAATTCTTATAAGGAGGGAAGGATGTTACAACCTCAATTTTGCTTATATGACTGTAATTGCAATTGTTTCAAATGAAATGTACTTGGTTGTAAATTGCATGATTTATGATGAATATATGGATTTCTTTTACAACTCTTCCTTATGCATGGTTTTTCGTGGACCCTTTGGTAATAATGAGTCCCAAAATAATAAAAGAGGAAGATAAGTTAAAAGGGAATAAGAATTGAATAAATAATAAAGAGAGTTGGGATAAATGTGAAAATATAAGAAATTAATAGATAAGTGTGGGTTTGATCATAATGGATGGTGTTTCGAACCCCACATGTATCCTTGAGTTACAAGGAATTGAAATAAAGGAAAATAATAAAATGTGAAAGAAAATATGAGTAAATTATATATATTTAAGCAATAACTTGCACATAAAGAAAAGGTTTGTTTTCTTTTGAGTTATGGCCCCAAACTTGACAGGACGATAGATTAAGTTATTAGAGTTATGATTTTTCCAAATTATCCTAATATGAAAAGGATTTTCCTTAAAATAGAAACCAGAAATTTCTATTGTTTGGGCACGTGTGACGCGGATCGTTTGATCTTGATCCAATGGAGGCCACTCATCTTCAAGTTTTAGTCGAACTAGGAATAGGCTGGTGACAGTGGGATCTTTACACTCAATTTTCTCACAAATGTTTGCATGTGTGAGCAAGTAAAGATCATGGTTGGATTGAGAAGAGGAATCTAAACCCACAAAACCCTGGTTCTTTTTGCTTTGGATGCATCTAGAAGAAATGCCCAATTGCCTAAAAAGGCAGGTGATGGTAGGGGTTGGGAAACCCTAGAATTGGCCCCCAAGTCCTATATATATGCCCCATCTCGACTCCTCACAATTACACGAACTCAACTAGCTATCTCTCTGCTTCTCTCATGACTTGGATCAACATATTGGGGTAGCTCTGGCGAGCTCTCAGTTGAGGCGTCACCGTGAAGCTATCTACTAGATCGGGTTGGAGTGGACAGCAGGGACCGCTCGATCAGGTTCCACGCTAGTCCTCGAGAACCATCAACGACCCAGGGCGCCCCGCGCTGCAAGTCACCTTTGAGTGGGAACGAGCACTAGGGACTACATGATCACGCGTAATCAACAATGAATGGTGATCCAACGGCCAGTGATAATCCAAAAATCTCAGGTTAGTCGCCTCTCTAGTCAAAATATAAGAAAATTGATGAATCTTGTTTAATTCGTTAAAAATAGATCATTTGGTCGAAAAATAAAAGTAAATAGTGCTTTTTGATCAAAAAAATACGTAGAGTCTGATAAAAATGTAATTGTAGCCTGATAATTCTTGCAATTTAAAAAGTACACAAAGTTATCACTTTTGATGTATTAAATTATGGTAAAACCCTAATTTGATATGGAACTCGAGTTTCACGGCTCTTTTGGGTTAATTTGATATGGAACCCTAATTCTGAGTAATATTAACCTGTTGAGAATAAAAGGGAGATATAATTTTGAAAAAGGTATTTTTATGCTTGTTTTAGGGTTTTATGCACATGATTATGTTTAGAAACCCTAATTTGGGAAAATATGGGTTTTAATGGTTTAAATGTGAAAATGTAATTATATAATAGAGATTTGGTGATCTCAACCTTATTTTAAGATTAAAGAACCCTTAATGAGGATAATTGGAATAATTAGGGTTTTTGAGAAATAAGATATATGTTTTAGATTTGTAGCCTAAAAAGGCAATAAAGATGGATAAAGAAACCCTAATGAACCCTAAGAGCTTAGAAGCCTTAGAAAGTATCCTCATGTCATAAGGAAGGTGCTTTGACATAAGGTAATATATATATATTTCAGGAATTAAGGGTTGTTTGCAATAAACTGCTTGCTTGGATATTCTGTTGAATTTGGATACTTTTGCTCAAGAACAGGTATGTGTTATGCTTATGATTAAATCGCTTTAGTTTCCCGACGATTCCTGAAGTTTTATCGATTGCTTGGAATAAATGCCTGATTGTCTTTTATTTCATGCAATTATAAAGTGACTATGACTATCACCATAATTATATGTGCATAACTAGCTCAGATCCTAGTCCTCCTCTATAGTTGTAATGTTGATGAGATAGATGACCTAGTGCGTGGTCTACTCGTGAGGTAGGACCATCAAGTTATCATGAGTCAGGGATTGGACTACCTTTGGGTAGGGCCATGCAACTCCACAACCCTATGTATTGATCTATCTGTAAGGTAGGATCATTGGGGTTAGTCAAGATCTACCATATGAGAGGTAGTATCTATGTCCACTATAGGGATAGCACAGAGGCTAGGGTATGTAAGGACTGAGTAGTCATGTTTAAAATGTAAAGTTTCTTGTTAAACCATAATTTCTTGCAATATGTTGTTACAATTAAATGCAAGATTATTGTTTCCACCACATACCAGTATAATTTGTTATATTGACCGCCGTTTTGTTTTTTGACATTTTAGGTTATCAAGAAAATGGTTATTCCTTTAAAGTGACATTGATGAAATAAAGCTTTATAAGGATTTGGAGGATTATAGATAGATATGTTCCTTCTTGGGTAAAGAATTTCACATCCCATATTTTTCAAGGTATGAAAAGAAAAAATTTATTCCATCAAAAGTTTAGTTGCAGTAGAATTTATTAATTATTGGTGATTATTTGCAAAACCACTGATCCTATTTTGGGATAACACCTCTGACCTTTTAGTCTCCCTTAATTGGAGGTTACCGGGAGGCGGGGTCATTACAAGAAAGGTATCGATCCATAGAGACGGCAATGAAGATGGTTGAGTTTCAAATCTGATTGCGAGAACAAGAATGTAAAATCTATTTTGAGAGTTGTTTAAACTAAAACAAAAAATAAATAGAGATGTTGATTTAAAGATCAACTAATCAAAAGAAAGAAATATCAAATCTAAGGGATTTCACCACTGTAGCCAATGTGAAACGAGATCAAAGAATTACACAATAAGAAAGATAAAGGAAGGTATGTGAAATATTCATAAATGATTCATAAAAGATGTACTCCCTGTGAACCCATTGGTCCTGGAATTCATGAATCCTAGTTCAATCATCCTAATGGGGACTTTTCTGAGGTTTCATCTAAATTCCCATGAAATCAATTCGGTTGTTAAATCTTGGGTTCCACGGTCGCATCTACTAATATTAACAAGTGATGAAAATGAGAGATCACTTCGTTAAAATTGTCTATATACAAACCAAAAACCATTTATCTAAAAGGTTATGTAAAACTTCAATCTAATCATCGCATGGATAAGGGTTTGCTCCCCTCGCCTTGGTAAGAAAACTACTCACTAACCATAAGAGGGGAAGCAAAAGGAAGAAGGAAAGAATCCATAGACAACAGAAAGAAGAATCTCGTAGGAGATCTAAGTGGTGTCAGTTAAACGGCTTGATCCCTTAATCCTCTGTTCCATGAGAAAAGAATGAGAAGTAAAGAACAAGAATAACTATGATCCAGAGATGAATAACCAAATTTGTATTGCAAAAATGAAAGATTACAACTATGAAAGAAAATGTGAGTACAAAATTGAGGACTACAAACTAAGACTCCAATACAAGTAAGACTTGATTTACGATTAAGACTCGATGATATTTCTTGTCGAGTCTCCCCTCCTTTTATAAGAGAAGGAGGGGTGGAAATCCTGAAAGAGGAGAAGAAGGAATGTAAGAGGTGGCTTCTATTTTTCTTGATCAAGAGAAAAATCTTCCTCAATAGGCAAAAAAATCATTGATTGTCTTCTTTTGACCCTTCAAATTTTGTCTCTCTCTGTAGATTCCCATTCTCAAAGTTTTGTGTGAATTTAGGCTATTAAAAAGTTTTAAAGTGCACCTAAAAATATATTTTTCCTGTAGTCTTTGAATTTCCTTTCCAATTCATATTTAAACATTAAATTCTGCCTTCGTATGTGAGAGTTATGCCTATTTTGGTGTAAGGTATATATTTAAATCAGGCACTATGGGAAAACGAATAGGCATGTTTACTGGTTAGTTGGACAGTCAAATGACTACCAAAATCATCTAAAAATATATTTTTATTGTAGAAATTGAAATTATCTTTTCAAAATATATCTAAACTCCAAATTTGGAATTTGTATGTGGGAGTTATGATTGTTTTGGTGTTGTCTATTCATTAAATTCAGGCGTTGTGGGAACTGTGCAAAACATCTTCCATGAGAAATTAATGACTGGAGTGATGATTTCATTTTCCTACAAAAATCAAACCAAATATAACTACAACTCCAAATAAAGAGCAAAAATATAAACCACTACAATTAATGCAAAACTAAGAAAATAAATAACAAAACAATCCTAAAAATATATCTAAAAGATTAAATTAAAAGTGATAAATACACATTCATCCAAATACCTCGGACTTGAATCTTTATTTGTCCTCAAATAAATAAAATCATAAATAATTCTAATTTACACTAACAACATGTTTATCCTCACCCTTGTAACATCACATTATTCCTTACCTCCAAATTTGGTCAAGCAACCCAATCTCCTAAAACCATAATTCATAGAATTATATATTCCCTATCAAAAATAAATACCATATCTTGTTTCTAAATCAAGACTCTGTAGAAAAACATGCTTCATCTTACTTTTACTTTGACACCTTCATTTTTAATATTGTATTATTTATATGAGTTGTTGCACAAGAATAGGATAAATTGGGGGTGTGAAAACAAAGAAGGAAGTGAAAATAAAAAAAATTGATCCCTCCTCTATTTGACTCGGGATTTGAATTTATGGAATTGTGGCTACATTGGTCACAATTTTTCATGTGCACTTTTGGCATATTTTGATTGTACGCCCCTTTGTGGGGTATGGAATTTTTGAAATGGGAAGCACGCCACCCCGTACTTGATTTTTATTCGATGGTGATTCTTTGCTTCTCTTTTTTAGAAAGAAAATAAGGGGGAAACAAAAGGTGTCCTTGTGATTATAACTTCACACAATTATTTTATTTTTTATTTTTCAAAAGTGTCATTACATCAGAAAGAATATTCATGTCAATCACATTATACAGGATTTATATCAAGTTAATCCATAGTTTAAAAATAGAGAAAATTGTGTTTGGTTTGGATTAATTCCATACGACTCACCAACTTTTCCAAGGAGTGATGCTATTTTGGGGTCCTAAGTGACATGGTGGTTTTAGACATGGCAATTTGCAATAATTTTTGTAAAAGATTTATTAAAGTCAAATGTGTACAAAGATAAAACTCAATTCATATTGCCGACTAGATAATGACCTTTTTACAACAAATTAAATAAAAACATGACCGACTAGATAATTGCCATAAAAGAAGAAATTATAAAAGAAACTATATACAAAAAAGGAAAAACAGGATGTAGAAGAAAAAAAAAAGATAACGGGGTGGAGTAGAAACATACCACCCACCTCCACCTCAGACTTAGATTTTTGCTCATCCTGAGAAAAACCCAAACCCGAAATGGAGGGAAGAAAATTGATGGGTTCACCAGGAGGCCCTAGTAGCTCAAAAAATATCCAACTGAAGGGGATGTGTATGAGGGATGGGACCTTCATCAGAGGAGCTTCATAGTATATCCTATGATATGGCAATCATGGAAGCTCAATTGGGTGCTCATATTTTCTTTCACCTCACATTCCCTCCAATAAGATCCATAGATCTTTCTTCGATAGAAAGGAAAGCGTTGAAGTTGGATGTAGATTGGGGGAGATTAGCCGGTACTCGGTCAGTAATATCGATAGAGAAGGATGTACATAGTTGGGTGGAGGATCTGGCTCAAATTTTTCACCATCATAATTACCTGCATATGGGAGAATTGATGTTGATACAAAAGATTTCAAATTGTTTACAAAAGTGTTTTGCTTCTCCTCAAAAATAATGTCATCAACATTGGGTTTGGTAAGTTTCATTGTTGATATAACATATAGCACTAATTCTTTTGTATAAGGGGTCCACAAGGATTTAGGAGGGATGAGGATGTCTTCCTTGTAAACAACAGAAGGGGGTGTATGGGCTTCTTCCAAGGGCGGTATCTCCCCTTCTACATTAGTCTTATGTGGAATGAGAACTGGTTGTGTCAAAAAGGGGGTTAGATGTTCATTATCCAAAATAGACTCAAAAAAGGGTATTGGTCTATGGTATCATTCATATTTATGTTAAGGATGGGAGGGCTTGTTAGATCCTCAGAATGACTCTCCTGCTTCGACTTATCATATTCAAGTAATAGAGTATCTAAAGGAAAGATAGGGATACCAACGTCCTCATCACATGCAAAATATGGCTCCATGGTTTGTGTTATTTCTTCAGGATCCGACAAATATGACACAAAAATAGGATCATTGTCATCATCATCGGGAAGCACTATCTTGGGTTGCTCGATCTCTACATGGGGAGTTTGCGATTGAGCCTCTAGTAAGGTAGCTAACATGACTTGACTGGATTCAAGTTTTGCTTGTCCTTCTGCTACCATTTTCCCTAGGGCCTTAAGTCTCTCTTCCAATTTAGAATTAAATTGTGTTTCACCATAGGATTTATACACCCCAAAATTTTGGCCATCCTCACCATACCCCTTATGGTAGTCTTGGGCCTTCTCATACTGATTGTGGCATTGCTCCTCATAATAATCTTCAGAAGATGGGGAATTGTGATTTCCCTGGCATCCATCTTGGTGGGAAGATTCAATATGACAAGGTGTCACTGAATCATGGGGGAACATATTTGGAATATTTTGGTTTTGGGATTGGGCTTTCAGAAAAGTGGCTAACAAGGTTTGGCTAGTTATCATTTTTTCTTCCATCTTCTTTAGGGACCTACGTCTCTCTTCTTGCTGAGGATTATATTGGGTATCAAAAATAGGTTCATTTCCCCAAAAGTTTTATTGGTCATACCCTTCAAAATTATGTTGATCATACCCCCCATCAGAATATGGATAGAAAGGTTCCCCATAATGGTTCTCAGAAAAATATGAATTCACATTGTATCCACCAAGATGAAAGGACACGTAAAGAGGGGTGCTATGGGATAAATTCGGACAGGTAAGAGATTTATGGTGGTAAAGACCACAATAATAACATTGTGAGAGATATTGGATTTCCACTTCATTTAAAAAGAGCCTGAAAGATATGTCAATCAACAAATGAGAGAAGAGAGATTAAAAGATAATGGGTTAGTCAAACTTACAAATAGAACTAAAAATTATAAAGCTAAAAAATTATGGAATAAACGAAAATTACAGGAAAAAAATAACCAGAAAGCAGTACTTTTAGAATGGAAACTCAGTAGAAAGAGGAGATACACTTTTGGAATTGTTCTCGGAAGGTAAAAAGAAATTACAAAAAATATAAGAAAGAATATTATGGCACAAGGCTAAAAAATATAGAATAGTCTAAAAAAAGATTATAAAATAAAAATAAATTATGGAACAAAATTAAAAAATACAAAAAGAATAAACTAGAAAATAGTACTACCAGAATGGAAACTCGACAGAAGGAGGAGATACACTACCAGAATGTTACTCGGTAGGCAAAAAAATACAAAAATCTAAAAAATAAAATTATAAAAAAGACTAAAGTTATACAAGTTAATGAATATGAAACAAGATTATACAAGATATACAAGTAACCAAATCTGAAAAATAACCATGTCATCCTCGGCAACGGTGCCAAATTGATGTGGGTTATTGTACATGCAGCAATCACTAGGACAAGTCCTAGAGTTTAACCTTCTAACCAGGTTGTCAACTTGATGCAAGAACCAAACCAACAAAGTACAGAAAGGTATCGATCCACAGAGGTGGTGATGAAGATGGTTGAGTTTCAAATCTGATTATGAGAAATTGAGAACAAGAATGTAAAATCCATTTTGAGAGCTGTTTAAACTAAAACAAAAAATAAATATGTTGAATTAAAGATCAACTAATCAAAAGAAAGAAATATCAAAACCAAGGCATTTCACTACCCTAGACAATGTGAAACGAGACCGAAGAAATTACACGATAATAAAGATAAAGGAACATATGTGAAACATTCGTAAATGATTCACAAAAGATGAATTCCCCATGAACCCATTGGTTCTGGCATTCATGGATCCTAGTTTAATTGTCCTAATGGGGACTTTTCCAAGGTCTCATCCAAATTCCCATGAAATCGATTTGTTTTTTCTAAATCTTGGGTTCCATAGTTGCATCTGCCAAGATAGTTTTGAGCAGCCACTATCAACAATCCATTTTCCTTTCACATGTAAGAAAAGAAGATATCATTTCCCAACTCAAACTTTGGGATCTGGTGTTAGCTTCGGAACCCATTTCATCTTTGGGTTGATCCCCTTCTCTCTGTATGGACAATAAGTAGAGTAATGGTCATCACTCTTGCAATGCACACAAACCATATGGTTCTTAGATTCGGATGACTCCCCATGGATAATAGGAGGTTCTTTCTCTTTTTCTTGCCCTTTCCCTTTCTCTTGCTCTTTGAAGCTCCCCCTACATGTCCCAAACCACTTCTACCATCTTGTTTGGTAGGGTGATCTAGAACTTCATTTAGGGACTTCTTCCCCTTGAGGAATTTTTGCAAGGAAGCTCTTAGTTTGTGGTTATCATCACCAAGAATAATGACGTAGAAGACAAGGTATAAAGATCATCTTGTGTATGAAGTAGGTCAGACTCCAAGTAGAGGGCTTTAGTAAGATAAGAATATTTTTCTAAAGTAAGACTAGCAACTTCATGACTAGAAAATTAAGGTCTAGAAGAGAGATCATTTACTTGAGAAAGCAATCTAGCATTTTCAATTCTAAGCATGACAAGCTTATCAAGATAAATTCTATTCTCATCCTTAATAGCATCACAAGCAAGTTTAAGATCTTCATTTTCAGTTTTAAGTAAAGCAAGCTTATTTACTAGGTCATGGTTCTCTTCCTTAATACTATTGATGTTCTTAAGGTAGATGCCATTCTCTACTATAAATCCACTGTATTGGAGCTCAAGATCAAGAAGCTTCCCTTGTAAGGAATCAATGCTATCAAGAGGCAACTTCTCATTTTTATCAAGAATGTCAATCTTAGAATACAAATCATCAATGATCTTACCCAACCTTTTCTTTTTAGACTTGCATCCAAAATAAGAAGAGTGGGTAGCATTAACCATATCAGTAAGAGTTTCTTTGGATAACTCATGCAAGCTTACCTCACTCACCTCACCAATGTCTTCACTTGTGGAGGCCATGAGTGCAAAATGGCATTCTCCTTCGTAGGATCTTGAACCACTTGAAGAGGATTCCTCCCAAACCACATGAGTTGCATCCTTTTTCCTCTTATCCTTCTTATCCTTCCTCTTGTACTTGCCTTCCTTCTTGTAATCATCCTTCTTCTTGTGGCTGCTCTTGTGGTAGGCCTTCTTTGCCTTGGGGAAATCATTCTTGTAGTGCCTTTTTGTCCACATTCATAGCATCTAAGAGTTGATAATGAGGAAGACTTTCCCTTGAAGTGTTTTCCCTTGGAGTAGTTTGCTTCATGATCACTAGGGCCATCATCTTCACTTGAGGAGGGTGGAGAGGACTGACAAGCAATTTTTGTTGGAGAATCATTGCCTCCACTTGAGCTTTGAAGGCATTATCTTTGATCTTCTTTGATTCCTTCTCCTCTTTCTTGTCATCTTCTTATTGCTTGTCTAGCCTTGGCTCGTGAGCTTGAACGTTTCCAATGAGCTCTTCGGTGGGTAAGTCACCAAGACTTCTAACTACTTCAATTGAAGTCACCTTGGGTTCTCATCTCTTCGGAAGAGACCTTAGGATCTTAGAGTTAATATTCCTTCTATCCAAGGTGTGGCCCAAAGAAGAAAGCCCATTGATGATGGTTTTGAGCCTTGTATACATCTCGACAACTCTTTACTTCATGCTCATCTTGAAGTTCTCAAGCAGTCCCTTGAGCATGTACACCTTTGGCTCTTTGACTTGTTGTGTACCTTCATAGGTAATGCACAACTTGATCCAAATCTCATGGGATGTGTCCCAAGTTGAGATTCAGTTGAACTAGGAGGGAGTGAGGGCAACATAGATGATGCTTATTGCCTTGGCATTGAGTTGCGCCTTCTTGAGTGTAGCTTCATCCCATGTAGCTACATCACCTGCCGGTTCCTTGTATGGAGCAATCATCACCTTCCACATTTTGTAAATCATTCCTTGAAACTAGAACTACATCTGCCATTTCCAATAAGAGGAAATTGGTGTCGTTGAAGACTGAAGGTCTCATGGAGAAGCCTTCCTCTAGGTTGAGGGACCCAAGTAAGTTGCCCATCTTTTCATATCGTGGGAGATGTGTCAGAGAAGACTGTGGTTATGATACCACTTGTTGGATCTTAGTTCACTAGAGGGGGGTGAATAGAGGTTCAAAACTTGCACAAGAATAGTTAAACCTTCAAATTAATTCAACTAGGCACAATTTCTAATAGTGAATTTGATGACAATCTAAACAAGCATAGAAAGGATGAGAGAGAATGAAACAAGCACTTGAACAAGCTGTTTTAGAGTGGTTCCACTCTCCAGGCTAGGAGAGATTCAGTCCACTACCTAAAGAGGTCAAGCCCTAGGATAAAGCAACCTATTTATATACTTATATTCCTTTATAAGACATACAATTGACCTTCCTTTTTCAGGACAAGGATACACATCTTCCCTTTGAGGTCAAGGGATCTAACAACCTTACAACCAAGGACTTACCTATCCAAGAGCTAGTCTTCTACCTCACCAAGGTCTTACCCACTCTTACAAGCATTTGGATGTCTTCACCAAGAAGATCCCTTCTTTGCATCGAGTCTTCTGCCTTTAAAGATTTGCCCACCCAGATCCTTGGATCTTCTACCTTGTCCTCCTCCTTCACTCAGAGAATCTTTATGCACCTTCTTCTACATCTCAAAGAAGATTGCACCTTCTCCTTCACTTGAAAAATCTTTCATCAACTTGATCTTAAAGAAAGGGGTTCTGAAAGGAGAATCTTTGAGAGCTTTACAAGTAGACAATGAAGTATCTCTCTCACACAGATACTATCTCACTCATAATGACAAATTGAAGTGTAATTAAGAGAGAGAAAGAGGCACTAGTGGATTGGATGCACTCAACTATAGCAAGGATCTTGAATATCATGAAGGAGCAACATCGAAATGAACTCCAAGAGGTCCTATTATAGCTGAGGGTTTCCACTAGAGAGTAGGAACACTTATGAACGTTTTCTAGACATTTTGAGGGTTGCAACTGATATAAATTCAACTTTTGCAACTCCCCAATGGCTATAATCACTTTTTCTGTGTTTTCTGTACAATGCATTCAGTCGAGTTTCAATAAAGATAACCGATCACACTATGTGACAAAGCCAATTTAAACCATTGGTCAAGTTTGTCCTGTAGAAACTCAACTGGTCCACTTTAATAAGTTTTGGGCAGTGCATGGGTTAGTCGAGTTCCAAGAATGTGTAGCTCGACCGATCAAAGTCATTCTCAAAATTCATTAAGGATTGGTCGAGTTTGTAACTCGACTGATGCACATCATTGTAATGAATTTTACAAAATGGCTTTTAAGTGATCAAACATTTGAATAAGTGTCCCTAATTTTTTCTCATCTTAGTTACAAGTCATATCAGCAATGCAAATGATTATAAAAATAATCTAAGGTGATTTGGTGTGTTTTCCAAAAATGTGCATTTGCATTGCTTTCGACTTTACTAAAATAAGCTAGAGCTTGATCGATTTGATCCTTTTCATGTACCTAATACCTGAAATCAATCCCAAACAAACATACTAGATATATATGAACGGAATGGTTTAAGTCATTATGAAAATATGGACAATTTGTAACACTCAGGTAAACAATGTTCTCACATACTTTTGTGTCAATTATATGATAAACAACAATCTACAGAAAAATAACCAAAGCATTTGTGTTCATTTTGTCAAGTTTTTGGTTTAGCTCCAAATTTAACTATAATACATTAGATGCACTAGAAGGCCATCACCATACCAATTTTCAAGGATGATTTGGGGATAAATTTTTAAGGAAGATTCTAGCAACATGCTATGATAAATATGCCATGGTAAATTTTGATTTACAAAAATATTTAAATAAATTGTTAAAATAAATATTTTGCAACAAAGCCTCATCAACTACCAACCACTAACAAATACTCAACTACCACCCATTCATAGAGATTCAGTCTAAGTTTATTTCATCAATGCTTTTTGGACAAAATTCTATAGTTGTTTTCCATCATGATTTTGGACTACGAGCGGGTTATGGGTTAGGATGTTGTATGGATCTGGACAAATACAAGGTGAACAATACTTATCCACCTTTCAACTAAATTTATTTTTCTACATCTTCATATCCAAATGGAATACATTGCATTCAAAAAATAGTATGGGATTGGGATTTGCATTTTAATTTTGCAGAACATGAAGGGTACTACTTTCTTTATGATCATCCTGTTAGACATTAAGGAGGAAAATTTTCATATTTAGGCATATTCATGATTGGTTTATTTACCTTGGTATGAGATACTTAAAGTGAGTATGGAATGTGGATCTACCATGTAAGGTAGGTGGTTCATGTGGAAACTCCTAAGGCAATCGCTCTTAGTTTAAAATAGTGTGAAGGTAGGGCATATCAAGCTTTATATGTGACAGTATCATTGTCACAGACAAGAAGAGTCAATGATCTCCTTGTTAATGTAAGGGGAATCGAACTGTAAGACCCCTGACCTATATTAGTGTTTGATCTTACTTGCTTTGCATAATAAGATGATTAAATCTTAATAACATGTGACATGCTTATGTTTTTAGTTTGGCCCAGTTTGTTGATGTTTGATCTAGTTATTCTATATATATGTTGCTTTTGGACCAAGTTGCAATGTACCCATTTTGAGGGTTTATCTTGCAATTTGTTACATGTTGAATGTGCATCATGTTCCTTATCACCATGAGAGAGAATTATGCTTAGCACCTTGTTGGACATTGGTTGATGAGGTGGCATCATCAGTGTTGATGTTAGGGTTTTCATTGTTTGCTTGGATGTTTAAGTTGTTAGTGTCGACCATGTTGGTGTGATCCTTGTTGTGACCTATGTGTTTTGTGTCCTTGAGAGTGCTTCGACCGAATCACCTTGCTTTTGTTGATTTGTAGCGACCTAGGGGTGCTTATTGTGTGTGTGTCAACCTGTTGTTTGGGTGGCATAGTGTAGTGGTCACTACTATGCTTCCTCTTGGTTTTTCTTCGACCTTAGGGTGTAGTGGACCTAAGTGGTCACTACACTACCTTGTTCTTATCATCCTTTTGTTGTATGCATATCTAGAGTGTTTTCATGTTCGTAGTTTTGAGGGACAAGTGTCCTTAGAAGCTCTTATATCTTAACACCTCATAATTGTTCATCTCTCTCCTACCCTTGGGCATGTATACCCCTTCTTTCACATGCAAGTATCCCCTTTAGATCTCTTTTTTCTCTCCTCTCACTTGTGTTCGACCTTGATCTTAGTGGTGCAAGTGGAGGTGTTGATCCTGGAGAAGTTGGCCATCTCCCATCTTGCATGTGGTGATCTAGGGCTTGATCATCTCCCTTGGTGGTGGTTCTTGGTGATCTTTGATCTTAGTAATTAGTTATCTCTCTTTGATCTCATTTTTCTTGAACCCTATCTCCTTCTTTCTTCTCTTGGCCGTTAGACTATGGATTGCCATGGTGACTATCTTGAAGAACTTCTCTACATAAAGGTCGAGACTATAGTTTGACCATGGTAGTACCTGAGTGAGATGAAGCTTTCCTCCTTTCCTTCTTTCTCCTTTCTTTTTTGGCCTAGGGTTTCTACCCTCTTCCTTTTGAGTTTCCTTTGGCCTTGGTGTGTTCTTCTTCTGTTGAGGAGATCTTGCTTGGTCGTGGAGTTGATCCAAGCTTGGTGTTTCCTTCTTTCTTTTGGAGCTCGTGGCTTTGGAGTTGATCTTCACCTCAAGGCGGGTTATATAACTTTCCCCTCTACTATTGTTGCACTTTTATCCTACTTGCATGCTACTATTCTATCTCTTAAACATGATCAAAAGTTGTTAGATGATGCTATCTTGAGATAGGGTTTTAAATTATGAAGTATTATTGTATATATTGCTCTTCTCTCAACCCTAGTTCATGTACCCAAAATATATGGATGGTGGAGTTGTTAGGCTTGCATTCAACATCTTGAATGTTGGATTTATCATCATGTTTATGGTTTGACCATCATATGTTATATGTATGTTTTGGTTCATATGTACATGTGTTGGAAGTTTGGTTTCTCTCTTAGTATGGTTTCCTTTATGGTTCTGGTGATGATTGTTTTTAGGGTTTTGATGTTCATCATCTTCATGAGGTTTCCTTTGTGGTGACTGTTTGATTTCTTGGTGTTTCTCTTCTATTTTGGTCAACATATTTCCTTGTTTTTCTTCAGATTGATATGACTATGTTGATGGTGTGCTAGAGTTCTAGTTTTGTCACCATAATCCTAAACCTAAGCCACTTGGTTGCTACAATAGGTTGTTGTTTGGTCACTACATATGATCCTTGTGTTGGTCTCTACCCAAGATAGTCTGGTTGGGTCGACACAATCTTGGTTGATGTTGGTATGGTCACTTTTTTGGTTGGATCGAACAAACCCTAAACCTAATTAGGGTGGTCTCTAGGGTTGTTTGAGCTGTTTGGTCACTACATATGAGTGTTGTGGTTGCTACATATAGATTCATTTTGATGGTTGCTACATCTTAATCCATGTTGGTTGCTAAACCTAATTCAGTTGGTTGGTCGCTACATGGGTGTACCATAGTGGTCTCTACATGTCTAACCCTAGTGGTTGACACATGATGAAACCTTAGTGGTCGCTACACATGTGTGAGTGGATGATGGTTGCTACACCTGATAAGGTATATGGTTTGGTCACTACATGATTGATGTTCTCATGTATGGTTGTTTATGGTAGTGATGATTAACCCCAATATGTTCCTAGAAAGTGGGAAGTGATGTACCTAGCGTTTGATGTTGAGTGATGTGATGGAAACCCTAACCCTAATTTGGGTATATGATGTTACTACTCATCTTGCTTGAAGTGATGTAATAATGATTCTCTCTCCTACTTATGTAACCATAATGTTACAAGTTGAATGTACATCGTAGTCGGTGATTGCTATGGTATATCTTATATGACACATGGTGATTATTATTAGCCTTTATGAGGCGTGATGGATAATGATGTTATGCATGAACTATGTAATTGGGCCTTATGACCGGGAAGAGGCTTTTTTCCTAGTTTGAGGTGATATCCTCCAGTGATGTGATGAGGTATGGTTATCCTAGGATGGTGTAATGGTGATGATGACCTTGTATAGTAGTGATATCAAGTGATGATGTGACAAGTTTGTACCTCATACATTTTATATCTTCTGACGTTGTAAGATACCTTTATCTTTGTAGATTTTGTTTAGGATTTGTTCATTGTAACTTGATTGATGCATTAAAAGATACTCAACTGGCATAATTAAGCAAGTGAAACCTTGATCATGTAGGTTGCCTCGAGCCATAGATCCATCTTCAACGCCACTGAGTAATTCTTGTGGGAAACTCAGAGCACATATTGTTGAATATGTAGGGGTGCAAGTCGAGGATATATCCTTACATCCACAAACTCTTAACTTTTTTTAGGATGGTTGCGGTCATACCTTGGCAAGATAATGGCTGAGATCGTATCTCATATGATATGTTTTCAAGGATGGTTGCGATCATAACCTGGTAGGAGAACGATTGTGGTCGTATCTCACTGGTGTTGTTCCTATATACCAAGGAAGATTAGGCTGATTTGTAGTTTGACTTTATACGTCACTGTGGCAGACTCGGACTGACTGAGGGTGTGGGAGATCTTAGGAATATAGCTCTCCTAGATCTTGTATGGCATTGATTTTGACTTAGTAGTGGTTAATTGGAGCATGAGTGGTATACCTCATCTCCACATGGCATAAAAGAAGACGTAATACAGCCGTGTAGTATATATAGAAGACATAATACACCCATGTAGTATATTTGTTTAGGGTTAAACATGATTCACATTGGATGACCCTTCGCCTTGTTTCTTATAGTGTTTAGTTAAAAATGGTTCTACATTTCTTCATATTCCTTTTGAGAATATATGATAATATGTTGATCATTTGTAGTTTCTTAAACTGCTTAACTGGTGATATCAGTTTTTCTTATATCATTTAACTGAATCTACTCATCCTGTTAGTAGTATTTCTTTCCTGCTATATAATCTATCTATGCAGTTGTGCTAACAATAGTTGTTGGTAGAGAGTTATATGTCTTACTGGGAGGTTGATCTCACCCCGTGGGTTTCCAGATCTTTTAGGTGGTCATGTACGACATGGTAGAGATCGTGTGGTTGAGGAAGAGCAGTAAAGAGATCAGTAGTTGTTGTAGGTTGGATATGCTGATAGTGTTTTGTAGTAGAGTCCTATGTGTTTTCTATGTACTCTCAAGTCCTTGGGGATGTTTTGTAGATGTTATACATCATTATGAGGTTTTTGGTAGTATGCCATGGTTGTACATGTATGACTTGTTTATATGAACATGTTATCTTTTGTAACTAGTTGTGGTATGATGGCCACTGTACAGTGATGTAAATACCTTTACAGTATGATATGTAATACAAGTTGCACAACTTGTGGACTTGGATGTAATATATTCTACTTTTGTGGTTATATATAATCAGTTTTAATTTACTGTGTTTTTTGGTAACTGGATGTTTAGTTGTTAATTATGTGCTTTGTTTTGAGTGATCTCGCTTATGTGTGACTGGTGTGTCACATCAACAATAACTTATAGTTGAATGTTTTTATACATGTTTGTGTAGCCAATTTCCACACAAAGACTTCAAGTGACCAATGAATCTAGCGAACCACTACTAAGACAAAGAACCACTAAGTTCACTCCCTAACTTGTTAGTGAAGCTTATACCTTAGGCGATATATTGACTTAGTTAAAAATGAAGATACATGAAATACGCAATGGTAAAATGGTTTTAATACTTATATGTGGTTTTGTATCATGATAACTACTTACCAGAGTTGTGGTCATTATGAGACTTACAAAAATCATTCCAACAATGGATCAAACATACCTCTGCATGGTTGTTAGAGACTATGTTTCTAATAAGAAACTCTCCAATAAATGTACAAAGGTACCACCATAATTTAGAATACTAAATAAGAATATATTTCTAAAAGGGAAGGTTACAAGGACATCTCAAGTAAGTGTAGATTTGCATGAGACATGAGAGGGAATGTAAATTAGGAATATCTCATAAAATAAAATGTGTGGACCAATCATATGTGTGGATCATTCATTATTGAACACTCCAATATCATCTTGCAAGACATAAATGCAAAAACTAATATTACTCTTAGCAAGGAATATGAATGCATCATAATTGCATGCAATTGCATGGGAGCATTTTACCTAGATTTGGAATGTGTTGGATTCACATAAGACCCAAATAACTCAAAATAAACCCTCTAAGCATATTTGACATGAAAACACAATTACACAAAAGTACCACTGAGTCAAACTGATTAACAACTCATCAATCAAACCACGATGTATATGATTAACCACAAGTAACGAAAGAAAATAGTAGACATCAATTTTTTTAGAAAAATTGTATATTCTTACCATCACTAAATGAAGATAAAATTATGTACTAGCTTGCTGCAAACCACCCCTAAGACTACCATGTACATTATTAGTAAATTTTCACAAATCACAACTCCAAAAAGATAAGGTTAAAATCCTAGTGAATATGATTGAACTTCAAAGGTGAAGTGACCTTAGAACATTAAAAAAAATCAACCAATTGGTTGCTAGTTATTGTTAAAAATTTGGAAATGTTGAAGAGGGGTGCCTCCCTGCCAGCCCACCTGGGTTTGAATCCCAGTGGGAGTGAGCTCTGGGAAAAAAGGTTGGTAGGTGTTCTGACCAGGAAGCACTGTGACGACACATCATGCTATCGGGTAGAGGTGAGTGACCACCCTAAGTCTGACCATGGGGTTTAATCTGCTAGGGGAAGTCCATTATTGGCTTGTTCTAGGAGGTTTTCCTCATCATAAAAAAGAACAATTGGAAATGTCCCACCTGTGAGAAAGAGTACGATAAAAAAACACTTCATTATAAGTTTTAATAGTTGAAACAATTTAACTAGTAATGACACAATCATAAACAAAATGGTAAAAGTAAGCAGAAGTAGCCACATGGAAAACTTGATTATCAAGTGTAGTAAAAACTATTAAACAATATCACATTTAGTGTGTGATATTCTGACAACTAAGTCATCTGAACAATAATCAACTATATATGACATTAACTACATTTCTAATAGTTGTATTATGACCTTTCACCTCTATTTTCCACTTTGCCTTGGATATGATTGCTCTTTACATGATCAGGAAGATGGCATCATGACGTATCCTTGTGCCAATGACTCAATATCTTAAGGTTTAGCCCAGCACCCTAAGACTAACAAAAAAACCTAGTTTGCCTCAATCTTTCCAGACTAAAAAGGTTGGAGCATAATGAGATATCTACCAAAAGACTTTAATACCTGGTACATGATTTTTATAATCAATAATATTGAAGTATATGAATCCAATAGATGGTTCCATTAATGAAATTCCTATTAAAGAAAAATAAAAATTTGATATAGTAAAAGTGTCATATGCCTAATAAAGACATAACTAGAAATCCCCTTGTCACCTACTAGTGAGCTGCAAAACTTAGGGACACCTCTCCCATTTGGTCAACTAGCTTACTTGATTATAATAATATGTAACAACACTTGAGTCCATTGGAGGATCTTCACCTAGGTGGGTTGTAACATCCGTCTAAGTCTTAGGTATAAGAAGAAGTAGAACCACATGTTTTCCATAGCATGTGTCTCTTAGTTAGAAAAGATGACATGTAGTATGGTATTAGATACAAACTATGCACAAGAGAAGTAAGATCCACACACATATTTCTTGAAAGAAAATTCAATACACGATGTTTCCAAAACTTGAAATTTGAACCCTAATATAAAATGTACATAAACTCTAAAACATAATTTAAGCTATTCTCCATAAAACATGCTCTAAATTATAGACAACACCCTACTAGTAGGGATGAGCATAGGTCTTGGTTATATCAGATCTTGTTAGACCCATACACAAACCTATATTTTTAAATGAGTAGGGGACTAGGTTTAGCCTCAAGTTTTTGGTTGTATGTCCTAAGAGTCATCATCTAATTAATGTTCTAGGAATACATTGTACATGATTTGATTGTGAATAAAGGCAATTCTACTTTTCATGTTTGTTTTTGTATCGAGATAAAGAATAAATGTAATAATGTCCTAAGAATGTTTTGACTTGACAACATATGGTTTGAGTTGAAGACCTAAATATGAGATCATATGTATACTTAGGAGTTCTCATTCTTGTTATGGCCCTAGTCGGTTATTGTTGTAGATATTATAGGACAACAATAATACATATAAATAATGTGTATGCTAAATGATGACAATGTCTCTTTAGTCATGATACTGGATAGCATTTCATACACTTATTAGAGAACAAGTTGTACTAGAAAAACGGGGTCCATGAGAATGACACCTAGAAACTGATAAATGTGTATTTATCCTTTTAATTTAATCTTATAGATATCTTTTATGGATTGTTTTGTTATTTATTTTCTTAGTTTTGTATTAATTGTATTAGTTTATATTTTCTCTCTTTATTTGGAGTTTTAATTATATTTGGCTTGATTTTTGTAAGAAAATGGCATCATCACTCCAATCATTAATTTCTCTTGAAAGATGTTTTGCACAATTCCTACAGTGTTTGAAATTCATGAATAGACAGCACCAAAACAGTCATAACTCCCACACACAAATTCCAAATTTGGAGTTTAGATATGTTTTGAAAATATAGTTTCAATTTCTATAAGAAAAATATATTCCCTGATGATTTTGGTAGTCATTTGACTGTCCAACCAACCAGCGAACGTGCCTATTCATTTTTCTGCAGTGCCTGGTTTAAATATATACCTTACACCAAAATAGGCATAACTCTCACATGTGAAGGAGAAATTTAATATTTAAATATGATTTAGAAAGGAAATTCAAAAGCCTATAGGAAAAAATATCAATTCAGATGCACTTTAAAAAAATTTAATAGTCTAAATTCGTACGAAACTTTAAGAACGAGAATCTGCAGAGAGAGTCAGAATTTGAAGGATCAAAAGAAGTCAATCAATGATTTTCTTTATTTTCTATTGAGGAAGAGATTTCTCTTGATCAAGACAAATAGCAACCACCTCTTCCATTCCTTCTCCCCTTTCAAGGTTTCCACCCCTCCTTCCCCTATAAAAGGAGGGGGACTCCACAAGAAAAATCATTGAGTCTTAGTTGTAAATTCAGTCTTACTTGTAATGGAGACTTAGTTTTTGAATGATATTTCTTTATGACGTCATAGGCTTGGTCATGTAAATATGTATCAATTGAAGAAGTTGAGAAAAAAGAATTTGGTAAAGGGACTTCCTAAATTGGATTTTAGAAAGGATGAGGAATACCAACCTTGTACCCAAGGAAAGCAAACCAAGTCCTCCTTCAAATCCAAATGAGTCCTTATCACCAAAAGAGCTCTTGATCTTCTTAACATTGATCTATTTGGACCAATGTATACGCAATCACTTTGTGATAGCAAGTATTGTTTTGTGATTGTCAACGGATTTTCTCGCTATATTTGGACTTTCTTGTTTCATAAAAGTGATACTCTTGATGTTTTCTTGACTTTTTACAAACGAGTTGAAAGTGAAGCTTCTTGCCAGATCATTTCTATCCGCAGTGATCATGGGGGAGAATTTGAAAATGATTTGTTTGAACAGTTTTGCAAGGAATTCGACTATGCACATAACTTTTCTTCACCTCGAACACCTCAACAAAATGAGGTTGTAGAGAGAAATAATAGGTTACTTTAGGAAATGGCTAGGACTATGCTTCTAGAGTATGACTTTCCACAGATGTTTTAGGTCGAAGCCGTTAGTCTTCATGTTTTGTACAAAATCAGGTTTTTAGTCATCCCTCTTTGAAGAAAAAACCCCTATCGTCTATGGTGTGGTAGAAAGCTTTCAATTAATTTCTTTCTTGTTTTGGTTGTCCTTGTGTTGTTTTGAACACCAGGGATTCCCTCGACAAGTTTGATCTGAAGTCTAATAAGGCTTTCTTTCTTGGCTATAGCACTACTAGCAAGGGTTATAGAGTATTTAACATTGAATTGTGTAAAGTAGGAGAATATATCAATATTATATTTGTTGAGGCTAACCCCTCTATTTTTAAGAATGTTGTTAATGATGATGTTGCAAATGAGGTAATTCCTCACTTAAAAGAACTCAACATTATTGATAAAGGAAAAGAGGTGTTAGGTAATGAAGAAGAAAAAGAAAAAGAAAAGAAGGATCTAACCACCCACTTTACAAAGCATTATCCTAAAGATCTCATCATACAAAATCCTTTTGAATGGGTGAAGACGTCGGGTGCCTACAACTAAAGAACTTTTTGATAGAGAATGGCTATCTCATGGGCAAAGTTGATTTTGCCTTGTTTCTAAAACCCACTTCTAGCAATTTCTTGATCATCCAGATTTATGTTGATGATATTATCTTTGGCGGAATTGACCTTGATCTTTGCAAGGAGTTTAGTGCTCTTATTCAAAATGAGTTTGATATGAGCATGATGGGGGATCTTACTTTCTTCATTGGCTTTCAAATCAAACAAACAAAAGATGGTAACTTCATCAACCAAGTCAAGTACACCAGTGAACTACTTAAGAACTTTGGGATGGAGAACATCAAGCCAATGGATACCCCCATGTCAAACGCCACCAAGCTTGACAGAGATGAGCAAGGAGAAAAAGTAGATGAGAAATTCTACAGAGGTACGATTGGAAGTTTACTTTATTTGACTGTCTCTAGACATAATATAATGTTTAGTGTTGGCTTGTGTGCTCACTTTCAATCAAGTCCAAGGAAATCACATCTTATAGCGATTAAGAGTATTTTGAGGTATTTAGCAAAACTCCAAATTTTGAACTATGGTATCCCAAGCCAAGGGACTTTATTCTTACTGCTTATAGTGATGTTGATTACACAGAGTTTGATTGATCGAAAGTGCACAAGTGGCACTTGTTTCTTCCTGGGAACATGCCTAGTTTCTTGGTTCTCTAAGAAACAAAGCATTGTGGATCTTTCAACTACCGAGGTTAAATACATTGCAGTTGGAAGTTGTTGTGCCCAATTCCTATGGATGAAGCAAATGCTCCAAGACTTTAACGTTTATTTTGATGTTTCTCCTATCGATTGTGATAATACTAGTGCAATTAACCCATTTTACAATCCTATATTGCATAGTAGAGATAAACATATAGAGGTTTTTCATCACTTTCTTTGTGACTACATTGCCAAAAAAAGATATTTATATTACGCATGTGGATACGGAGAATCCGCTTGCAGACATTTTCACTAAACCTCTAGCTAGTGAGAAAGTTGCTTTTATTATATCAAAACTGCTCATTATTGCTCTTGATGATATTGACATTCCTTCTAGCTAGTTGTTATCTTACCTATATGATTCTTGCTTAAAATTAATTATCTCTTGCTTTTTATGTGCTATAGTTGTATTGTTTTTATGCCTTGTTTTGCTTATTTTGGGTATTTTTGTAAATAAATGTTTTATCGCAAAATAGTACCCTATGATGAGTAACATGTGCCTCAATATGTATAAGTGCATAATAGGATAAAGAAATAAATTCTATTAGCACTCTAAAGGCTAGGAATTAAAATTTCTAATATTTGGACAGACTGTGATCGGTCAAATTACCAACTCGACCGATCCCTGGTTGAGGTCATGTGAAAATACCCGATCGGTCGAGTTTCCACATCTCATAACTCGACTATCCGCCAAGCTAGACCAAACTTGAAAAAGGGTATCGAGATTTTTCTCCCTCTCAACTAGAGAAAAGTCAATTGATCCCGACCTCCAGCCTTCTTGACCTCCAACCCTAAGTTCACACATCCTCTCACAAGCCTCGTTTAGCCTCTCTTGCCTCTTCCCACACCCTCCTAGGTGGCTACACGACCTGTTGGTGAGGTTATCCCTCTCTTTTGGTTGCTTTTATCTCTCCATCATCTTCCAACCATAGGAAGATAGTCGTACCCAGTGGAGCACCTCGTCCTCCTCTAATCCTCACCTCTTATCCTTTGATGGCACCTCCTTATCCACTGAAGCTTTAAGTCTCTATATAGAGCTTCCTAGGAACCCTTTCCCGTTTAGAGCTTTGTTTGAGCCTTGTCACACCATGACGACGGTCATCAAGGAGGTTGTTGAGTTGTTATCTTCCCATTACCTAGGTGTTTTGTGTGTAGAATGTCGGTGTTTCCACAATTCCATAACTAGCACTAAGGCGGTCCATGAGTTCTATGCAAATCTCAAATGGAACGACAACACAATAGTGCCACCTCCTAATACTTAGGTAATTCTAACGTCCATGATTATCGGTACCAAATTTACCATCACTGAAGATTCCATGAATATCTATTTAATGGTATTGAGGTAACTGACACATGGAGGGTTGATTATCCTAACTATTATAACATGCTTGACCCTGAGGCCTTCTACAAAATCTTTCAACTTACTCTCCCAGATATTCACAAGTTTTTGAAGAAGCACGGTGTTTCCTATAGGAAGAAGTCGACCCTTCCATCCTCTTCCATGGATTTCAAAAACCGTCTGATTGCTTTGGTAGTTAACTACAATGTCCATCCAAAGAATAACCAAACGAAAATGGCAGAAAATGCCTTTATGATCATGTATTGTCTTTAAAATAACATCAAAGTCAAATGGTCTAGATACATTCTACATCACATAACATGCTTTAATTCCAATAATAACACATGTCGTACCCACCCACCCCCTACCTTGCCTTAATCTATGGTCTCTTTGCCTTTACAACTCAAAAGTCCCTTTTCCTTGATCTTCATTACCAATCAAGTCGAAAAGGTGTCTGCATAAGTGAGATTGTGATCAATAAGACCTTCCTTCCTACGACCTCTACCACACATGGAGCCTCCAACTCTACCTCCACCCAGGCACATCCTCCTCCACCATCAGGACCTAATTGCGCCTCTTTCTCAGTGTCAAACAAAGCCCTTATGGGTTACATGATACACCAGCAGGCGTATAACCTTTAGGTTCAGGATCACCTCTATCAGGACCTTTAGCAGATCATGTCTATCATGAACCTATCATGCAGCCATCCTACCCCTCCTACCTGCCATACCCAGGTGGTGACTATGCCTCTTATGCATGTAGTCACTTCTACCTAGCCCCTCCACCTGTTGTTTTCTCTTCCACGCATGTTGGTGATGGTGGACAAGTCCCTGCCCCTGGTTTGCCTCCTCCACTGGTCTGCCTTTTGGTCCTACTTCCACCTTGCCTACTAGCCTTGGGACTTCTGCTCTCTCCTTTGAGCAAGCAAATGAGTTACATGCATATGGCATGTCATGGTCTGAGCAGAATGTTAAATGGACCGGTCGTCATTTTGGTCCTCCTATTGATCAGAAAATGCATGACCAGGCTGTTGAGGGTGAGGTTGATGATGTTGAGGGTGCCGAGGATGATGGATTTGAGGATGTTTCTGATGACAGATTTGTTGGTTCTTCTGGAGATGATGGTGAAGATGTTGTTGTCTCTGTGGCACCTTCAGACGGTGATGAGGACTACGAGCATGAGGTTGATGATGATGTTGATAATGATGACCCCATTGACATAGATAGCTTAGATATACCTTAGATGTTTTCATTCTATAGTCTTTAGGTGTTGATCATATCTATATTTTTAGACTATTATGTACTACGACATTTGGGCATTGTATCTGAGGCGTACTATTTATCATCTTGTTATTATATCATTGGTTTGTGTTTCTATTCAAGAGTACATGCTTTAGTGTTGTAATGTTAATCGTATGTATCATAACTCCTTGGTTGACTATATCTTATGAGTTTGTGGTATGTTATCCTATATTTTGATTATGAAATCGGTTGCTTGTTTCTTTGTGCTTTGTCTCTATTTCATGTGTGCTATATGTGTTTGATTGCTTTAGCTTGTACTTGTGGAGAAGACGTGATTTTTAGCTCTTCTAGCTCCTTGACTTTTTTATATGACAATGGGAGAGAAGTGATCTCATCCATATTTTTTTATTGCTTATATGATCTCTTTCTTGTCAATTATCTACTCATCATGTGACTTGCTAGAGGACCATATATTATGTATATGTGTCATGGATATTTGTGGAAAGGCTAATCATTCAGACTGTGGAAACGCTAACCATTCAGGCATAGGTAAGCATGAATTGAGTGGGACCAATTCACATTGTTCGTTCATGAATCCCCTTGCAATTCACAATGGTAAAAAATTTAACTTGCATATGCTTTCTCAAAGGTAAGGTTTAAATTTTTGGTATCCTTTTCAATATGTCGAGGAATGGTTTGGCATTGTCAAAAAGGTGGAGAATGCTAACCTAAGTGTTACACATTGTCTGTATTTTGATAATGACTTAACCATTCAATTCGTATGTATCTAATGTGTTTGTTTGAGATTGATTTCAGGCATTACGTACATGAAAAGGATCAAATTGATCCAGCCCTAGCTTGTTTTAGTTCAAGTCAAAAGCAATGCCAATGCACATTTTTGGAAAACACTCCAAATCACCTTAGATTATTTTATAATCATTTGTATTAATGATATGACTTGTAACTAAGATGAGAAAAAAATAGGGACACTTACATTGAACGTTTGATTACTTAAAAGCCATTTTGTAAATTCATTACAGGTTGTTCATTGGTCGCGTTACAAACTCGACGGATCCTTAATGGATTTTAAGAATGACTTTGATTGGTCGAGTTACACATTCACAGGAACTTGGTCGATCCATGCACTACCCAAAACTGATTTTAATGGATTGGTCGAGTTTCCATCAGGACAAACTCAACCGATGGTTTAAATTGGATTTATCGCATAGTGTGATCGGTCGAGTTATATTTATTGTAATTTGATTGAATGCATTGTACGGAAAATGTAGAATAAGTGATTCTAGCCGTTGGGGAGTTGCAAAAACCAAATTTATATTCGTTGACACCCTCCAAACTGCTAGAAAACTTTCATAAGTGTTCCTACTATCTAGTTGACACCCTAATCTATATATAGGACCTTTTGGAGTTTATTCCAAGGTTGCTCATTCATGCTATTCAAGCTCCTTACTATAGTTGAGTGCATCCAGTCTAGTTGAGCCCCTTTCTCTCTCTCAATTACACTTCAATTCGTCATTATGAATGAGATAGGATCTTTGTGAGAGAGCTACTTCATTGTCTACTTGTAAATCTCTCAAAGCTTCTCCTTTCCCAAACCCTTTCTTCAAGATCAAGTTGATGAAAGCTTCTTCAAGTGAAGGACAAGGTGCAAGCTTCTTCAAGTTGTAGAAGAAGGTGCATAAAGCTTCTCCGGGTGGAGGAGGAGGACAAGGCAGAAGATCCAAGGATTGAGTGGGTAAATCCTTTAAGACGGAAGACTCATTACAAAGAGGAGATCTCCATGGTGAAGGCATCCAGCTTCTTATAAGAGTGGGTAAGACCTTGGTGAGGTAAAAGACTAGATCTTAGATAGGTAGGACCTTAGTAGTAAGGTTGTTGGCTCCCTTGACCTCAAAGGCAAGTTGGGTATCCTTGTCCCGAAAAAGAAAGGTCAATTATATGTCTTATAATGGAATATAAGTATACATAGGTTGCAAAATGCTCAGGTTTGACCTCTAGGTAGTGGATTGACTCTATCCTAGTTTGGAGAGTGAAACCACTCTAAAATAGCTTTATCAAGTGATTGTTTCATTATTTCTCATCCCTTCTATGCTTGTTTAGATTGCCATCAAATTCACTATTAGAAATTGTGCCTAGTTGAATTAATTTGAAGGTCTAACTGTTCTTGTGCAAGTTTTGGAGCTCTATTCACCCCCCCCCCCTAGAGCACTAAGATCCAACAAACACGTCTCACCAATGTTGTGTTGCCAATAAAATTTACTAGGAAACCATGACAACCTACTCCTCATATCTTGGTCTTACCTCTCGAAAACTATAAGATTTTGTGGTCTCTTTTCTAATTGGTGAGAGGGACTCCCCTTGGGATACTTAATGTTGTTTCTATTTTATCACCAAAGTGTAAGTTATGTCATATCCACAAAGTGTAAGTTATGTCATATACATGTATTCACTCTTAACTTTATGGACATTTAGCAATTTCCACATTTACCATCTATCACATAGTGATATCATGATAAGATACAAAGGATATAAATCAACGCATACTTTGGGTCACTTTGAGTGAGAAGATGACCTCGTCTACAAAAAAACTAGTTGGATGTTGCATGATCCTAATTTTGGTTTAGTAATGAGCTACATCTCCTAGAATGAACATATTCAAAATGCTTGATTGATTCTTTCTTCAAAAATGATAAAAAGGTTTGATGAAAGTGGGTTTTCTTTCTTAAACCCTCGACCTATTGAATAAAAACATAAAATCATATTGTAGGTGGAATTTCATGGAGAAGATTTCATTAAGACACTTGAGAAAAGTGGATGGTGGAAGGGGAGAACTGAAACCACCCACATATAAGATTCAACAAATCCCACTCAATGTATCATCAAATATTCTCAAACTTACCATGATCATTATGTTCTCTGACTCTAATTCTTTATCAATTTTGTAAAATAATTCCTTCTTCAAGTGGATTTCATTTTCAATTCCAACCCTTGAGTGACTCCTGCTTGAAAGAGACTATTTTGCGTGACATACCACCTTAAATGTCAGACTAAAATTGTACCACCATGATAGTAGGAAAACATAAATGTCAAGAATTTCAAACGTTTATCAGATGTAGATATGTTACAATCTTCTAGCAAGTAGGATGAAACAATATGGATGTCTTTTGTGGAAACTGAAGGTCACATATAGAAGGCGCAAAATTCCAAGAAAGCTTCTTTCATAAAGATACATACCACTTTTAACAAGCATCATATGTATGGCCACCTGGAGACCCTATCTTGATTGGTCCCGAACATAGTATAGAAAAGCCAGTATTCCATCGATGGTCAAGTACGAGACAACATACATGAATCGTGTATGTGTCTACTTGATCAAGGAGTGAGTGGGGGAAATTAGTGAAAAAAATTAAAAGCCTCACTAATTTTATATCTATTGTTCTTTGTTTGTTTTTATCTCCACTTTTAAGGCATGATATATGGTAACAAAATTTTGTATGATGTCGAAGAGTACATTTTTGTGATTTATAGCTACATCATGATGGATATCATATTTACTAACCTCCATCTGAATCAGCGCCTCCTTGGGATTGGCTCTATCTTAGACAAGGCTTCTTGTTTGTCCTATTTGTGTGTTTGGTCAAAAGATCTATGGATCTTTGCCACTTTTTCTGGAATAGTATCACTTAAAAACGTGAATAACAAAACCAGTTTGGCAGGTCACCAGACAAAACTGATGACCCCAGGGAACTTCATCTGGTCCCTTTCCAAGTTTAACCAGAGGTTCAAGTGTCAAACCAAAGACACTCACACCTCGCCCTCATGACCCATCTCATGGTGAGTCATAGGATGGCACTAATGGTGATCAAACATTGGTTCTCCAACATGCCACTGTGTTGTTCACACACTCTGTAAATCAATCCACTCTATCTTGGTAAACCCAATACCTTGTCTTTTCTTGAATCCAACAACAACCTTATAACATCATCGTGATACTGACCAACATTAGAACCTGAAGTGAAAGACTTAGCCCGACAGCTGACATATATATATATATATATATATATATATATATATATATGTATGTATACATATATATATATATAGAGAGAGAGAGAGAGAGTCAGGCTAGAATACACTCGAGTGTACAGATTGCACAAATACACTCAAGTGTGTTTGCATATCAAGACTATTTTTTGTAAAATGTAAACCATTGATCTTCACCATCATACTATAACTAGGCCACATACAAATATTGAGCCCATTTGGATGAGTGTAAGTTACTCATCCAAGGGCAACAAAATCGACGTGCAAAACTAATTTGAAATGCATAATTTTTGTGGTCTTTATAACATGACCTATAAATGTCCAAATGTGATCAAATTTTACGTATGAGCTATTCACAAGATGTTTAAGAAGATCCACAGATCGAGTGTATTCTAACCGGATTTTATATATATATATATATATATATATATATATATATATATATATATATATATATATATAGAAAGTCACAGTAGCCCATCTATCCAACACCGCTTCTTCTAGACAAACCCAAGGTAGTCTTGGTGTTTGGTCCACACACTGTGGCTGTGGAAATTGAACACGTCTTGGTGTATTACATGGATTGGGAGAGACAAGATCGATTCCCTCAAGTATTAATAAGAATAAAGTGAAGATGCAGCAATTAAAGGTAAACGTAGACAGTGATGGAATTACACATTACTAACACATCTTTCCGCGTCCAAGGAGATCACAATGTTGAATTCATACACAATCTGCCATCTTCACTAGCCATCTCATATATCCACTAGTTGTAAAAGACAATGTCTGCAACTAAGATAAGAAAGCAAATTAGTAGGGACCCACACTTGATGGTCATGTCACGCAACACCGCAAATCAAGGAACTAATTTGCTAGTGCCCAAATTATGATGTGTCATCCAGAAGCGAAGGATGTGACCTTTCCACCAGGTTGTAGGCTCACAAGAGGCATGCCACCACTAAGTGTGCAAACTCTAGTCGGTCAACTATTGGTTCAATGTTCATGCATAAGATCTAGTGGTCGGGATTGAAAGACATTCAGCACGACACAACTTGACAATCCGTAACTAACACTTGGCACAAGCAAGGGTGACAAAAGATTGCCGACCCATAAAAGAGTACTATGAGGGCATTTTAAGTCTGGCTCCATGGGTTTTGAGTTATGCACCACTGGTACTTCATGGTCATTCACCTGTATGCATGTCACCATAGGTTGTTTCATACCTCCCTGACTCGTATAAGCTTTCAAAAATCTCTAACTAATGCTATTACCGTTTCTGGTTCTGGATTCTCACAAAAGATTGTGCTTACAGCCCACACTCAAAACTGCACGTTCAAATATGTATCTATTCTAGTTATTAGCATGCAAGAAACGTGGCTATCCATTCAGAAACAAGTAAATCAATTATCATTGATCCTCTCCCACAACCTCACCCCCTAATTTGTTTGATATCACTAATTTATGTGGCATAGCAAACTATACTACTGTGTTTCCAGAACTAAAAGGTATCATCAGACTTCCCATCTGTCCATACATTTTTCGTTGCGCCAAGCCGATTTTTCAAAGTTACAATCAAAATAAAAACTAAGTTTCCCGCTCTTTCCAAATCATCTCAACGCTCGGTAAGTTTCCAGACTTCCGTAACAAAACGGATTCGCAAATACACGTACACTTGCATGCGTTCTTCACTCAGTTCCTAGATCCAACAGTGCATCGTCCCAAGCAGGGTTAGAATCCCAAGCGGACATTCTAATACGTACATAACCAATTAATGTGATAACCCCTGAAACTGGATAAGAGGAAAATCCTCAACTGAGTGTTTAATTAAATAATTAGGGGAAAACCAAGGTTGAACAGGAAATTAGTCAATTACTCTTTAAGATTTTCAATAATTATAGAAAGAATTCACTTTGAACTGGTATGAGGGAAACTGCTCTTGCATGAGATATAGTTCACACACTGCAGTTACCCACCACAACAACCTCAGCACCTCCAATTTGAGTCAGACCACCGATAAGTTTATAATTTTGCATTCCAGGGAAATAACAGACCAGTACACTTATTTACACAGTTAAGGAGAAATAAAGAGCTGTTTTCTTTTCTTTGGGGGAGAGAGCAAGTTTCCCTTGTTTCTTCCCCCATGATCATAAGCAGCATGTACAATGAACAAGTGGATGATGTTGGCTAAGGATCAGCCTTGCCAACAACCGCATCGTCACTGGAATCATATTCTTCTTCACTCAGTTCTTCATCACTAGATGGGTCATCAGCTGGTGCGCCAGCATCCTCGGCTTTTGCATATTTTTCACAATACTCTGAAAGTAGGAAATGGAGCATGTTAATTGTTTGCAGCATTCGGTCAACAAAAAGTACCGAATGGCCCACGTCCCTGTATCTATTCAGTGTTAATTGCATAAAAGCAGTAAGATATATACAGGAAAATGAGTGGTACACATGAAGAAAAGAGGAACAAGGTATTGAGGAGATCAACTCTAAAGTGGAACTAACATGCTAGCTATGCAAAAGATATGAAGGCACTATGCTAATACTACGAAGAGGGCTACAGGAAGTTTCCTCCTCTTTCCAGCTTCCATACTGAAACCAAACAAGAATCTATACATGATTGGTACTTGTGTAAGTCAGAAACGAATCGAAACAATAATCCTGCTTGTGTGCTTGTGTCCGCTAGGAGCCAAGCAGGTTAGTTGGCTGCGCCATCAGCATCTCTGGGGGGGTCTGCTAATTGGATTTCAATCCAACCCAAATTATTGCAATGCAAATCCTTGCAGTTGGCCATTATAAACTGAACTTGAGAGGCGACCTAACCCTTGTGTAGGTTCGTACAGTATGGATGGTGATAATTTGGTGGCAACAGGCTTAATCAGACTCAACTATGTGAAATGGTTTTTACTCATAGCACCTCAAAGATTAATAATTCCTCCAGATATCTGTATCAGGCTTAAATTTAATTGGCATATGTCTGAGTTTCGAAAATCATATCCAAGTTTGCTTGGTCATAAGCAAAAGGAGATGAGCAGTGCTCGATATGAGCAACTAACTACATTAACACCTACAAGTATCTCACCATAAAAGACCCAGACGATTGCTGCCAAGTGTGAAAACAGTATACTGCATAGAGGTTTCAGGACAAAGCCAAACTTGTCGGTCACCTTATTGGTCATATTCTACTTATAAGATGCATTATTTTATCATTCACTTTAGACAGTGCAATGCACAGTCTCCATACTTCTTGGTGACGTATCAGAAATTTTCAAGTTGTTGGAGGTTCATTTCTTGATCCTTCTTGTTGCATTTCTATATGGTATATTACAAAATGGTAGGTATCACATGTCATTTCTAAGTCGCCTATACCCATTGAAGCCCTTGTCCAGAAAGCCCTCAACTTCAGCTCCAGATGCGCCCATACACAACAATATGTTGTCATCAGCATCAGCCCAAATGTATTACGTATCCATACACTCACTACAATATGTTGACATCAATACAGCATCTAAAATTACCAAGGGTAAGTTCCCATGGCCCAGATACAAGGAAATCCCACTAACTCTTTAAGTTGTTTAGTTTTGTCGACAGTTCACTCATACATGGGATAATCTTTTGACTGCACAAAGCTCCAAGTATATGGCCCAAGCAAACTTACCCTAAAAACAGCATAAAGACAAAAAACAACTCTAAAATTTTAAATTCACATTTCATTTCTGATGCTCCTATTTTTGCATAAAAACACAAAAGGGCCCAAGTCGAACTCGTATCTAAAATTTTTTGCTTTTTCTTCCTTTATAAATATCCAATTACACTTCACAATTCCTAACGTTGGTTCATATTAAGTAGTTCTCATGCCTATTGTACAGGCAAATAACCGCCATAACAAGTAACATTGTCAATGTCAGTTCTTGGCCTGAATGTGTACATACACAGTTGATCTCATAAAACTTGATAGCTTGAATCGACTACTTACTAATAACTATGTTGCTAGAGAAAGGTGCAAGCTTTATGGCCTATTGGGTACTAGATTAGCAGGATATTGAGGTAAGCTATATGATATATGTTTCTTTGATAAATCCAGATCCTCAATAAGCAACACATGGAGACCCCATTACAGCTCAGCAACGCTAGTGTGATGAGAACTATATCATACCTTTGAAGAACTAACACTCAATATCTATTTTCAATATTGATTCCACGTACAGCAGGGATCATTTTACCACTATTCACATGGAAGGAAGTCATTGAGGTTCAACTGATATAGTACAAGTACCCTTAGAAAACCTACTATCTGACTTAGGTGAGGGCTGGTCTGACAGAGTAGTTGTAGCCTCGTAGGGTCTCATGCTCCAGTATCATGTCTATCACATCATATTGTAAGTTGTAGAGCTGAACGATCCACGACTGGGATTGGAACAGCTCTAGTCCATCATCTCTCTCTGCACCTACTAATTACGGTAGCAGCAGAAGAATTTGCGGACATGCATCTACTACTACTGCTGCTGGACCAATTACTTCACATGGACCTAAGACCTGATACTTATATTAGTGGATATTCTGCTTCTCTAGCCCACAATCACAAGTAACTTCTCTAATGCATTGTATTCTTTCCTCAAGTAAATAAAAGATCCAATTCTTTTAGATGTTTCGTAGTAGATATTTGGCGTTTATAATAAATTTAGACAGAATTAAGACTATATTATGATACAATGTCAGATATGAAGCTACCAAATCTACTTACCTGAGATGGTCATGGTGTACTTTCCACTGAGGGCCTGTTTGGTATGATCTAATTAGTGCAAAGTGTGATTCCGAAAGTAAATAGTTTGAAAGCATAAGGTCTAGATCATTAAAGTGTAATTTGGTATGGTCAAAGCTTGATGCTTTTCTAATTTATGATTTAGCAGAAAGATATAAACTAATATCCAATGTCGTAAACAATTGTTTATTACTATTATATTTTAATATGGACTTGTAAGTTTCACGTTTTGACAGCTCCTTTTTATTAGTTTTTCTCAACCTAATGATGGATTGAATGAAAAATTGTGACCCAGAGAACACTTGGCCACAATGGGATATAGATTGGGGATAGGGAGGGGAGATCAGTCAGGAACCTGCAGAAACAATGCACCAAAGATGATGATGCTCTTAATGCACTCTGCTTTGTTACTTGCCACTCTTTTACCAGAAATAATGCCACTGCGGCAGTACGGGGAGGAGGGGTGGAGGGAGGGAGTCATCAGCTAATTTTATGCAACTACATCCGACCGCACAGGAAAACAGCACAGTACAAACTCATTACTTTTAACTTGTCAAGGACAATAAGTGAGAATTATGATTCCCAGAACTACACCCATATACACTAGTAACACTACCAAAAAAATTATTCTAGAAATCTAATCAACCTAACGTCATGAAATGGTACTACGTCCTGCCAAACAAGCCCTTATTATGAACACACATTGGCAATTAGAATCTTCAAAGCTAGCAAGTCAGATAGAAAGCTGCCAACCTACTTAATCGAGATGATTTGGGTTGCTATGATTTATTATGAGCACATTGGCAAACGGGAATCATAGGAGCCAGCAGATTAGAGGACGAGCATATCTTGTTATGGATCAAGTCCAGTCGTAAGACACTGCTGGCAGTATACGTACCTCATCATCATCATCTGAGTTTAATTACCAACCAAGTCGGTCTGCTACGTGCCTATTGGGTCATTATTATTTATATTTGTTTATGTATCCATCCAGGTAACGCTAGCTCCAGACGAAGAAATGCATGTTTATATTTGTGTATAGAACCCGAAATTCATATGAGTTGTCATTGCAAACATAATATATATGTAACGAGAAGTTTAATCTTAAGATTAAAAAAATTATGGTGCCCAAGAATATCAATGTGCGCATACCTTGGCACCTTCAACAGCTTACCGTCTTAAAGAGGTATGCTTGTAAGACGAGCCAAAATAACAAAAAAAGAAAAGCTAAATATTGCAAGAGGTTCGAGCTAGGGATTTCTCTTCCTCAAGGTTTCCTCCCCCTACTGCATGACTATGTATAGTCCTGATCAAAGACAACGTTGCTATTTCATGATTTATTATCATATCCTAATCAAATTCAATACCATGCAAGCCAAGAAGAGACCACCAAGATTGGGCAAGATGATCTTTGTGAAGAGGATTGACCCCCCTGACCTGTCTACACCCTCAACAACCAACTCAGTCACCATTCTACAACCATAAAGTCACCAAGAAATCATAGAATCATACAATTGCTCCCTACATACAACAGAGGTGATAATCAAATGTATTGCAGCAAAGCTCTCAGGTTCCAAAGTTTACTAAGAGAGGATCCCATTAACCAAGTAATGTCATTTACAAGCGCAATTCAACGGGCGTTCTTAAGCTATGAAAAAACGCCAACATAGAGATTAAGTCTATGTTGGTGACTCTTATCTTAATGCATACAACAGGTTCATATGCGCCTAGGAGAAAAGAAATCATAATTGATAAGAGGGAGCATCAAGGAGGAAGATGAAGGAGAGTATGCCTATCTTGAGAAGCTCTTCCAACTCTGCCAAAAGTAGTGCTCTCATCGCAATCTTAGGGATATCTATTAATTCTGTGTAACAGTTGCTGAATCCCAAGTCCGGCAATGCCTCCTGGTTTGAACACATTACCCAAGAACGCTCTAAACCCCACCAACGAACTGAAGCCCTCGCAACTCCCAAGCACATACACACACCCAATGTCGTAATAATCTCCCAATTTTAGAAAGAGTCGGCCCATATGAGATGGTCAAATAACTCTCTGAATTTTTACGTCTTATTCTCATATTCTTTGTGAATACTCATGTTTTATGTTTCCGATTGTAAATGTTTTCCCCATATTTTTTCTGTTCTATATTGCTTAATATTCTGACTTAGTTTGAGTGTGTAATACATGTATATATATGTACATAATTCATGTGAACATATATTTATGTAAAATATGTATTTATACAATTTAAATATGTATTTACATGAATTTGTATATATATGTAAATCTTCTGTTTTTTTTTCAACTTCTCCCAAATCACTGACCCTTTTCATCTGATATCACACATAATTCCCCAATTTCAAATTTTCCAGCTTCGTCAAACATATTCAGCACATTGCATTCGTGACAATTGATGTCATCAGTGTCGCAACATTCAACAAATTTTTCAAAAAATAGTGTTTAAACGAGAATAATTTTGCCGTCTGTGACGGGAAAAAAAACTCAAACATGTTCTGTACCCGTATTATTGCACTCTACTTTTGTTTCCTATTTCACCACTTTTTTGCAAATATTACTAATAACGTCGTTGACTTTGATTGGGCATTGGGCATATAGGCTAGAATACACTCGAGTGTACGGATCGCACCTTACACCTCAATAGTGTTTACCTATCAAGACTAAGTTTTTCCAAAAACCAAACCATTGATATTCATTGTTATCAAAAATACAGGCGACATGCAAAATTTGAGATCATTCGAATACTTCTAAGTCAGTCATCCAAAGACAACATAATCAATGCACAAAACTAAATTCCAACACTTCATTTTCGTTGTCATCATATGGATGACCTATAAATGTCCAAATAAACTCAAATTTTAGATATAGACTATTCATAAGATACTTAAGAAGATGGTGGTTTGGATTTCAAAAAAAAGTTTTGCAAAATGGATGATTGGAGTGTATAGCATCTTCGGTACACTCGAGTGTATTCCAGCTTGTAATCATTTGATGTGTGAATGTATATAAATCCGCAGGTATGTATATTTATATGTATATATACGTATATACATATATGTAAAAACGTGTATGTGTTTATATACATACAGGCATATATACATATATGTATATACATACATGCATCCCAGCTGCCGCCTTGGTTTACCACCCTCCCGGACGTTCGGCCTCCGTCACGGGCATGGGAGAGGGGGAGAGAATGCCTCTCTTTATCCCATGTATATACATACATGCACACATATATGTATACATATCTGTGTGTATATATTTGTATCTATATAGGCGTATGTATGTATATATGTGTGTGTTTTGTGTTTATATGTATAAAGACATATACATACATTTGCGTGTGTGTTTGTGTGTGTATATATTACAAACACATATCCATACATAATTACATACATACACATATATGTATATGGATATACTATATGAATTTCCTAAACATTTTCGTATGTTTTACACTTTGAATGCACTTTTAGCATTTTTACCAAATTTCACACATAATTCCCGAATATCAATATTTTTTGCTCAGCCGAAAGTATCCCGAATACCAAATTTGTCACTATGTCCAAACATCAAACTATTCTAGCGAATGAGCAATATAGAGAGAATATCCTACTCCAACCACAATGAGTTTTACACAGCCCTCAAATAAGTAAGCAGATAACACCGTCGTTAATCACACAAGCTCGCGACTCAAAGGCCCACACTAGAAGAAACACCCTCTGCAAGGACCCTGTTTGTGTCAACTTCTAATCACACTTGCCTAGTGGGCTAGGTGCTCAAGCTGTGGAACAAATTGACAAAGAAAGAATTACGCATAGTTGTTGAGGCTGCTGGGCGCCAGGCTTTTTTGTTGAGCGCCTCGGCAGCCGCCCAGGCATTTTATGGGCTTTTTTTGTGAAAAAATTATATATTTAAGATTATATACGCATAGTTGTTGAGGCTGTTGGGCGCCAGGCATTTTGCTGAGCGCCTAGGCATTTTATGGGCTTTTTTTGTGAAAATTTTATATATTTAAGATTATATCTAGCAATAACATATACAACTTAGAACTAAACATGTAGCAAACCCAAAATATAGAACAAATAGACAAATATTAGTCAATTGGTATACAAAACTACATATACGTGCTACTGATCTTGGAATAAGTTTGTAACCATTTCTAAATATTAGTCAATTGGCATACAAAACTACAAACGCATGTAACAATTTTTAAAGATTGATGTTGTTTTTATAGTTTTACTTGATAACCAATTACTTAATCTCACCAAATCAGACCCATCACCCCCAAATTAGCCTTATTTTACCCAAATCGGACCCAAACTGCTTAAATTTGACATAATTTGGCCTAAATCAAACCTAATTTCGCATAACATAACCTATAAAACCTAACTGGCCCTAATTTTCCCTATATTGATCTAAATGAGGCCCCTTACATGGCCAAATCAGACCTTAACTCCCCCAAATTAGACCCATTTCCCCCAATTAGGCCTGATTTCCCAAATCAGACCTAAATTCACCCTAATTTGACCTCATTTGGGATAAATTGGACTCATTTCAACCATAAAATAACTTTGTTTGATCAAATACACACCTAATTTATGCTAAATTAACCTTGAAGTAGATTAATTTGAGCCTAAAAGGCCTTAGGCGGCCACTTATGTCATCCAGGGAGTTGGGTGCCCATCTTGAGGCCTGCCTTAAGCCTAGGCACCTAGGCGGGCACCTTGATAACTAAGGAATTACGGCATCAAGCTTAGAAGGGGAAAAACGGAATAGAGGCCCATTGTGCCTTACTAAAATTCAAAATGTTAATTCTTTGATTGTAAACTTCTAATCTAGTGGCATCAACAAAATTTGATCCAAACATAAAAATGTGGAGTCCAGATGCAAATTTAGGTGATCAAATGGAGCCCAAGCCATATCTTGGATTCAAAAATCACCACTTAATAGGAAGCGGCACTAAGAACCATGAGTTCCAAATTTGCTTGCAGTGCGGATAGCAAATCTCATCAGTATTCGGTACTACCCACAAGTTGACAATCACGGTAGTTTTAAAGCAGCAAGCCAGCAACCTTAGAAGGATGTGTTTAGCTGCATACCACTAGTTAAATAGGATTGTGCAATCCAACATGAAAAGAAAAGGCACACAAGAATATAATTTATAGATAAATTTTCCATTCGGACTTATATAGCTAGTATCATAGATGTATAACCTTAAATACTACCCAGTACCAACATCACCAACCTGTTAAGTCCAGGTTCCATTAATCATTATCTCCTACTAACTTGATTTGCTCTCACGTCTCATATGTTGAAAGGGGGAAGGAAAACTAATCGTACATGTATATGACAACTTTTAGTTTAAACTCTGATGACTAATGCTAGAAGGTAACATTTACACCAGAAACAACCAAGTTACGAATAGATATGTCGACTCATAACAGATCATAGGCCCGACTTCTAGGTCTCAAACTGGTTAATACCGTCTCATACATCGAAAGGGTATACCCAAAGAAAGAACTAATAGTCCATGCATATGAAACCTTTAAATTCTGAAGATCAGTGTTACAAGATGAGAAGCACGTTGGAATTAGAATCAACCAAGCGAAAACTACTAGCCAACTCATAAGTCATAACCAAATGATCATGGCCCGAGTTCTAGGCACCCTAAGTAACCAGCCTTGTATGTTGAAAAGACTCGCAGTGACATGATCTTCACACTTGCATTACATTCCATACATTGTTTTCGGTCTATGAACTGAGAAATACTCTAGTTTCCATACAACCCTCTTACCTAGATCATCAATAATGAAGACACCAAAAAGGTCTTCCCATTCAAAATGGTGCCCGCTACATGAAACAGGTTTGCAAAATCTTTAAATCCCAGTACACTGCAAAGGCTGAGTTATTAAAAAAATCAGCTGAGAAGTTGGTCTATATTGGACATATAATCCTTACCACTTGATCACATATTCGCAGTTAGTAAGCCGTACAAAGGAGTGTATATAATCATGAACCTGCCTTGAGCTGCATACTCCATTACTGCACGATCAAACTGGGCTCCCGCTTGTGTAATCAGGTTCCAAACTAGGTCAATCCTATGGATCATCACAAAGTCCTAACCTAAAAAAGATTTAACTTGAGCCAATGCATCACGTAAATGCTTCAGACCAGGTTGCAATTAAGCCTGTCAAGATTTGTATTATCATTTCTCTCCTTTTAGACATTAGTCTTGGCACTAATTTAACAACCCAGCAAAAAGGCAATGAAGGCCTCAATCTACATTTTTTTTTAAAGCCACGGTTTTTCAGAGATTAAAAGCATCATTTTCTTTGACACATGTTGCTTCCAACCAAGTCAAAATTCCATTGTATCCATATGCTCCTGAAGCAATCATGTTGTTACTCCAAAAAAAACATTCCAACTATCCTCCCAACAGCTTTGGTTCGGAATCATGTAGGACATCTCTGCTCTTCCTAAGCCATGTGAGGGCTTGCCTCTACGTATAAGGTTCTTGTTTTCTTTGCTACAGTTAAGTAACAATGACCTATCCTTAATCTTTCATTTTCATGCCTTCTAGCATTTTGTTTCCTTCCGCGAGAAAGATTGTGAGAAGGAAAAATCCTTCTTTTTCCATTGTTAGCAATGTCCCTGAGTAAGCGACATTCACATATTGCGATTGTGGATTGCAGCTTAGATGACAATGATGAGTGATGTCCTCTCCAATGTGTGTTCATTCTCTCAGTTACCAAGTTCCAGTCCCCAGACTGTAGCCATGACGCTCAACTCTTGCTGCTTAGATGACGATGATTAGTGATGTCCTCTCCAATGTGTGTCCATCCTCTCGTTTACCAAGTTCCAGTCCCAAACTGTAGCCATGACGTTCAACTCTTGCTGTATGATTCCATGGTTTCTTCTTCATTTTCTTGTGTGTGGTGCCTGTTACAATGATCTTCTATCTGTGGTAGCACAATCTCACACCTACAAATACAGATTAGTGATGTCTCCACCTCTACAACCTCAGGAAATTGTGGTTTGCATTCATCCCCTGTTATTATTGCTCACTGGTGACTGCCTTGTGGTACACTTCTTACTTTTAAAATTCATTACCATCTTAGGGTTTCATGTTGACAGCTCATACTAACTCCAGTTATGATGTAGGCCCTTCCTTGCATATTTAACAATGGCTTCTCACTCTGCAAATTGTTCCTCATGAAGAAAGATTTTCGGCATCACTGTTTTATCCAGATAAAGAAACTATACTTGCTGATAGTTGTAACTGAATAGGCCTTTGCCCTCTGACCTGTACATTCTGCAATTACCTATGCATGAGTCGGCGAATAAAAAAGGTCCAATTGAGACCCTGCAAAGGGCATCAGAACTATGGGTATATGGTGGAGCCTCATCTTGATATTGTATCGTGTCTCAACAGCTAAACAAAAGCAAGACATGCTCACAAGCAACAAAGGAGAACGTTAAGAGTAATCGACCTTCATCTTAAATTGGGAAACAGTCTTCAGCCATCAGATCTACTATAACAAACATTCAATGTGTTGTCATGATGCTGCAGTCAATTAGCAGGGCAGCAATGAGCTATCCCAGTATCTGGACAAAGCTGCATCTCCAATATTCTCCATGACCTTGGCTTAATAGTCATCTCCTTGGCCTTGCCAGTCAGATCGAGCAAGAGCCCATCAAGTTATCCATCACCGCAGTCTCATGAACTTGCATCACATGTTCCTTTTTCAATGCAAACTCATATTGTCTACACTACCCTGTTGCTACCACTCTACCATCAGGTAATTTCATGACTGCTTTTTTTGTTTCCATCTCAACTGGTAATTGTCAGCATCATCTACATAGACCTAATTTCCTCAAGAATGAACACAAACTGAACTAAGGATGGATGCATATACCAAAAAACATCGCAAATTTTTTTGGTAATGAATTAACAAGACATAGTACGCAAATAAAAAAATCGAGGGGACGTTTCTGTTTTAGCTTCAATCCCAGTAAGGATTTTGCGCGGACACAAGTGAAGATGGGCACATCTGTCTGTTTTTAACCAATCTGCTTAAGCCTTGAAGCTTGTACCAAGAGACACTTTTCTTATCCATTAAGGGCATGTTTGTTTCGCAGGATACAGGAAAGGATGGGACTCTTAATCCTGCCAGAGCCCGGAATCTTATCTTTGGTTGTGTAGGAGCAGTGTTGGGATGAACAGCCAGCAATAGTCACGCCCTAAAAACAAGCAGGACTTGTTAGTTCCTGAGCGCCCCCCCCCCCCAACACAGGTATTCACACAGGATAGCTCCCAGGCCCAACCATTCTCCCGAAAACATCTTTCTTGCGCGCCACATCCCTCATAGGCAATGTCAGTTGCTGCTCCTGGTGACCGGTGTGATATTGCTTCTCCTTGTGACCGGAGCAAAGCCAAGTGTGATGCTCCTCTCCTATCATTTCTACGAACGGCAGACCAATCAGCCACAGCGAGCATCTGAAACATCACGCATTTGCGGCTACATCCTGACAATATTAACAACCCCAAAGAACTGCAACGCCGAAGTGCAAGAACATGATGCAGTGCGAAGTGAGAAGATAGATGACGGCGGTTGTGCAAAATTGAAGAGCGTACGCATGAACAAAAGTGGGGTGTTTCTCTGACTAAAAGAAAAAAAACACGGCTGTTAACCGTCGGTCGGCTCTTGTATTCATTGCAGAAAGGAGGGTGAGCATCGCTCCTTGACGAAGAAGACAAGGTAGAGAATATTCCTATCCAAACATAGGATAGGATCATAAGAGAACAGATGTCTTATCCAATACATATCTTATCCATTCCTTTACTTCTATTCGAATCTGAATCCTATCCTGCCAAACAAGCATGCTGTAAGGCTCTAGTGTTCATCGTTATTGGTATCTTTCAGGTGTAGATGTTAAACATATGGGTAACGAAACAAATATCAATTTTCACAATGCATCCCCTATATGCAAATTATACCTAATACATTCTCAAATTATACAATTATAAGTGTCATCGGCTATCACATCCATATTCCTGCAGATATGGTAAGAGCCATAAGGCATTTTCAACACCTACATGGAATTCACATCTATGTATGCATTTGTGATTTGAATGTAGATAGAACTGCCATAATCGTGGTTGTCGAGGTCTGAAGGAACCCACTGGTTCTGATATTCCGACTAAGCACCTAGGCAACAGAACACCAGCTAGACAACAGGGCTACTCTATCATCATGCTATACTACAAGTCTACAACTATAAATGACTACATTTTAAATTCCATATCTGACACACACAAAAATCATCTAGGTACTATTACAATGCTTAATGTACAGCTTAAGACCTCAAATTATGTATTGAACCTACAAATAGGCACTATGACCAAAAACATAGGGTCATAGACTCATAGTACTAAAGATTGGGGTGTAGCCCCGTTGGGCCTCCTAGACACCTAAGTCGACATCTTAGCATCCATGCAATTTTCAATCTATATCCAATCCATTGACATACCCGCTTTCCTTAGTGGGCATTTGAGTCTTGAGTACATTTGCAACTAAATATAGGCTCTTAGATTTGAGTTGAAAACTCTATGCTATAATCTTTCCATCCATCTAAGCATTTGAAACCTCCAACCATTTTTATTTCTAGTTCGCTTAGATGCACAGGCAAGTATCTTCTGCGAGGTGAAACTGCAGCAAACAACAAATTCACTTAATCTTGCAACAAATACGTGAGACATTGAAACAGATACAGCAATAGGCCAGACGAAGAAAATTATCACAAGAAATTTGCATCTTAGTTTCCACCCTAAAGTAGCTGTCCATGACCAGTCTATTTGAACTTTAAAGCATAAATGTTGGCATCTGTCAAACATAACATTAAACAAATAGATCAAGAGATAAACGAAAAGTTCATTTTGCATCAACTGATTGCCTATTATATCCATTTCCATGCAGATTTGCTAAGGCATCTATTCATATTCAAATGTACATATGTAGTCATCTAGGAAGCACGGACACTTCAAAACAGGTGTCATACCACGTCCGACACGTATTGGACACTCATACTCCATGAACACACCTAAATGTTTTTGATCTGTAATATGTGTTGGACACTTCTCCAGCCGTGTAACATTTTTTTTTATAGGTGGACACGGCATGGACTCAGCCTGAACACGACCAGACTCAATTCCAGCTCAGAAAAATAGGCTTGCCTCTCCACTAATCCCAGTCACAACTACACAGCCAAACAACATGTCTTTTGTAGATCAGATCCAGCTCTAATTTTCAGAGGGTAGCAGCTGTATTCTTGATATTCTGCTCTAATTTTCAGAGGGTAGCAGCTGTATTCTTGATATTCTTATCGCATATCTAATTTTGGAGCAGTAACAACTGACTCCTTATTTTTGTTTTTATTTAATCACTTGGCTCATTCATCTATTCTTGGGCTTGGGGCCTTCCTCTATTTCTGGCAAACCGATTATCTGAGGTCAACTATCAACCTTTATCCATTATTACCTTGTCCTATTAATGTTTCTATGTTTATTACTTACTTGAATATCCAGTTGTGCATTTATAGTAATTATTGTATCTAAATAAATTCCTTATGAACAGTCTCAGATTTGATATTACATTTGCAATTACTGAGTATCTATGTCTAAGAAGCACGGATACGGATACGTATGGGATACAGGTACGGGTACGGGTACGCGGATACGGCAATTTTCGAAAATAGAGGATACGGGTACGTCATGGATACGGCAATTTTTTAATATTTATTTTAATATTTTTAAAAATAACCAATATATTTATTTTAAAAATAGATGAAGACAATCAAATTTCATTCAAAAATCACAATATTTCTAAAGAAAATGAAAACCAATGCTATAATATCAAATAATGATTTAAAAAGGGGTCTTTCATTCATATTAATGTGAGATAAGTTACAAAAAGACATGATAATATCATATTCTAAACCTTTCACATTTCATGTATCATGTAATGTTGTGTTGTAAAGTGAGTTGTGTCATCTGTGATACCAAACTATCTTCTCTCATGTATAGCTAGCTACTATGAAGCACGAGTATAGATACAGAAATGGATACGGGTATGTGTGCAGTATGGGGATACGACAATTTTTGAAAATATAAGATACGGGTGCAACATGGATACAACAGTTTTTTTAATGTTTATTTTGAAATTTGAACAGAAAATACCAATTTCATTCTCAAATCACAATACAATAGGGGGAGTCTATAGTTGGAAGTCACATGGTTTTGGGATTTTGAGGGATCACGCGAGTGGGGTGCTCTCTTGGCTGCTAAATGGGTTGGTTGTATCCTGGCTGCATTGAGGTCATTTCCTGCTAATAAAAAAAGATATACGACTTAAGAAGTATTTGGTATGTAATAAAGAGTATCTAGGGAGTATTAGTATCAGATATGTATTCAATACTAAGACACCTATTTCGGAGTATCGGTGTTTCATAGTGGAGACATAAGGATGAGGATGCAATGATTATCTTCAAAGGAGATGAAATAGATATTGTCTAGATAGAAATCCAGAATAAATCACAATGGATTTAGTCACCAAAACAAGAGGCATGTTAACCCAATGATACCAAATTGAAGCCTTTCATAGAATATGGAGGACATCAACGTGCATAAAACTTGCACCTTAGCAGGGAAAGCATCCGGAAGTACCATGTAAAGGTGAATGAATTGGTTTGCAATAAAGAACAAACAAAAATAGATTACATATTGAAGTTCTTTAAAAAGTGAAACCCAAAAAATATAGGAGGTAGAAACAATAAAGAGAAGAAGGAAGATAGGCATTTAGCAAGAGGAATGGTGACTAACCTTGAACTACTTCAAGGAAGCAACTATGACAGCCTTGCTGCAAGCTACTACTTAGCATAGAGGATTGAGACATGAGCTGATGTCAAATGCTAATCAAGCAATGTCATGCCCATATTTTTGTTCTAGTTTTTACTGACTGGATACGGCCTGGATACGGATTAGGAATATCCGATACGTATCTAGGAGTATCCACGGAGTATTGGTATCCAATACGTATCGGATACGGGTACGACACTTGTTTTGGAGTATCCGTGCTTCTTAGCTCTATGTATGTCTAATGGCCAATATTCCGAAATTCAGCAGCTGAGTAGAACATTGGAAGTGAATCTGTACAGTCCATTCTTAGACTAGGCTACTGCAACTGCAAATATTGCTTACTGTTTATAAAAGTCCCACATCTTTTTGTCTTTTGATACTTCTAGACTTCAAAATACACACAACTCAAGTTCTTGGGGTTTCTTTACATCATTTCATGTGAAATCTTGAAATTTGAATTCCACCTTTTCATGTTTCAATCTCTCTTATTTAATATAGTGGTCTCTCCTTTCCTTTCTAATCTTTATCTCTCATCATGTTTGGGTATTATAGATGGAATATGAATGGAAGTTAAATTGTCTTTTTTGTAACTTGTATTTGACATTAAATAAAAAGGGCTCTTTTATGGATATTCTACTTCAATGTAGTGGTTATACAATTGCCAATTGGTTTCATTTTTTGAGTTTTATCTTAAATGAAGTTAGATTGTCTAATTCTGTTATATATATATATATATATATATATATAGGACTTATCTTTAATACCCGCGCGGGTAGCCTGATTTTTCGCTACCCGCACATCCAAAAGAGTAACTATATGGTATACAAAAGTAACTCTAAAGATCAACAAAGTAACTATATGGTACACAAGAGTAATTCTGAGATCAAAAAAGTAACTGCACAGAAAATATACAGTCAGTAAATATATGGACGGGTTTTGAAATTTTTTGGGGAGCTAGATAAAATGCTCCTCTAAAATTGCGAGAAAAAAAATTAAAAAATGACGGGAAGGGTGCGTGGGTAGCTACCCGCGCGGGTATTAAATAAATCCCCATATATATAATAATATATATATATATACATATATATATACATATACATATATACATATATATACATATATACATATATATATATGTATATACATATATATATATGTATATACATATATACATATATATATGTATATACATATATATATGTATATATATATGTATATATATGCATACATAGTTTAATTAAAAAAATTGAAAAATTGCCATGCCCATGTCCTATATTTTCCAAAATCGCCGTGTCTGTGTCCATGCTTCCTAGGCAATCATGAATTACATGCAAATACAGATGTAACCATCATGATTGAGAAGGCATCTACGCATAGTGACAAGTTCGGGATTCGGGAACTTTTCGACTGGCCGGAAAAAATCGAAATTCGAAAAAAATGGGAAAAGATCGTGAAAAAGTCGATATATCGGTCAAAGTTCGGTCAACTAATCGGAAATAATCGAGAATAAGTCGGCTATATATACATATATATATACTTGTCTATACAAATATTTACATATATGTATATATATACATATGTTCATATATATACATACATATTAGAAACACATGTAACTATTAAGGTCACTATACATACAATCTTATTTAGTGAAGTAGGAAAAGAATTAAAGAATAGTTGAATAACAAATAACAACAAAAGACTTTTGGAAGAGTGGGGGGTTGAAGATTTAGTGTATATAAGGAATTTTTTAGGCCTGGCAATGGGTCGGGTTTCTCATACCCGACCCGAGACCCAACACGACCCGGTTGTCAACGGGTCCGGACCCGACCCGACACGGGAAAAAAATTGGATTTTAAGACCCAAAAATACCCAACCCATTTTTTCCCGACCCTAAAGCTTGGACCCGACCCTACCCATAATACCCGAATTTTATTTTTGACCATGTGTCTACCCGGCCCATTTTTGGCCCGGCCAGGACATTGGACCCGACCAGATCCGACCAGCAGCATAATACCAGAATATAGTTCTTTTGCTAATGACTAGTAAACAGGTTTATTCGTAAGAGATTTAATGCAGTATGCCAACATCCAATATGAAAAAAATCGACACAACAAAAAATGATTCAGAACTGCCGTTTCTTCAACGTTGTCCTTCAGAACCTCCATTTATTATTACACCATGGTGGGTCAAGCAAAAAAATTGACTCTCGCTTTCAGATTTAGTTGCGATAGTGTCACAGTGGCGGGCCTCTCGACAGTTTGCCTGGTCTTCTGCTACTCTGCACTCGTGTCGCTTGGGTCCCTAGGTCTTACTGGGTACATTTTGTGTCCGACCCAAATATAAAAGACCCGATTCAGGTCTGCCCAACTTAGACCCGGACCCTATGTCCAACCCAAAAGACCTTATTTTCGGGTCGGGTCGGGTAGCAGTATTTCTGCCAGGCCTAGAATTTTTGTGTACATGGTTTGATAAAAAAAAGAGCAAACGACTTAAAAGAGAAAAATCGTGAAAAAAACGTGAAAATTCACGAAAAATTGTGTAAAATCGTGAAGAGGCGGGAAAAATCGTGAGAAGTCGTGAAAAATCGGGGAGCAACGTATTAATCGTGGTGAATATTTGGGAGCCTATAAAATCGCAAAAAATCGCCGGTAAAATTCGGAGACTTTTGTTGCTATGCATCTACGTGCTACGCTCTCACTATTTATCAAAGATGAAAGACACTACGGCATTAAACTTGAGTATTACAAAACCCAGTATTAATACTGGAATCGCAATGCACAATTATATACTCCATGGCCCAAAAATTAAGTATTAAGACACAAAAGAGGACATGAAAATTGAGTTGTGCACCCATACAAAGTACTAGTGAATCGAAACCTAGGTCCCTCTGTGTGTGTGTTGTGTGCTGGGGGGGGGGGGGGGGGGGGGGTCACAACTAATGTCATGATGCAATGTTCAATCCGCATGTAGCCTACTTGCATCCCTGCTATTTTAAGTGTGCATTCGCGTTGAGTGAGTCTACACAAAATGTAAACGCTCTTGAATTTTTCCTTTAGAAATACGCACTCCATTTTACCCCCAAGCTGACTTCAACAACAACACAAACACTAGCACAAAATTTAAAAGCTCTTGGACGTTTCCTTTTAGACAATACACTCTCCATTTTAGCTCCAAACTGACTTCAACAACAACACAAACACACTGATTGCAAATTCAGTACACTTCCTATGGTTCAAACATCTAAAGAAAAGAATACCATTAAAATTATTTATACCTTTGAATATCACAATGAGATCACAGGATCTCCAAAGAGGAGATGCTACAGATTGAAACAGCTTTGGGTAATCAGTCCTTAACCAAGATGGAATGCATACTCGGCATTAGTAAGGATTAATGGATGAACGAGAATGTTCTGTCCAACTGATTTGCAAAGAAAAGCATCTCGACCAGGGAGTACAGACAAACTAACTAATATGATATCAGAGGAAAGGATACAGTAAGAGAAAGGAATTTCAAACTTCAAATGCAAGTGAAGCATGGTATAAGGCTAAAAGTAAGTCAAGGCTAGCACCTTCTTAAAAGCCAGCAACTCAGAAATGTCGTGCTTTCAAAATGCACAACTCTGTCTGACAAATAAAATGAATGCAGAAACAAACACATATATTTCAGTCAATGGTATAGCACCCACTGGAAGAGCAGTTAATTTTTCCATTCCCTCGGTAATATAAAGCAAATATCACAACAACAGTGGAGTGCTTTCATATCTGACTAGCATAAAAAGACAGTGTAGGTATAGAAAAGGAGAGGTAGATTAGCAATTGATATATACATTAGAATGTTCAATGCATCCGGAAGCAACTGCATTTGATTCCTTAGGCATAACTAAATCGGTAAACTGCATATGTGAGTCTTTAAGTCATGCACAGACGAAGAACTTTTAAAAGCAGCATAACGAAGAGATCGGTTGAGATTAGCATCACAAGAAGCATCCATATTTAAAAAACTAAAGAAGAGAAGGCCAATGCAAAGAGCCAACAAGGTAAGAAGGCAAAACTCGTCCAGGTTCCAAAATTTTAAAAAAAAAAAGTGTCATCACCAACCTTTGACTTTGAGCTCGTATGCAGGCCGATCACGCATCATGAGAGCAGCAGCCTCTCCGTTCAACGGATCAGAAGGGTTAGGGTAGAGGAGAAGTTGTGGAAGGAAGACTTCAAAGACATTGACAAGGTCTAGGAATGACAAAAACAATAACGGAACAGCGTTAGCATTATAAAGTAAGGAGGAGAGAGTTTTGAATTACAGGAGACACGAGTGAGAAGGGGGGAAAAAAATCAAACATGAGAATTGAAAAGCAGTAAGGAGGCGGCACGCGCTTACCAAACATGGGACTCCAAGTCTGGTTGATGACATCCAAGCAGACGGAACCAGACCTGCGCAGTTGAATCAGAGCACATGAGAACAAAATCGTGTTGCACGATGAATCACAGCATGGAACTCCAGAGAGGGAAGGGCGAGATAGAGAGTGTGAGAAGCTTACATCTCGTCGACGTTTGGGTGGTAAATCTTGTTGACGAAGCCAATGGAAGGGGACTTGTATGGGTATGCGTCCGGCAGCTCGACTCTTATCCTCCACACACCTCCTTGGTACAGACCTGGCCGGTGTTGCACAGACGAGGTTGAGCTTAGTGAGAATTTAATTTTTGTTTAAGAAGAAATTAACAGCAGCCGATTCATCAAAAATGAGTTCAGATCAGCATAAACCGCATAGAGTCAATGTAGACCTTGGTATTAAAACTGGGCGACGAGAGAGAAGGGACAAACGCTTGAGTGTTTTTGGTTTTGTGTAAAAGTTGTTAGATCCTGATCGATGATCAAGTTGATCGAGTAGAAAAAGCAGAAGCAGCTTTTTTAACTATTAAAAAAAAAAGTACGAAGAAGGTTGCCTTGCGTGTGAGGCAAAGCAATCAGGAAACAGAGGAAAGTGGTCAACCATTACAAGAAGCAAAATGGTTTGAGTAGGGGGATTGAATCACGGCGCTCGGTTGTGGTATCACGCCTTAATCGGAGGCAGCTCAAAACGAAAAGTTACTTGGGGCGATGAAGCGGACACGGCAGAAGCAAAAAAAAAAAACGGAGATCATAATCCCTAGAGCCGGTCGCCACAATGAGCAGCACCACTTTCCCAGTGACCGATTACCCAAGACGTCGAGTTCCACGAGGGAAAGGGGCTGTTCAGTTGTGGTGGGTTGGGAGGAGAACCAGTAGAGGAAATGAAAAGCAAGGCAAAAACACACCCCAAAAAAAAAAATATATCGCCGGCCGATCGCGTTTTGGGACGAAACGAGACGAGACGATGACGTACTTTCCTTGGGTCCGTTGAACTCGACATAGAACTCCTGCATGCCGTCGTTGATCATCTCGACCTTGTAGTCGCTCATCATCCTGCGGGAGAGAGATAAGGGAGGAAGAGGGTCAAATGGGTAGGGACGAAACGAAAAAGCAGTGAGAAAGCCAGTTGATTAATCGGGTTGAGGAGAGCAGAAAGCAGCGTTCGATGTGGAATCCAATCGCTTACAGCTTCATGAGGTCCATGTCACGGCGCTTGCTTGGGGACGACATGGCGGCGTCGGCTTCGGTTTCGGCGGCGCTTCGGTCTGTGTATATCTATCTGACTGTCGGCCCGACGTTTAGGCGCCGGGATTTGAGGTGGGTCTGGAGAAAAAGGCGGTATTAGGGAACTGGCGATTATGATGAAGGCAGGAGGAGGAGGAGGAGGATCTGATGAGTGGGTTGGGGAAAGGAACGAGGGGTCCGACTGTGTGGAGAAAGATGTATGGTATGGATGACGGGTCGGGTTGGGAAAGGGGGGCGGAAGGAGAAACGAGGAGGTGAAGCGAGAGCGGAGAAGAGAAGAGCCGTGTGGCACTGCGACGGGTGTGCAGAGGAGAATTGAGAAGAGACGGGAAAGGGGTGTGCGGGTGGGGTTATAGTGCGGTGTGTTAGAGATGGGAGGAAGGGGATGGACAGGAACAGAAGGAGCGAGAGAAGAGAGAACCAGCAAAAAAAGAAATGATGATGGTAGTGGAGGAATGAATGATAAGGGGACGCGACGGCAACCGGCTAACCGGGCCAAGGAGGAGAGATGGGTAGAGAGAGGAGAGAGAGTGATAGGGGGGATACGGATCACACGGGGTACAAGCAGGAAGACGGGACGCGAACCTCCGACCCGAATAAGAAGGAAAAAGAGAGAGAGAGAGGTGAGAAGTGGAATCTGTTTCTCTCTCTCTCTGGGCTCTGCTGTTTCGTCCTTTTCCGCCTACTAACTAATACTAATGCCCTGCCCCATTTTTTTGTCGTCGACTCCCGCCCCGTCCTAATCCACACATGCACGGCGGCACACACTGTGCCGGTGCCGCCTTCTCTCTCATTCCCCCCCACTCACTGCTTAACGCCTGGCAGCGAACCTGAACATGAGATTAGCTCTCAAAGGCCAAACCGCGTTCAGGTTTCTTCCCCCTCCTCTATCCGCTCTCTTTGATTGAGGAGAGAAAGAGAGAGACATCTCAGGCCGGTCGGTCGGTCGGTCGGTTTGGTCACGGAAGAACAAAGAAAGCAGGGCACGACTCCTGGTCGCCTCGCCCCATTCTATTTCCTCTTCCTCCTCTTCTAAATTTAAATTTTAAAAGAGTTTTTTTTTTAAAGTACCCCCTCAGTTCTGCTAAAATCGTAAAGAATACTCTGGATTATCACAAATTTTACAAAAGCCCTTCTACATGTACATTCCGTTACCCAGCCGTTCAAACTAACGGCTTGTTGTTGTTTCTTTCCTTCTTGCTTTCTATAATCATCACCTTGCCATTTATTGTTCTACTAGTTAATTTTAGACCCTTATCAGTTTAATTTAATAGTTTTGATTCTGATTCTAAATATGCACCATACCAGTACCGCAATTATAACGGGTATATAGTGCAGGTATGCGGGTAAACAATTCTATATAAACATCTTATCGTTTATATAAGAAAAATTACAACTATGTTCTAACACAGCCAGATATTGCTTGAAGTTATATTAAATAATATAATATACATATTAGTTGAGAAAAATTACAACTATGTTTATATTGCTTGAAGTTATATTAAATAATATAATATACATATAATTATTGGGCAATAATTGGGCAGTTAGATGCAGTTACAATTCAACCAACTGCACTACACTTCACCCTACCAAACAAAAAATCAAACACAGATCCTAACATTCATTTGTTATGAATTTATTTTCATCTCAAAACGGATGGGTAACCGGAGAGACATGTCAGCAAAACTGAGGAGAGTCGGAAAAAAAAACTCAATTATTAAAGTATTTAAGTCAAAACGTTAAAATACTCCAGGCGTGGGGCGACGGATGGATCCTGGTGGGAATCGGATGAGATCCAACTATATCCGAATCAAATGGCTCATGAGATATGGTATATCACTAAAGAAATTAAATCAGACCTCAACAATAATTGTTTCCCACCCGCACGAACGACATCTCCGCTCAAGACCCCCACCCCCACAAAAAAATCACCTACCTCCCACAATCATTTCCTCCCAACAACTCCTCAACGTGTGCGACACTGAGAAGTACACATCAAAACCTCGCCGCTGCATTCATCACGCGTTTCATTCGAAAAATGATAACCGCATGTGCTGTAACCCATATATACTCACGCCCGTAAATGGATAGAGCACCTTTTCTTTTTCACCTTGATATGGGACCTATAGGCGGTAAAAAATTTGTATGATTTTGTAGACATGACACCATGCCCACTTTTGTATGCTTGGGATTTTATTCATTTATACCCTCTCGGCATCTTGGTAACCCCTTCATATACATTCACGCACAACAAAAGTGGTAGGGTTGTATGTATGGGTGTAACGTGCATCCCTCTAGTTTTTGGCTCGTTACCTCATAACTATAGAAACCCCACTCACACATACCCAATGCGCCCCCTCCCCCAATATGACACGCACGGGGGTGTATGATCAGTTCAACTAGTCAAAACGGTCCGACTTCTAAATGTAAGGGTCGACTCCAAGTTCATAGTGAATTATGTGCCCCTATGGACCACTAAGGCTTTTGCAGTATGTAAAACCTTGGTTGGCGCGCTCTCAAATACACGATATGCAAGCGTACATACTCGGGATACAGAACTGCGAGTCAGAGGGTGGGTCCAATCCATGACAGAAGTGAACAATACAGCTGAAATGGATTTAAATTGGTTTGTTTGAATTAGACTAAATGGGACATTTAATCAAAGAGAACTATATTGAGACCATGAATCTAGATTCGTGATTCTTCCTTTTAATCTCTTGTCTTTTTATCATAATTGTGTGCTTGATTGAGTTTTTTTATATCAATTGATTAACATATATATCTCAAACCTACTTCAGTTTGCACTCTGGTTATCCTGATTTCAAGTCTCCTTACAGAGTTTGATAAAGTATGAGGTCTTAATTACAAAACTATGTGAAAGGGCATCCAAATATTAAGTTTTTCCTCCATATCCGTACTAGTTTGGAGCCTTGGAATTAATTCGTTAAGATAGTATTGATTTTGGTTTGGATTCAATTGTACCTTGTTTGCCTTGATCTGCAATTCTATGTACAGTTGTGGTTAGATATGCAATATCACCCTGATCACGAACTTGGTTGTTTTAAATTTGGTATATTTTGTCTGGTTATTTGCTTTCCTTCATAATCATTATTTAGATTTCATGAACTTTGAATTTGTTTTGAATGGGTTTTCATCTTAGGGTTTGTAACCTTAATCCTAGATAGTGTGGTGGTAGATGAGGAGCGATGTAACTCTTAGCCGACAAGAGTTATGAACCTCTCAACCGTTGCAGTTCTTAGACTCATCAAATGAATGGGAGTCCTAGATTCAACAATCAATGAGACTTCTAGGTTTGAGAACCGATACCAAACCATGTACATGGCAACATATGAGAAGACAGTCTTGAGAACCAATGATGTTTCTAAGTTGTCAGCCAATGGAGATTTTATGTTCTCATATTAATGAAATGTCTACCCTATGGAAGTGCTAGATTGATGGAAATGTTGTACAGACCAGTCAAAATGATGCCCGAACCAATTGGAAGGCTTAGATGATTGATGGAAGGGCTTCTTTGACCAATGGTAGTGCTAGACACTAGTTAAGGGTAGTTTTGGACCTCCACACCCCTCCCCTTTGGCCATGGGGCTCATTTGACACATGCAAGCTCTGCTAAAAACTTGGGGGGCATGAAGGTTGATAGTCATGGATGGGAGTTGTAACATCCCTGACCTGAGTTATGCTTTAACCCTAGATGTTCTATTTAAGAAAGATAATTATATGTTTGCTCTTATATTTTGAAAAGTAATTAAGACTCAAGAGGAACTTATGTTTCAATTTTAGTCCTTTTTTAATAATGTTGAAAACAACGTTTTGCCCGTTTTGGACTAAAGTGCAAATTACCCAAGTTGAGGGGTTAACTTGCAAATGTTACATGATAAAATGTTCCTCAAGTATTGAAGCATCATAAGAATGAAAATGATGCAGAGGTATGGCTTGTGGAAGCCTGAGCATCAAGAAAGAGCTTATTAAGCAATGTTTGTGCATTAAAACATAGTTTTGGTGTAATGTACAATTTACCCAAAACCTAGGGTTCAATATGCAAAATATGTTTCTTGGTATCAACTAGAGACAATAAAATTAGAGGGTCATCTCATTTGAATATCTTTGGGGGAGAGAGAATCTTGATATTAAAATAATCAAGATTTAAGCATAATTGAAACCCTAATTCAATTTAATGCAAAAATAAATATATTAATGGAAGTGCCCTTCAACCAAAAATGTGATGGTTGAATTTATATAAGTATGGACGTACTTTTTCCTTGCAATGGCACCGAAATATCTAAAGTGAGTGGAGAGCCCACTCACATTAGTTAAAGAAAAAGTAATGTCCACTAATTTGTGAATATTATTATTAAATTGATTAAGGTGCTTAATTGTTTTCTTTTAATTCATGGATAAAGAAGAGGATTTTGAAGGAGAGGATGATGGATTCGTATGAAATGAAGTGAGGGGGATAAGTGGCACCAATTTAGGGAATTAAAGGATTTTTATAACACTTTCTCTCTCTTGAAATTCCCTTATATACATTCCATTCTTTCACCCACATGAAAGGCTTTTTTGACTCTTCTTTCTTTCCTTGCTTTGGCCAAACACAAGGGAGCTTAGGAGCAATAGGAGGATGTACCCCAACCTGTAGGTGAGCTCCTTAATCATCTTCAAGCTTGATTCATGGTGGAAATTGAAATTCAATGCTTATTTTCTTCTTTTCTCCATTCAATCTTCAAACTTTAGCTATTCTTTTCACTCAAAGACTTGAGGATGGACCTTGGGAAGTTGAGAAAGCTTCATTCACCATTAAAGACGTGAAGCTTGAAGCTTGGATTCACCTTTGAAGGTGAGTTATATAACTTGAACCCTTAAATGTTATTATTGATTTCACTTCTTCATCATATGTTGAATCTTTCTTCTTTTCCAAAATTCCTTTTGAATAGTTGATGAAATCACCATAAGAATCACAGTAATTTCGAAGGTTTGAAGCTTGAATATGATGATGTCATTGTAACGACCCCACCTCCCGGTAACCCCCAATTAAGGGAGACCCAAAGGTCAGAGTCGTTATTCAATTAACATGATCAAAGGTTCGACAAATAATCAATAATAATTATGAAATTCTATTACTAAACTTAAAACTGGTATAAAATAAAAACTTTACTTACCTTTTAAAAGCTGGGATTTCTAAACTTCTATCCATGAAGATACTAATCTAACTAATCCTCCTGGGTACATTATTTCTCATTTAGTTCCACATATGCCACTTTACTATTTGTTCTTTTCATTTGTACCTAAAATGCCGACAAACAAAACGTCGGTCGGCAAGAGGCTGGTATGTGGGGGAAACAATAATCGTGTAACTACAATAACAAAGTAATCAGCCAATTATTATTTAATAGCCACGATTACGTTTTAAACCATACTACTCAATCCTTGCCTACCCCCTATCTCTGTACCGTCCCTGCAGTGGGCATGGATACTACCTCTCTCATATGGTAGATCCTTACCCCCATGGCCCTACCATACAGGTAGCCATTTCCTAGGGTTATGGAGTCGCATGGCCCTACCCAAAGGTAGCCCAATCCCTGACTCATGATGACTTGATGGTCCTGCCCCATTGGTAGCCATTTACTAAGTCATTCAATGACCTGATGGACCTACCCCATTGGTAGCCATTTACTAGGTCAATCTATAAAGCTATAGAGGGGACTAGGATCTGAGCTAGTAGGCACTTATCTTAGGTGATAGTCATATCCACATTATAATTTGCAAGAATTAAATGCATCCAACAGTTTAATTCAAGTCATCGATAAAACCTCGAAAATCCTCGAGAAACTAATTCGGGATATTCATAGGCGTAACCACATACCTGGTCTGATGATTCGAACAGAAATATCCATGCAAATAAGAATCCAAGCAAGCAAGCATTTTCAACAAGATCTTGAAATAATTATACAATTTCCTTTTATTACTCATGTCATCAAGATCTATTAAATCTATCTTGCTTCCTAGGGTTTCTAGTCCACTTTTATAGTTTCCATTGCAATTACTCTTCATCTTTTACTATTTTAAACCCTAATTCAACGCAACTGATCACAAACCCTAGTTATTTCCACATCTAATTCTCAATTCCGGATTCAAGGCATAATTAACCATTAATTAAGCTCATTAAGCCTCTTTTACATTAAAGCTACTATTTTTATCCTTTTAATCCATGACAAGATCATTATACACATTTATCATCAATTCATAGTTCATTAAGGTCCAAATCACATATGAACTCAATTTTCTATTAATTCCACCTTTTATTCATGAGAAAACCCTAATTACTACAGTTAGGGTATTTATCCACAAATTAGGAACTTTAATGCTCGAAATAGCATATTCCAACTTTAATCATGAAATTAATCAATTAAAGCCATTAATAGTCGAATTAATCAACATTAGGGTTTCAAGGCCCATTAAAGTATATTCATGCATATGAAACTCTAAATTAACTAATTATATGCAAACTTCATCCTTTTTCTTCCTAATGTTCCTTTTTATCGTTAACAAACTAATATCCACTTTAATCAGCTATTAAACCCTACTAATTACTTTAATCATATCAAAACAGGGTTCTTTAAACATTATTACATCTAAGCTATTAACCTCCATTACTTTTCGAATTGCAAAAGGAATCAGACTTCAATTTATTTTTATTAGATTCCCCTCATTTTTCTGAGCAAAATTCATGTATAAACTTTTGTCATCCGAGCTGCTATTAGAGAGTTATGATTTTTGCAAAAATACTTACTTTTGGGCCAATCATCAAGCGCCACGTCCCCTTATGCATGCAATGTTGTCCGATTAGGAATTATAACGAATTGACCCATCTGCCCTTGGTTAAGTTGTGCGCGCCTTCAGCCCACGGAGGGCAGAACGGTCCAATGGCCGTATCTCCTTCTTCCTCGGTTCAGCAGCAGATCGGCCGCCTAGGGCTGCCCTTGGCGCGGCTCTCCCGCCCAGATGTGGGCTCGAACTCCACCGGGAGCTTTTGCTCTACCTTTGCCTGGCTCAGGCGCACCCGGGGCTCCTCCCAGTTGCTGCCATGGTGGCCGATCTCAGGCGGAAGTAGCATGCGACCGCTGCCGCAAAAGCAGCAGGTCGGAAGCCCTTCTGGTGGGTGATGCGTGAAGATCTGGGTGTCTTCTTTGCAACAAATTGGACCAGGGTTGAGGTGGAAGCTTCTCGCCTCCATTAACACGGATCCACAACTCCTCGTCGGTCCAGGGTTGGAACTACCCCAATGGTTAGGGTTTTGGACGAAAAGAAGCAAGAAGAAGTTGAAGAAGAGAGATATCTGCGTGGGATCTCTCTTCTATTCGAACCAAGACTCTACCCCTTATATAGGGGTGAGAAACGAAGCCATAGGTTGGCTATTCATGAATTAAAGAGTCTCTTTCCAAGTAAGAAATCGATTCCTTTAATGAGAAGTAAATTCTCTCTCTCCTCTCTATCCTTTGGATATTTCTTATTACTTGGTTATATAGGAATACGAAAATTCCTTCCCTTATTCTCTTTTTCCTTGCTTTTTTTTAATCTATTCACATGGATTCCTATTCCCCTTTAGTATACATTACTTTCTTTTTAACCATACCTTCTTAATTTGCTAATAATGTATTACATTATTCTCTTATTTTGCTTCATTGATATTTTCTCTTTCCTCTTTCTTCATTGGGATTCCTAGGATCCCAAGAAACTTTATGATTTCGAAATTCCTTCATAAGGATACTTATTATCCTTCTAGATTCATCTAAATGCATTATTTCTCATTATTATGTTGATTTCTTATTAAAATATCCCTTTTTGAGGATTTCTCTTTATTTCTCTTTTATTTTCCTCATTGGCATTCCTTTTATAATTAGGAATCCTTGGAATACGAAATTCCACTAAGGATTACTCAAATATACTTCTTTTCACTTGTTTCCCATATTTTAACATTGTTTTCCAATTTCTTTCTTAATAAAAAAAATATTTATTTGATCTTTTCTTTTCTTATTACCTTTTCTTCACAATCTTGGACTCCTTGGCACCCAAGGAACCTAAGAGGCACGAAATCCATCATTGGATTACATTATTTTGCCTTCTAGAGGTTTCCACATTTTTCTTTTCTCAAATTCTCAATTATTCATCAATTATTTGAAATTCCTCTTTATTGGGCCCAATAGCCCATAAAGCCCACAAAGCAAACAATCAAGACTATTGTAAATGGAATCCATTTATTCAATACAAGTTATATCATTATTTTTCCAAATATCTTTAATATGAGAAATTACATTTCTCACCTATTGAACCCAAAAAAAAATAGGGTTATAACAGTTGTCACACCCCGATCTCACACTAACCACTAATCACGAGATTAGGGCGCGACGGAGGGATTATCACATAAACAAATCACTGAGAACTTTTTCTTTTTTTAAAACCTCGTAATGATATCTGGATTATTGCTGTAAACTAAAACATAATAAACTATTTCGGAAGTGTTTCACTTAAACTGGCTAGAGTACGTAAACAGAGTTTACAACATGTAACATTGTTTAACATAAAGTAAAACATAGCAGTTAATTTACATCTTTATACACATTCCACATACATACTCTCTCTCACCCACACCATGTCCCAAGGATCGAGGGGAAAGGACTAAGAGACCTCTAACTAAACTAACTACGTATACCTTCTACAGACTAAGCGTTAGGATGAAAGGATCCTTCATATTTCTTGCTGCTGATGATGACCTGAAAATGTTTTGAGTAGAGGTATGAGCCTACTCGCTCAATGAATAGAATTTCATTTAGCTATCACTAAACAACTCATCAGGTTTATAAAATTGAAATAAAACATATATACAGTACAAGCAGGGCAGTTCTAATGACATAGCAGATTTGCAGATAATAATCATATTTCTATGCAACGACAGATATTTTAAGTAAATAAACAGATATATAGAATTTGCACAAAAGTTCGGATCTCTTAGCATATTAATTTACTGTGATCCTATATGATTACATATTTATATTATTATGCCCTAATCATATGCAGTGTACCCTGCATACAAAGATCAGTAGCGAACTACGATCCCACCGTACAAGACTTAGCGACACACCTGGGAAATACTAAGTCTGACGCCAGCCCTGCTCTGCCACAGGACCCCGGGCTCTCCGGCCTGACTCATAGGCTCTACGGCCTCAAGGCACTACTCTGAGTGCTCTAGACTCCTCCTCTAACCTGAGTACACAGGCGGAGAGTCTCACGGGTTACCTCCATGACACAAGCACGGATAATGTTGCAATAACCCCCATTTTTTTTCTCCAGTGCCACCGTGACATAAGCACACGTTGTTGTTGGACACTGCCTCTCTATCCTCGTGTCTCCATGACACAAGCACGGATAATGTTGCAACACGAGTTTCACCCCTAAGAAGCAGATCTGTCAAAAGGGTTCTACGGTGTTAGGGCACCTAAGTCTATTAACTGATTAACATATAAACATTTAAACAGGAATGTCACATTTACTGATTTCATATCAGATCACAATACACTGTCATTCTAAACTGACAGAGCAATATATTTTAAATCATTGTAATTTCTGAGAAATTCTCATACCATGCATTCAGACAAATTAGAAATGCATAAATAACCCAACTTATTTCAATTTGGCACATACATAGCGAATTTACGCAATTGAACATCTTATTGCACAAATTAAAGAAATTTACTTCACATATGAGAATCATACTCAACAATTATCAATTCTCTAAAATTCTCGAAAAACGTGCACATTAACCCAAATCCTGGTTTGTGCATCACTTAACTCAATTAAGAGTTAATTACATATCACAATACAATTTAATAACAATACTTGGGAATTTCTAGTAATATTTCAGAGAAATGTGCCATTTCATGTAAATATCAAATTACACATATTAACGTCAAAAGATATATGCAATTAGGGTTTTATTGCATATTTTTATTTATTCATATCAACTTTGAAATCGTACATCTGATAATTTATCAGAAATCCCTATTGTCTGGGTTCATACCCAAACCATACCATTTTCAGATATGAATTTCTAATTTCAACATTCAAATAAGCAATTTAGGTTCCAATGAACTATATAAATCAACCGATTCAATCCACACTGATCAAATGCTAAATTTAATCATATAACAGCGTCTAGAAGCAGTTTATGAAATAAAAAGTCGGGCGACGCCAAACGCTACCCTACGCCTGATAACGCCTGTTATCAGCGTAATTCGCGCACATAACTGGAAATATTCAAACGCCTGAGTTTATTAATGATAGATGAATGAAATTCTACTCACAGCGATTTGGACTGTCCGGATTCGTCCGGAAATGCGTCCAAGCCGGATTCTGGGCGATTTCAGATCGTCTTCTTCCTTTGAATTTTTCACTGTTTATGATCCTGCTGTATACAGCAGCCGCACGCTCAAGCCAGGTTGACAGAAGGAGCTCGATTCATGGCTGGATTTGGCTAGGGACTGCAACTTCGAGCTCTAGCTTCTGAATCGGAGCTCAAGGTAGCTCCTATTGCTGCCACCAGGCGCCCAACGCAGCCCCTTGGCTGCTGCTGCTGCTGGCCGCCGGCCAAGCAGTTAGGGCGGGCAGCAAGCTAGGTGGGAAAGAGCTGGAGGGAGGAAGGAGAAGAGAGGAGGAAGAAGGAAGAAGGAGAAAGGAGGAAGAAGAGAGGGGCGATAGCTACTGGACGGAGCTCCCATGCTCCTGAGAGTCGCGACTCTCCTGTGCGCCGCCTCAAGAAGAAAATCGAGCGATTGGGATAAGACCGTAAAGGAAAGAAAAAGAAAAGAATCCTTTATAAAGTGAAAATCTTGGTAAAATTACATTTCCAACCCTAAAACTTGAAATCCTCGTATATTTTGCCTCGAATATCCGATTCAAATGATTTATTTTGCGAAACTTCAAGAATGAGGTCCACTACAAACCCAAGGTATGAAAACAAGCTAATTACACTGTTTTACTGATTCAAATCTCTAATTGCATCCAATTATCACTTTACTCAAATTAATCACCTTAATTATGCACTAATTGTGTCTTGTGTATTTAATCCAACTTAATCAACTTGATGATGCACTAACCATCACATGAGCACTTAACCTATCTCAATTACTTAATTACGCCCTAATCATTGTACCTACTAGTTAATCACGAAGTGGGTCATAACAATCTCCCTCCCTTATAAGAATTTCGTCCTGAAATTCCTAAAAGAGAAAATGAATCTTGTTACGCATATCTGACCCAAAACTCCCACGTGACTTCCTCTAGGTTGTGGTTTCTCCACAAAACTTTCACTATTGATATTTCGATTCTTGAGGTCCTTGATATTCCGATCAACTATCTGAACTTGTCCCTCAACATAGGATACATCAGGTCTGAGCTGTATAGGTTATGGGTCCACTATCTCCTCTGGACCAGGGTAATACTTCTTCAACATCGATACATGAAACACGTCATGTAAATTGGGCAACTCGAATGGCAAATCCAACTTATGGGCTACAGGTCCAATCCTCTGAACGATAGGATATGGGCCCATAAACCTAGGAGTCAGTTTGCCTTCCTTATCAAACCTCAAAACTCCTTTTCATGGTGGAACTTTCAGATACACTTCATCACCATCCTGAAACTCAAGGGGTCTACGTTCCTTTTCGGCATAACTTTTCTGCCTGTCCTGTGCAGCTTTCAACTGTTCTTTAATCACATAAATCCTTTCAGTGGTCAAATCCAATATCTCTGGACCAAGAATCTGCTTTTCACCTACCTCATACCAACATATGGGTGATTACACTTTCTACCATACAGAGCTTCATACTGAGCCATACCAAGACTGGAATGGTGACTATTATTGTATGCAAACTCTATAAGACTCAAGTGTTCTTCCCAACTTCCACTGAAAAGCAAGATACATGCTCTCAGCATGTCCTCAAGAGTCTGAATGGTCCTTTCTGAATGACCATCCGTCTGGGGGTGAAAAGCTATACTAAATCTTAACTTTGTGCCCAAAGCATGATGCAACTGGTCCCAAAACCTGGATGTGAACTTAGGATCTCAATCTGATATGATTGAAACTGGAATACCAGGCAACCTAACTATTTCATCCATGTATATCTTAGCCAATTTTGAGACATCAAAGGTTGACTTGACATGAAGAAAGTAAGCAGACCTAATTAGTCTATCCACAATCATTCATATCGAGTCACAACCTCTAGGTATCATGGGCAACCCTATCACAAAATCCATTGTGATATGTTCCCACTTCCATTCAGGCATAGAAAGAGATTGCAATATACCTACAGGTTTCTGGTGCTCAGTCCTAACCTGTTGACACACACAGTGCACCTAGTCACATACTCAGCTACATCCTTTATCATATCAGGTCACCAGTACAACTCCTTGAGATTCCTGAACATCTTAGTGTTTCCTGGATGCATGGCATACATTGATGCATGTGCTTCCTCAAGAATCTTTTCTTTCAAATCATTATCTCGAGGTACATGCAACCTGTCACGCTGATACAACACACCATCATCTGAAAACATGAACTCTGGTCTTTTCCCCATGTCATGTCATGCATGATCTGATGTAACTCACTATCACCCTACTGTAGTTCCTTAATCTAATCATAAAAGATAGGCTTGACTTCCATCTGTGCAATCAAACCACTCTACTTTGTCACCTCTAAGTCTAAGTTTAACTTTCACATTTCTACTAGCATGTCTCTCTCGAAACATGCAATAGAGAATGCATCATCTACAAAACTAGACTTCCAGCTTAGGGCATCTGCTACCACATTTATCTTACCAGGATGATAATCTAGGGTCACATCATAATCTTTGATCAATTCTAACCATCTGCGCTGTCTAAGATTCAGATCCTTCTGAGTGAAGATATATTTTAAGCTCTTATGATATGTAAACACCTGACATGTCTCACCATAAAGATAGTGACGCCATGTCTTAAGAGCATGAACTACAACAGCTAACTTCAGATCATGTATCAGGTAATACTCCTCATTCTATGCTACTTACTTATTGTTACATTTCAAATTTATATCTTACTCTTTTCTCTAAGTCATTTTCATATTGTTTATCTACTTTTTAGATTAGCTACCTTTCATAGCAAATCTCATGATTTTGTTTTATAAGGATGCTAGTATTCAAGGTCAAATCACTGGTGATATCCCTTGAACTACTACAACCCTAAACATTCTAGGGTTTGGTCCTTATCAATAACATAGCGTTATTGTGATGTGACTATGTTCCCTTAGTTTGAAATTCAAACTTTAGATCTCATAAGTTTTACTAAATTCTTCCTTATCTTATCACTGGAATTTCCTTTCTCTTATTTGTTCTGGACTTTGGTATTTCCATGATATCTCTTCAATTTAATGGAAGCTAATATCGTAACATGAATATCATTTCAAACTGGACAAGCCATATATTCAGGTATTGCAAATATCAAGAGATTCAACATAATAAGCATGCATGCAAATTTCAAATTCTTAAATAATCTAATTACATTTTCACTTGTAATTTACTGAGAAATCAATATCAATATGCATGCAGGCAGACTGGAATTCTCAAATAAACAGAATGCATGTCAATTTGGCACTTTATACACTAAAATCGTGCAATTGAACTGTTAAGCATCACACATCTTATACTGAGAATTTTGATATCAAAATACTTGATTCATTGAACACCCTATCCTTGGGGTTTCGATTACCTCATTCACTTGATTGCAGTTCAAATCACAATATGATATCATTCTAGAACTGTCAGAACAGTGTACTTAAAATAATTGTAAATACTGAGAAATTCTTATATCATGCATTCATTTTCTAAGTTATGTGTTTGTTCTTTATTTTAAAAACTAATTTGTTAGTCTATAGAGACTTAGAATCCAAAGATAGTATGTATGAATGCACTAAACTTTATAATAAAGATATACATGCCATACTCTCAATTATGTCATGTAATCCTCATTCCTTAATCAAGGTCATCCTTTCTAACATTTCTTTTTATCCAACTAAGTTTCTTGTCCTGGTCTTATGATTTTCATAAGACTCTTTATTTCTATACACTTATTGTATATTCAACTCATTTCTTCTACTTTCCCTTTGCTTTGAAGTATATAAAAAAATTATTTTACTCTATTACATGATCCATTCCAAAGTTAATTCTTACTATCTTAGCCACTACACACTTTTCTCCTATCTTTTTCATATTCTCATATTTAGAGTTCATAAAATACAAATCAATAAATTTAATTTGAGCCTCATATCGTGTTCATTCATTTCCAAATAAGGATTGCTCAAATAAGATTCCAACATTGGGCCTCTGATATTATTTCCAGCTACTTCTTAGCCGTTCTAATCTTTCCCTTATATCTCAACATCTTAGTGTATATACAATTTTTCACTATGATTCGGGTCTAAATTATCCAGAGTCTACATTTATTATATTTTTAATAGGAGTCATTAGATCCCAGTAACGCATCCTGCCAGCCGGACCAGGCCGAACCTGTAGTCCTGAAGCCAAGAGCTACTCGGGATTAACCAACTCCCATTAATCTCAAACATGTGGAAAGAATATCCACTCAGGGCAAACTCATTTAAACATAATTTCTGATCTACTTAATACAAAGAATATAAACACTAAATAAATCATTTCATAACACACAACAATATAAAAGAATCATGTTTATTCTACAAACTGAAAATCTAAATTCATGCATATAAGGGCATTTCTAGTGATTTCCAATCAATTAAGCAATATAAGGCAAGAGTTGCATCACATCCTATGTTTAATCTCTTATTCCTGTATTAATTTCCAGTCTCTTAACCCTAAGATTTCTAGGGTTTCTCTCTAGCCTATCCTTCCTCTGCATACCTGGCCAGGGCATCCAGAGAAGAATAGACATAGTAGCATGATACTGGTCAATCTAAGTATTCAGACACCTGGCCAGGGTATCTAAACACTCAGACCTCCCAGAGCTAAAGACACATCATTTCTTATCCATCTTAATTATAATACTCTCTTTTGATCCCAATGATCCCTGATAACTCAGCTTAAGTTCTCAACTTGATCCTCATGACCACATCATCTTCCTGCCATCTGCAATACTATAACAGAACATTTCTTGTTATAAAATTGCAGTTAGAAGGAAGACACCTAAGTCCTAATCCTATTGGTCTCTTGTCGTCCCCTGACCTTGACTTAGAGCAACCATGTACTCAACCTATGCTCTGATACCAAGATGTCACACCCCGATCTCACACTAACCACTAATCACGAGATTAGGGCGCGACGGAGGGATTATCACATAAACAAATCACTGAGAACTTTTTCTTTTTTTAAAACCTCGTAATGATATCCGGATTATTGCTGTAAACTAAAACATAATAAACTATTTCGGAAGTGTTTCACTTAAACTGGCTAGAGTACGTAAACAGAGTTTACAACATGTAACATTGTTTAACAGAAAGTAAAACATAGCAGTTAATTTACATCTTTATACACATTCCACATACATACTCTCTCTCACCCACACCATGTCCCAAGGATTGAGGGGAAAGGACTAAGAGACCTCTAACTAAACTAACTACGTATACCTTCTACAGACTAAGCGTTAGGATGAAAGGATCCTTCAGATTTCCTGCTGCTGATGATGACCTGAAAATGTTTTGAGTAGAGGTATGAGCCTACTCGCTCAATGAATAGAATTTCATTTAGCTATCACTAAACAACTCATCAGGTTTATAAAATTGAAATAAAACATATATACAGTACAAGCAGGGCAGTTCTAATGACATAGCAGATTTGCAGATAATAATCACATTTCTATGCAACGACAGATATTTTAAGTAAATAAACAGATATATAGAATTTGCACAAAAGTTCGGATCTCTTAGCATATTAATTTACTGTGATCCTATATGATTACATATTTATATTATTATGCCCTAATCATATGCAGTGTACCCTGCATACAAAGATCAGTAGCGAACTACGATCCCACCGTACAAGACTTAGCGACACACCCGGGAAATGCTAAGTCTGACGCCAGCCCTGCTCTGCCACAGGACCCCAGGCTCTCCGGCCTGACTCATAGGCTCTACGGCCTCAAGGCACTACTCTGAGTGCTCTAGACTCCTCCTCTAACCTGAGTACACAGGCGGAGAGTCTCACGGGTTACCTCCATGACACAAGCACGGATAATGTTGCAAGAACCCCCATTTTTTTTCTCCAGTTCCACCGTGACACAAGCACGCATTGTTGTTGGACACTGCCTCTCTATCCTCGTGTCTCCATGACACAAGCACGGATAATGTTGCAACACGAGTTTCACCCCTAAGAAGCAGATCTGTCAAAGGGGTTCTACGGTGTTAGGGCACCTAAGTCTATTAACTGATTAACATATAAACATTTAAATAAGAATGTCACATTTACTGATTTCATATCAGATCACAATACACTGTCATTCTAAACTGACAGAGCAATATATTTTAAATCATTGTAATTTCTGAGAAATTCTCATACCATGCATTCAGACAAATTAGAAATGCATAAATAACCCAACTTATTTCAATTTGGCACATACATAGCGAATTTACGCAATTGAACATCTTATTGCACAAATTAAAGAAATTTACTTCACATATGAGAATCATACTCAACAATTATCAATTCTCTAAAATTCTCGAAAAACGTGCACATTAACCCAAATCCTGGTTTGTGCATCACTTAACTCAATTAAGAGTTAATTACATATCACAATACAATTTAATAACAATACTTGGGAATTTCTGGTAATATTTCAGAGAAATGTGCCATTTCATGTAAATATCAAATTACACATATTAACGTCAAAAGATATATGCAATTAGGGTTTTATTGCATATTTTTATTTATTCATATCAACTTTGAAATCGTACATCTGATAATTTATCAGAATTCCCTATTGTCTGGGTTCATACCCAAACCATACCATTTTCAGATATGAATTTCTAATTTCAACATTCAAATAAGCAATTTAGGTTCCAATGAACCATATAAATCAACCGATTCAATCCACACTGATCAAATGCTAAATTTAATCATATAACAGCGTCTAGAAGCAGTTTATGAAATAAAAAGTCGGGCGACGCCAAACGCTGCCCTACGCCTGATAACGCCTGTTATCAGCGTAATTCGCGCACATAATTGGAAATATTCAAACGCCCGAGTTTATTAATGATAGATGAATGAAATTCTACTCACAGCGATTTGGACTGTCCGGATTCGTCCGGAAATGCCTCCAAGGCCGGATTCTGGGCGATTTCGGATCGTCTTCTTCCTTTGAATTTTTCAATGTTTACGATCCTGCTGTATACAACAGCCGCACGCTCAAGCCAGGTTGACAGAAGGAGCTCGATTCATGGCTGGATTTGGCTAGGGACTGCAACTTCGAGCTCTAGCTTCTGAATCGGAGCTCAAGGTAGCTCCTATTGCTGCCACCAGGCGCCCAACGCAGCCCCTTGGCTGCTGCCGTGCGCAGCCGCAGCTGCTGCTGCTGGCCGCCGGCCAAGCAGTTAGGGCGGGCAGCAAGCTAGGTGGGAAAGAGCTGGAGGGAGGAAGGAGAAGAGAGGAGGAAGAAGGAAGAAGGAAGAAGGAGAAAGGAGGAAGAAGAGAGGGGCGATAGCTACTGGACGGAGCTCCCATGCTCCTGAGAGTCGCGGCTCTCCTGTGCGCCGCCTCAAGAAGAAAATCGAGCGATTGGGATAAGACCGTAAAGGAAAGAAAAAGAAAAGAATCCTTTATAAAGTGAAAATCTTGGTAAAATTACATTTCCAACCCTAAAACTTGAAATCCTCGTATATTTTGCCTCGAATATCCGATTCAAATGATTTCTTTTGCAAAACTTCAAGAATGAGGTCCACTACAAACCCAAGGTATGAAAACAAGCTAATTACACTATTTTACTGATTCAAATCTCTAATTGCATCCAATTATCACTTTACTCAAATTAATCACCTTAATTATGCACTAATTGTGTCTTGTGTATTTAATCCAACTTAATCAACTTGATGATGCACTAACCATCACATGAGCACTTAACCTGTCTCAATTACTTAATTATGCCCTAATCATTGTACCTACTAGTTAATCACGGAGTGGGTCATAACAACAGTCATCTTAGCACACACCTCAATAAATATCATGAGCAAACAATTTTCAATTTTGATGACCAAACGGTCTCAAGACCGTTTGAGGGAAAACGGTCTCAAGACCGTTTGAGCACTACTAAAAAAAGGTCTTTAACTATTAAAAAAAATTGTAGCAAAAACCCCATATTTTGTAGCGAAAGGCTTTGACTACATATTTCTTTACACATACAAATTGTAGTATATGCTCATATAGCTAAAGCCTTTAACTATATATTTCAAATATGTAGTTAGATAATCCATTCGCTATAAATTCATATGTATCCAGAAGCGTAGCTAGATATTGTCCTTAAATATTTAAATATAGGTATAATTATAGCTAAATGTATGCCTACAATTGTATATATAGTCAGTATGTAGCAAAAAATGAAGTTAATAAAAATTATATGTAGTTAATGTGTAGGGAAAGGCAACATCAACTGCACACATATATATGTAGTTGGATTATGCACTAGCTACATATGTAGTGCCGCATATACATATATGTATAGTTTGATTATTCATGTATTGTGTAATTAGTCCAGAAGCTCTTTTAGTAACAAATTTGTAGTAGTTAGACCAAGTTATGCTCTTTATGCCAACAAACTTACTTTCATTTATACTGAAATGTCAAATGTACATGGGGAAGATGTATACCTTGCCCCTATTACATAATGTGTACAAAGAAAAGGATATACATATACTAATAAATTCGGTGAGGTCTACACGCATCTTGGAAAAAGAGTATGTATCTTTCTTGACCAATTTTAGAATCGTGGTTGTCTTCTCCTTTTGTTCAATGAGTTGGCGATAGCATGGGTTCTTGTGTTGCACCAAGTTGTCCGATTTCCTTGATGAGTGGGTTGATTTTGTTGAATGGAAGAAGTCTTGATTTGAAGATTGTATCATCGCCCGTCATAGTGACATATTTCTATTACAACTTGGACCATCCATATGTTCTAGGAATCTTCTTTGTACTCTGTTTTGTTGGACTTGATCTAGACCCAAAGAGGGATTCTTGTTTAGCAGTAAGTTGACATTGAGGCCTTTTTTTTATCATGCATCATATATGTATCAAATTTGCAGTCATTGAATAGAATAATTATTTCATTCATTTTTAAGTTGCATCATACTTCTAAAGTGGTAAAGAAGTTATCTGACATCTCAAACAATATCTGAATACTGAATTTGTATCATACTTATAGGAACCTAGAGAAGCAAAGAAGAGAAACCTCTTTAAACAACTCTTTAAAAGCTGAAGAAAATCATATTGTAATCTTCTAGAGCAAAAGGCCTCAGATAGCATTAAAAGAGCTAATGATTTTATGGGCAACAGTCATATTGGAACAAAATGTAACCTGAGAAGAATCAAGACTAATTGTCACGGGTTAACAACCTAACTCCACTCTACACCTTAGGCGCCAACATAAGGTGTACAATAAAGTTAAAGTTGCCCGTACCCGAGTGGGTCAAACACATGAATATAAAAATGCACCGAATAAAAAGCTTCCATACATAAACCAAATTGTTCATTACAAAGGGGCCCGAAGGCATAGAAGTTCTACAGAAGAAAACTTAATACATGAGAAACTAATTACAGAAGAAAAGAACATAATCTAAGAGTCCCATTTAGCTTTAGCATCCCCATAATAGATCTAATATTTGTGAGCCAACATATAGAGTAGTGACATCATCTTCCTTTCATCATGAGCTTCATAAGCAGAAGGTACCTATAAAACATATGCAATTGGTACGCGTCAGCACAATATATAAATATATTATACTGAGTACGCCTCTGCATCATTTAATTTAACTCTCATCATATCTTGGCAATAATATTAAAAGTAAACTTGGAAGTAATAAGTAATATGGCAAAATCAGGCTTGAATACAAGTAAGTTCATTAATACCAGAGAACACATATCTTTTAAGCATATTTTCCATTATATCATCCATGCATTACTACCAAAGAGTTGAATGCATTATAGCCTTTATGATCACTACCAAAGAGTTGGATCATATGTACAATGTGACCACTACCGAAGAGTTGGGTCCAAGCACACTACCAAAGAGTTGGTGCTACCATATGTACAATGTGACCACTACCGAAGAGTTGGGTCACTTCCAAGCACACTCCCAAAGAGTTGGTGCTTTCCATATAATGGACAGAAATATATTATGTTTAGGTTTTGCAATATATATATATATATATATATATATATATATATATATATATATATATATATATATATATATATATATAAAGCACACACCATCAAAGTTGGATACTCATATAGCTCTATTTCAAACAATACCATATGCCAAGTTCTTACACTATTTTACAACCATACATTATTATAGGCCGAGTGAGAGTTAATGGCGTACCTTCTACTAAGAAGTGGGGAGTCCAGAGATGCTCCTCACTGGTACCTTTGATTTCCTGAAATTATTAGAGATTTGGTATTTATTAGTTATATTGTTCAAATCACCATTATTCTAAAGAGTATATAAAGGCCCTTTTATAGTTTTGGAGTTATGAGAGTTGAGTACGAGTCTTTTTTTTTTGGTCGGTCAAAAAGCGTGTAACTATAAAACCAAAACTTTGGGCACAGAGTACCCCATTACATCACAAGGAGCTAATAAGACCGACTAGGAACATAAACCCCACGTAGGGGGTATGACACTAGACCTAAAGATAATAGTCACTGAGAAAACATCAAAACTAACAATACTAAATACCAGGCATTCCTACCAGGAGAAAGATTTACAGCCTGCAGATACATGCAATAAGTCCACCCACAAATAGTAGCTACATACTACAAAAAGTCAACCACCTGGTAGTCCTACCTGTAACTGTTGACTCAAGGTCAATTAGGTCAAGGTTGATTCACGTCTAAATTGACTAAACCCGTGTTTTGATGATGACTAACCATTCCACATATTGGTGTCTAATGCTTCTACTTGAGTAATTTCAGATTAGGTATAGACACACTCCAATTGCCCTAACTTACGCATCTCAAATTGGAGAAAAGACAAGTCAAAGTCATACAAGTGCACGTTTTTGTAATATGATGTATATCCATTAGAATCATGTTGTAAATCACTTGTAATGATTGTATGACTTGTAATTAAGCTTAGAAAAATATCAGGAACACTTAGATCGAATATTAGAGCACTTTTAATGCAACTTTGAAAATCAATTACAGGCACTTGATCGGTCCAGTTTCCCACCCTAAAACTCGACCGATCCACCTGGGCTGATTTTCTGAAGATTGCATCAGTCCAGTTTCCCACCCTGAAACTCGACCGATCCACCTGGGCTGATTTTATGAAGATTGCATCGGTCGAGTTACACATATAGAAACTCGACCGAATGCACTGTACGGAAAAGTGCAGAAAAGTGTTTCTAGCCGTTGTGGAGTTGCAACAAGTGAAAATAGATCTGTTGCAAGCCACAAAACGGCTAGTTTTCATTCACAAGTGTTCCCAAAGGTTAAGAGGCATCCCCAACTATAAATAGGACCCCTTGGGATTCATTCCAAGATAGAGCATTCATTGCAAACTCCTTGTGAGGTTCCTATTCTATAGTTGAGTGCTTCCTACAGCCTCCTCTCTCTCTCTAAGCTTAATCACTTGCTACATCTATTAGAGTGAGTAGGAGATTTGTAAGAGATCTAGTTTTATATGTATATCTTGTGAGGCTCTCACTTCCACCACCTCCCCATCTCTCATTTGTAATCTTGAAGATGAAGGTTGTCTCTCTTGTCCAAGAGAGGTGAAGAAGAACAAGGGAAGGAGTCCCTTGGTGAAGATCAAGGCCGAAGACTTGGAGCTAGAGTGGGTAAGCCCTTGGAGAAGGCAAAAGACTCAAGCTCAAGTAGGTAAGACCTCGGTGGAAAGCTTCTCCGAGTGAAGGTGAAGTCAAAGGCGGAAGATCCAAGAAGAGTGGGTAATTCCTACAAGGCCGAAGACTTGTACAAGAGTGGGTAAGTCCTTGGAGAAGGCCGAAGACTCTTGCAAAGTGGGTAAGTCCTTGGTAAGGTTGAAGACTCTTTGTATTGGATAGGTAAGTCCTTTGTTGGTCATGTATTGTAAGTCTTATAAGTGAATATAAGAGTGCAATTGTTGGAAGTCCTAGAGGTTGACCTCTCTAGGCAAGTGGACTGACACACTTCTAGTTTGAAGTGTGGAACCACTCTAAATAGCTTGTTTAATTGGTTTGTTCAATCTCTCTCATCCTTGCTATGTATGTTTTAGTTGCACTCAAATTACCTATTTAGCAACCTTATCTTTTGATATATCTTGAAGGTTTGATGAGTTTTGTTTAAGTGCTTTCAGCTCTATTCACCCCCCCTCTAGAGCATCTAATCACCCATCTAGGATCCAACAGTAACAACATCACTAGCATCAGATCTTCTCAGATCACAAAACTAATGCAAGCCACCAACAGAGAACCGCGAGCCTAAGAGATTCGAAACAATCCTATCATTCTTGGCACGGTACCGAATGTCTAATTAAAACACCCACAAGGTGTGATCCTATGCCAACAATTTGAGGATTCAACTCACTTTCGAAGCCACACAACCAACTGTAGATGAACTGCATAAGAGGCAGCAACCCACTTCTAGCAAAGAAGTTGCACGTCAACACCTTGGAGGTGTTCCTGCAATGGTCCATGATCCTCTGAGAAGTTGTTAACACAGCACCAAACTACTGCAGGCAGCAGCAACAAGGACAAAGAGGAAGAGAAGTGGAACCTTCTCCCCTCATAAGCCCGAACCCTCTTGATGTAGAAGAAAGCATCGAGGCAAAATGTCAAACGCCTTGAAGGTGTTCCGAACCAACTAAAGCAGAGAATCCACCGAGAGCAGGGCCCCTGACTGCAGCTAGGCAAGTCATCGATCAGCTTGAGGACAACCGTCGGAGTAGGTTGCGCAGCTACTGGACGGAGAAGGAGAACCCAAACTGTCTACAGGAGATACCTGCTACCATCAAGGCCTCCACCTGAGGCAGAACCTTCAGGGGCTAGGGCCGCCGCCAGGAAAGCTGGGGACAGATCCAGGACCACCTTTCCACCGGCCAAACCACGAAAGACACAGCGCTGAAACCGTAGATCCGCCAACACCTTGGTTACCTGGAACAAAGAGGTGCAAGGGAGAAGAGCGGTCGAGGAACCCCTTTTCTCCACCTGCGAGGCTGAGCAAGTAGAAGTTTCAGACAGGGCGGGAATGCTCTTCTCCATTCATCTCTCTTGGACATGATAGGAGGTCGACCTAGCCGACGAAGCAGACCTCATAGCCCTTCCTAGCTCCCACGATGCAACAAACGCCTCTTCATCCAGCACTGCCAAGGAGGGGGTCTCGACATTGACCAACATCGAACCTTTCTCCAGGGACCCGCATCTAACCTCGCCAGAGATCTACCATTTGGGAGCCAGGGGGAGGAAGGCACAGAGAAAGCGCTCCCTCCCCCCAGCAGCGCCGCCACCGGGGAGACTTAGAGAGAGGGCAGAGCGGAAAGAACCTAGAGAGGGCAGAGCGGAAAAATAAGATTGAGTACGAGTCTTAGAGTATGTATTTGAGTTCAAGATTAGTAGGGTCACATCATAGTAGGTTTATAAGGTCAAAATCATGGTCTTTAGATCATGTTGACTAATTATGCACATACTAATAAGTCAAAATAGGGAAAAGAGGGATAATTAGGTTTAATTGATAATTGAGTCTCAATAATTTTATTTGATCATTCCATAATTACCTAGATGCAAAAAGATCACGACCACATGTTTTTGGTGATTTAAAAAAGTTCGAGTATTTTCTACATAATTAAATAAGATATGAACATATTTAAACATGAGCATTTACTCGAGTCATATTTACGGTCAACAGATGTCAAAATCATGATCCTTGTATTTTTCTGATCAAAATAGAGTACTTGTTTGTATTTTTCTGACACTCCTACGATTTATAACAAATTTCCTAAAATTAGGTTATTTACTGAATTTTGAGTTAATAACGAAATCTAGAAATTGTGGACCATTGGATGATCAGATCCAACGGTCGAGAGCTCGCATGCGTAGATTACAAGGGAATCAAGATAATTGAGGTTGATAATAGACTACTTACTTGGCGAGTTTTGATTGGGTCCACGTGGACACACGTGGTGGGTTGCTACTGGTCCAGCTAAGCTGAGCGGGTCCCTCTCTTCTCCTTGCTCAACTTTACACAACAAGTTGGCAACCCGATCTCCAGTGAGCTTGTGCGGTGGTTGTGATGTCTCTTATGCAAGAACAAGGCCAGGATCACCTTCGTGAGGGTGATCCGAGTCAGGGCAGCTCAGACTCGGGTCGTAGCTCCCCTTGGAGCAGTGTGCCGCCTAGGGGATTGGAGCAACAAGTAGCTCCGCGGCGGAGGTAGGAGATAGCAGGAGTAGAAGGCGATGGAACTTGGCCTTGAGGTACCGTTGAGGTGACTTGAGGTACCTCGGGGCTCGGTATAGGGTCAATTAGGGGTAGAGAGGAAGAGAGCGCCCTGGTTAGCAGCTAGGTGGCGGCAGAGTGGAATGAAGGAGGTGGAGCTTGAGGTCGGAGTTAGCTGAGCTTGCCTCAGATGAATTGAAAGCTCAAGAAGGCTAAAGGGGTCTGGGCGAAGCTCAAGGGAGAGTTATATAGGTAGGAGAGGTGGTAGTTTGTAGACGCCCAAATCGAGTCAGTTGGGTTTGGAGAGGGCCCTCGTCGGTGTGGTCGTGGAGGCTGGTCTGGTCATCATCGCAGGTCATGTGGGCGCTCGTCGTGTTCGTGGAGATGAGGTGGAGGCATTGCCTCGGTTGGTTGCTTGCAAAGTGGTTAGAACGAGGAGTGGGAGTCGAGATCGTGGACTGGTTGCTGTAGCCACGTCCTCCCGAGTCAGCCGGAGGAAGAGGATGACCAGATGGCCGTCCGATCTGCCCAGGATCTGTGGACACACCATCCGACGGTCGTGATTGCTCGAGAGAGGTGACCCGCGGATCGCTGACGTCAGTGTCGCGTGACAAGGGATTAAAAAATCGAGAACTTTAGGTTTAAATGACTGAAATAGATCAAACTATATTCGAGACTTGTAAAAACCATAGAGGGAGCTAGGAATGTCCAAATGACATGAAATTTGGACCATAGCTTCACCATAGCATACCCCACATGTTAGTAAAGTTTGGGCTTGAGACCTCGATCTTGGAGTGTTCAATTAATCTTTAGGAGAATTAGGGTTTTGAAATAGATTAAAGATTAAATGAACAAAGTATAACAAAAATTAGAAAACCCACTTTATCACATCCTACTCACCTTAAAAGAAATTTTGTTCTCCAAATCTGCTCATAGTTCCCAGGTTGCATCTTCTGCACTGTGATGGTTCCACTGCACCTTCACCATCGGGATCTGCTTGTTCCTAAGTTCTTTGACTTTGGAATCGAGAATTTTGGTAGGCTGTTCCGGATAAGAGAGATTCTCCCGCAACTCAAGAGGCTCGTGATTCAGCACATGACTATCATCCTTCACATACTGCTTCAAGTTGGATACATGAAAGACATTGTGCATCATGATGTACTGTAGAGGAAGAGCAAGCCGATAAGCACATTCACCAATGTGCTCCAGAACTTCAAAAGGACCCACATATCTCAGACTAAGCTTCCCTTTATTCTTTGCTATGGCACGGATGGGTATAATCTTCAAGAATACATAGTCACCATCATTAAACTTTCTGTTAGACATGTGTGCATCTGCATATGACTTCTGACGATCCTGGGCCCGTTTCAACCTCTGCTTGATCAAGGACACCTTATCAGCATATAATTGTAACTCATTGGACTTTAGCATCTTCCTTTCTCCGACTTCATCCCAATGGAGAGGGGATCTACATGGCCTACCATAGAGATCTTCATAGGGTGGCATATCAATACTAGATTGATATCTATTATTTTAAGCGGACTCTGCTAATGGAAGGTAGTAATCCCAAGATCCTCCCCAATCTGAAACACTGTAACATCCCTGACCTGGGTTATAACCTAACCCTCGAAGTTTTGCCTAAATATGTAATTATATACTTGTGAATACTCCCTGGCATGTAATTAAGTTCCTCAGGAACATATACTTCAATTTTGGTTCCTTTTAAACAAAGTTGTGGTATTGTTTTGTTATGCAGGGACCTATGTGTAAATTAACCAGTTTAAGGGTTTAACTTGCAATTTTCACAGGTTGAGATGTTCTTTTGATGATGAGACATCATATGAGTGAATATGATGAGGTATTATGGATTTTCCAAGCTTAGGCATCAAGATGCAGCTTGTGGAATGATCCTTGTGCTTAAAAACCCTAATTTGGAGTAAAGTGCAATTTACCCAAATTGAGGGGTGCAACTTGTAATTTTCACCTTCTAGAACATCTTTTATAACTCTTGTCATAATTTAGAGTAGAAATGATGAAAGGGACACATCAATGAATAATCAGATAAGAAAAGTGATCTTTGTGGTAAAAATCACCTAATATGGGTATGGAGACCTTTCATGTATGTACCCTAGTTGAAAGTTGGCTTTCTTTACCCTTAGATCTTGAGATTTCATGAGCTTTGCACAAGTTTAGATGGTCTTGGACGTGCCCTTGAATAAGGAAGGACTTGGATGAGAATTTCAAGTTCTAGAGGTCCTTATGGTGTAAAATGGCCTAAAGTATATAAGTCTTTTCCCTTGCAACAAGTGAACGGATCTTTCATTTCCTTCACTTCTTCTCTTCTTTCTCAAAACGGCTAAGGCAAAGCTTTGGAGCTCAGGGAGATGACCAAGTAGTTCCAAGGTGAGTAGGAACCATCTTCTAGCTCGAATTCATGGAGGAACTCTTCTTAAAAGGTTGGTTCTATGGTTAACTCACTTAGGTTCTTTGTTCTAGCCGATCATCCCCACCTTTTTCTTGGAGAATCACCTCTGGCCGAGTTGTGGAGATCAAGACACCATTGGAGGCTTGAATATTGGAAGCTTGGAGCTCTAGGAACAACATTCTAAGGCGGGTTTTATAATTCTAAACTCTTTGCTTTATATGCATACTTTGTTCTTGCAATTTAGCATATTAGTTCTTCTTCTACCTCCCTTCTTCCTTGCACTTTGCAAGCAAAACAGTGGAATAACCGACCTTGACAGAGGTTGAAGATGATGGGCGTGGATTCCTAGGTTACTTTATCAAACGACCTTGGACCCTTTTGGTCCAAACGGTTGCAAACCGTTTAAGGTCAAACGGTTCCAAACCATTTGATCTCAAACGACCTTGCAAGACCGTTTGGATTGAAACGGTCTCAAGACCGTTTTATAGGGTTGACCAAGGGACAACCGTTTGAGGGTCTGTTGGTAATATATTGAATTTCATTCCTGCAAAGAATCAAAGTTTAATTCTTAACCAATTGAGAGTTGAAGGCACTTCAACTTCCTAACCCTAATCGGGCTAAAATTGCTGATTTTATATTTAGATCTTGTTGAGTTTTGGGTTGAAGGACCCAAACGGTCTCAAGACCATTTGGGCACATCCCAAGACCGTTTTAAGGTCTAAGGTTGAGATAATTTGATAGGTTGAGGGTCCAATTGCAATAAGTTGATGAATTGATAAAAATGCTGATTTTAGACCTAATTGGAGTTCAACCCTAATCCAACCGACTTGGTTTTTGGTCAAACTTTGGGCAAACGGTCTCAAGACCGTTTGGAGGTCATCCAAACTACCTCAAGACCGTTTGGGCCAAGTTTGAGCCCAATTCGAGGTCAATTGATAAGTTCAACCTTGATTTGATTCACCTTGTTGAATATTGATGACCATCCGATTTGAAACCCTAATTGAGATGGACTTAACCCTAATTAGCTTTCAATTGAGGGTTAATTTGGTGTCCAATTGATTGAGGCTCATCCTAATTGACTCAATTTATAAGTGGTTTACATGGCTTTGGCCAATTGAGGGCTTCAACATACTTAATCATAAACAATTGTAACTTTTGAACCTTGTTGGAGGTCCAAACGGTTTGAGCCCATTTGGACCAAATGGTCTCAAGACCGTTTGGGTCCAAACGGTCTCAAGACCGTTTGGGCTTAAACGATCTCAGGGTCGTTTGGACCAATCGATCTCAAGACAAGTTGATCAAACGGTTTCACAACCGCATAAGCTCAAACGGTTTGGAAAGTCAACCTTTCCAAACGGTCAACGCACCCAAACGGTTTGGGCAAACGACCTTGAGGTCATGTGGTCTTGGAGTCAAACCTAGCAAACGGTCAACGCATTCAAACGGTTTCAAAACCATTTGGTGGTTGAAGGTTGAAACCGTTTGGAGGTTTTCAAGGTTATTTATACTTAATCACTTGAAGTTGTAATTGGTTCTATGGTGATCTAAACTAAACCCTAATGGTATCTTAGAACATTAAGGGACTAAGTGATTAATGAATTGACCCATGATGGTGACCATGAGGTAAATTACCAAAATACCCTTGAGGGGTTTAATTGAGTAATATCTTGTTCTAATCAAACCCTAATCACATGATAGTGATGTTTTGGCTTATGCTAGTCAATGAGGACTTAACCCAACCTGATCTAGAGTGGTGTTATCACCATCTACTAGTAAGAGGAGAGAGAAAGTATCCTAAGAGAGAGAAAGTACCCTTTTATGGTGGAAACTCAAGTAAGATACCTTCAATACACATGAATGTGCATGATTAGGGTATGATCCACCTATGTGAGATCATGGAAACCCTAATTATGATGTTTAGTGAATCTTAATCTTATTTAAGAGCTTTAATGATGATGTTTCTCATACATGATGATGTTATGAGTTCAATTCACCATGGGGTGAATAGTAAACCCTAATTCTAGGGTGATGACATGTAATATGAATAGTAAACCCTAATTGATGATAATTGGGGAACTTGATTCTTCTAGGAGTTTGAAAGTATAACCTCTAGTATAAATTGTTTACTATTATCAGTTGAATTAACCATGCAGGTTATCATGAAATGATGATCATATCCAGGTATGGATTAAGATACTATATTCATTTAAAACATGTCTTAAGCTTTATGAATAAGTGAAATATCCTGATGCACTGTTAGTGACATCTAATGAGATTTATGGGCTGTGAGAGCCATGAGTATCATCAAGGTCATGCTTAACAGATGACTTGTGATGAGATGATTGAAAAATGATAATTGATGTGAGTTAGACTTGTTACATTTAGTATTCTTTCTTCAGAGCTGCTATACTAATGTTTATTGTTTGAGAACATGTATGATGCTAAAAGAATACTGAAATGTACCTAATTAATCAAGAATAATCATATCATACAAAGACCTGATCATAGATCCATCATTGTCAGAGACCAAATGATGGTGAAACAGGTTTTCCTAAGGGAACTCCTGGATCACATACTTTTGAGTATGTGGGGTATATGGATGTGTAGAACCTTACATCCTAGTGTAGGTACTGATGTAGATATGTAATCCGTCAACCCTTCACTACAAATCCATACTGCTTCAGTGGAAGGTAAACACGAAATCTCCTGATGACGAAGAAAACACATATACCGCATCAGTGGAAGGTAAACACGAAATCTCCTGATGACGAAGAGAGTACAGAACGCCACTGTAACTCTAAAATAGTGAAGGACCAGATTACCCTGGTGAGCTATAACAGCAGAGACACAAGATGTCCTGCAAGCAATCCTCTTACTGACTGAGGAAGGTGAAGGTCATGAGAATCCGACTCTTTCAATGACCTAGTATGATACCGAGGCAACTTAACAGTGGTCGGTTGGAGTATGAGTGGTATACCTCATCTCCGCAGGGCATAATAATGTTTGAAAAACATAACCAACAACGTAGTATATCTGTTAGAGTTAACTACGAGTTACTTGATTGATGTTACACTGTATAGTGCATATGTTCTTCATATTTCATAGATGTTGAACTCTTGCTTATTACCAAAACTGTTGTTGAATACTTTGAAAGCTTTTACTACTTAAGTTATTCTTTGTTTTGCTTATAAAGCTTCTAGTGGAGAGTTATAACTCTCGCTGGGACAATTATTCAAAATTGTCTCACCCCGTAGACTTCAACTTTTTAGGTGGTCGTCGAAGACGGAGGAACCGGTCTACATGTGACCAATCCCAGCAGTAGCAGCACCAGGAGCAACAGTAAATCTCAGGTGGAGATTCAGCCTGCTATGTGGTGTAGTTAGAGTCAGTCCTATGTGTCCTCTATACTCTCAGGTCTTGGAGTTGTTGGTTTGAGATTTTGTTACGAATCTTGAGATTTTGAATCATGATGTGTATAATTACTCAAGAAGTAATTTGACAGAGATGTAAACAGTTTAAATCCTTTTTCTATGGAAAAGGTTAGTGGTTTCAAGCTCTTATCTCAAAAAGTTTTAATTTCCTGTGATTTTTGTCTTCCGCTGTTAATCGATTGCTTCCGCTTAAGTTTAAATCGTGTTTATGTCGTGGTTTGGAGATCGGAGCCCACAATTAAGTGGTATCAGAGCTCTAGGTTCGTCGAGTCTACAGAGGCATAGGACTTAGGATGTCGAGTCTATCCTTAGTATCTCTTCCTTATCTAATAGAATCTTCTGCTCCTCAGGAGAAGAAGTTACATAAGGATGGCAGAGCCACATGATGAGTACGTGGCAGAGAGTAGTTCTAGTGCACCTCGAGGCGGTGCAAGGGTTCCAGAAATAGAACAGCCTGCACCTGAACCACCCCAGTTTGACCCAGCTGATATGGGTAACCCAGCAGTTCAGACGATGTTTGGGCAGTTTATGACTACCATGACACACATAACTGACAAGATGCCCATGCCTACACCTAGGGCACCTGCCCAGCCTGAAGGACAAGGTATCGGTAAGACGTTCGAGCAACTTCGTCGTGTCGGAGCTACCGAGTACTTTGGGACTGCCGACCCCGCAGATGCTGATCTGTGGTTAACAGAGTTGGAGAAGGCTTTCAAGATTCTTAATATCCCGGAGGCTGAGAAGGTTAGACATGTTGTCTATCTTCTCAAAGGCAGTGCTGGTCACTGGTGGAACATGGAAGAGCAGAAGAGACCTGGGATAGAGTTCTCATGGGAAGAGTTTCGTCGGGAATTTATCAATAGATATTTTCCAAAGACCTTCCTAGATGAGAAAATCTCTCAGTTTGAAAGATTAAGGCAGGGCATGATGAACATTAGCGAGTATGAAGCTAAGTTCATGGAGTTATTGCAGTTTTGTCCGCATATGGCTGCCACAGAAGAAGAAAGAATCAGAAGGTTGAGAGGGGTTTGAATGCTGACATGACTACCCCTGTGTCTGCCTTAGAAAACCGAGAGAGATTCTCTACCTTCGTTGAGTCAGTCCGAAGGATAGAGAGATCTGTGGTTGAGAAGAGGCAAACTCAGAAAAGATATCTACAGTTCCAGGGTTCTTCATCTAGGGACTTTAAGAAGTCTAGATCCTCTGCACCTAATCCTCCACCACCTAGATCTAGTTCTCAGACTCAGTGGTCTCCAAGTAAGGGTAGAGGACGAGGACAATCACCTCAGGAGACTCAGAGTTATGCATCAATGTCAGTTACTGGACCACCAAGACCACAACAACTGGAGAGAAGTTGCTACAATTGTGGTAAGGTGGGACATTTGATGAGGGACTGCCGATCTAAGCATGTCAGTGTGACACAGCCTCCGAGACAAGGTCAACAGGGATAACAAAGAAGGCAATCTCAAGGAGCAGCTCGAGGACGCGGGCAAGCGTCTCAAGCTGGATCATCAACACCACCTCAACACCAGGCTACAGCGAGGTTCTATGCTATGAACCCACCAGAGGCAGTGGTCGATCCACAAGTGGTGACAGGTCAGATGGAACTTTTATATTCTGATATGTCTAAATCTTGTGTAGTATCTGTTCTGATTGACCCGGGTGCTACACACTCTTTCATCACTCGAAGAGTGATTCGTAACTGCAATATGACAGTTAGTCATAGGGCAGATTGTTTGTTGTTGGAGACTCCATTGAGTGGGTCTGCCGTTCTGCAGGAAGTATGCTCTCCCTGCATCCTCTTCTTTTCTAATCATTGCATTCAAGTGGATCTTATACCACTTTATATGCAAGGATTTGATGTAATCCTCGGGATGGATACCTTAGAGAGGTATAGAGTTGTCTTGGATTGTGAGTCCAAGTTGGCTGTGTTTGCTGATGAAAGCAACACATGGATCTTTCAAGGAGAAAGAAAGATTCTGCCCACCTGTCTTGTATCAGCTATGGTTGCTGAGAAGTTGATGAGGCAAGGATGTTATGCATTCTTGGCCCATGCGGTAGATGTTACCAAAGAGAGTCCCAACCCTGCTGAAGTTCCTATAGTCAGGGAATTCGAGGATGTGTTTCCTGAAGAACTTCCTGGTATACCACCACCTCGGGAGATTGATTTTGAGATCAATTTGGTCCCAGATACGAAACCCATAGCCCAGACTCCGTATAGGATGGCGCCTGCCGAGATGGCAAAACTCAAGAAACAGCTTCAAGAGTTACTTGAGAAAGGTTTCATCCGACCGAGTACCTCACCTTGGGGTGCTCCATTTTTGTTTGTTAAAAAGAAAGATGGGTCAATGCGGTTGTGCATTGACTACAGACAACTCAATAAAGTAACAATAAAGAACAAGTACCCTTTGCCGAGGATTGATGATCTTTTTGACCAGTTGTGTGGTGCAACAGTCTTCTCAAAGATAGACTTAAGGTCTGGATATCATCAACTCCGCATTAAGGACAGTGACATATCTAAGTCTGCCTTTAGGACAAGATATGGTCACTATGAGTTCACGGTTATGTCGTTTGGACTAACCAATGCACCCGCTGCATTCATGGAACTCATGAATAGAGTCTTTCGACCCTTCCTTGATCAGTGTGTTGTCGTCTTCATAGATGACATACTGATTTATAGTAAGGATGTTCAGCAGCATGAGCAGCATCTTCGCCAGACTTTAACCTTGCTAAGAGAACATAAGCTATATGCTAAGTTTAGCAAGTGCGAGTTCAGGTTACCTGAAGTGTCTTTTCTTGGACATGTGGTATCTGCTTCGGGTATTCGAGTTGACCCTAAAAAGGTAGAATCTGTTCTACAATGGGAACAACCGAAAACACCGACCGAGATTAGAAGTTTCTTGGGATTAGCTGGTTACTATCGAAGGTTTATTAAGAATTTCAGTTCCATAGCCTTACCTTTGACCAAGCTAACCCGAAAAGATGTTCCTTTTGCTTGGAGTGATAAGTGTCAACAGTCTTTTCAGCTGTTGAAGGAGAGGTTGACAAGTGCACCTGTGTTTGTGCTACCTGAGCAAGGAAAAGGATATGTAGTCTTCTGTGATGCCTCCAAGAATGGACTTGGATGTGTGTTGATGCAGGATAAACAAGTGATTTCTTTCGCTTCCCGACAACTTAAGAAACACGAGGAGAATTATCCGACACACGATCTGGAGTTAGCTGCTGTGGTCCATACCTTGAAGATCTGGAGACATTATCTCTACGGAAAAACCTTCCAGATTTTCACAGACTACAAGAACCTTAAGTATATCTTCTCTCAGCATGAACTTAACATGAGGCAACGTCACTGGATGGAGTTAATCAAGGACTACGACTGTACAATTGATTACCATCCGGGCAAGGCCAATGTGGTTGCAGATGCCTTGAGTAGGAAATCAGCAACATCAACCATGGATAGAGCACAACTAAATTCCTTAGTATGCTCTAGGAGAGATATGCTTATCTCTTTAAGGCAAGACAATGTGCAGTTGAAGATGTCATTGTTAGCCAGTTTGTTAGCTGAGATGCATATTAAACCTACTCTAAGAGAGCAGATAAAGGAGGCACAACAAGTAGATGCTGTAGTTCAGCAGATTAGATCTGAGTTTGGTGATGAGAAACGAGAAGGTTTTCATGATTCAGATGACCATGTGGCATGTTATCATGGGAGAATGATAGTGCCAGATGTGGATAACCTGAGGAAGCTAGTTCTGGAGGAAGCTCATTCTTCGATGTATGCTATGCATCCAGGGAGGACCAAGATGTATCGAAACTTGAAAGACATGTATTGGTGGCCCGGGATGAAGAAGGATGTAGCTGAGTTTGTTCTGAAGTGTCCTGTGTGTCAGCACGTTAAAGCTGAACACCAGAAACCTGCAGGAACAATGCAACCCTTACCCATACGACAATGGAAGTGGGACCATGTGACCATGGGCTTTGTTGTTGGCCTACCCAGGACAAGCAAAGGACATGATTCCATTTGGGTAGTTGTTGATAGGTTGACAAAGACAGCGCATTTCTTACCTGTCAAAACAACCTATTCTGCTGAAAGGTTATCCCAGTTATATGTTCAAGAGATAGTGCGTTTGCACAGAGTTCCTGTCACTATAGTTTCTGACAGAGGTCCCCAGTTTACAAGTCGTTTTTGGGAATAGTTACACAGAGCTCTAGGCACCAAGTTAAGGTTTAGTACAGCCTTTCATCCACATACTGATGGACAGTCCGAAAGGACTATACAAACCTTGGAAGATCTGTTGAGAGCATGTGTTCTCCAGTTTACCGGGAGTTGGGATCTACATCTGAGTTTGATAGAGTTTGCCTATAACAATAGCTATCAACATAGAATTGATATGGCACCATATGAAGCCTTGTATGGTAGACGTTGTAGATCACCCCTGTGTTGGTATGAGACTGGTGAACATCAATTGTTAGGTCCTGATCTTGTGCAGCAAACTACAGAAAAGATCAAAGTTATTCAGCAACAGCTTAAGACTGCACAAGATAGGCAGAAGTCTTATGCCGACAGACATCGTAAACCTTTAGAGTTCCAGGTTGGAGACAGAGTGTATCTCAAGGTCTCACCTTGGAAAGGAGTCCTTCGTTTTGGAAGGAAAGGGAAGTTAGCTCCTAGATTTATGGGACCTTATCCAATTGTTGAAAGAGTTGGAAAGGTGGCTTATAGACTAGAGTTACCTCAGGAGTTGTAGAAGTTACACCATGTGTTTCACATTTCCATGCTAAGGAAATGTCACCCAGACACCGAGTCAGTTCTACAACCTATGGAAGTAGAATTTAATGAAGATATAACATATGAGGAGGGACCGGTGTCAATCCTTGATAACAGAATTAAAAAGTTAAAGAAGAAAGATATAAGCCTTGTAAAAGTCCTCTGGAACCACCGTGGTGTTTAAGAAGACACTTGGGAACTAGAGGATGAGATGAGAAGGAAATACCCTGCTCTTTTCTCCTAATACGCTTTATCGATTTCGGGGACGAAATCCTTGTGAAGGGGTGGATAATTTGTAACATCCCTGACCTGGGTTATAACCTAACCCTGGAAGTTTTGCCTAAATATGTAATTATATACTTGTGAATACTCCCTGGCATGTAATTAAGTTCCTCAGGAACATATACTTCAATTTTGGTTCCTTTTAAACAAAGTTGTGGTATTGTTTTGTTATGCAGGGACCTATGTGCAAATTAACCAGTTTAAGGGTTTAACTTGCAATTTTCACAGGTTGAGATGTTCTTTTGATGATGAGACATCATATGAGTGAATATGATGAGGTATGATGGATTTTCCAAGCTTAGGCATCAAGATGCAGCTTGTGGAATGATCCTTGTGCTTAAAAACCCTAATTTGGAGTAAAGTGCAATTTACCCAAATTGAGGGGTGCAACTTGTAATTTTCACCTTCTAGAACATCTTTTATAACTCTTGTCATCATTTAGAGTAGAAATGATGAAAGATACACATCAATGAATAATCAGATAAGAAAAGTGATCTTTGTGGTAAAAATCACCTAATATGGGTATGGAGACCTTTCATGTATGTACCCTAGTTGAAAGTTGGCTTTCTTTACCCTTAGATCTTGAGATTTCATGAGCTTTGCACAAGTTTAGATGGTCTTGGACGTGCCCTTGAATAAGGAAGGACTTGGATGAGAATTTCAAGTTCTAGAGGTCCTTATGGTGTAAAATGGCCTAAAGTATATAAATCTTTTCCCTTGCAACAAGTGAGCAGATCTTTCATTTCCTTCACTTCTTCTCTTCTTTCTCAAAACGGCTAAGGCAAAGCTTTGGAGCTCAGGGAGACGACCAAGTAGTTCTAAGGTGAGTAGGAACCATCTTCTAGCTCGAATTCATGGAGGAACTCTTCTTAAAAGGTTGGTTCTATGGTTAACTCACTTAGGTTCTTTGTTCTAGCCGATCATCCCCACCTTTTTCTTGGAGAATCACCTCTGGCCGAGTTGTGGAGATCAAGACACTATTGGAGGCTTGAATATTGGAAGCTTGGAGCTCTAGGAACAACGTTCTAAGGTGGGTTTTATAATTCTAAACTCTTTGCTTTATATGCATACTTTGTTCTTGCAATTTAGCATATTAGTTCTTCTTCTACCTCCCTTCTTCCTTGCACTTTGCAAGAAAAAAAGTGGAATAACCGACCTTGAAAGAGGTTGAAGATGATGGGCATGGATTCCTAGGTTACTTTATCAAACGACCTTGGACCCTTTTGGTCCAAACGGTTGCAAACCGTTTAAGGTCAAACGGTTCCAAACCGTTTGATCTCAAACGACCTTGCAAGACCGTTTGGATTGAAACGGTCTCAAGACCATTTGATAGGATTGACCAAGGGACGACCGTTTGAGGGTCTGTTGGTAATATATTTAATTTCATTCCTGCAAAGAATCAAACTTTAATTCTTAACCAATTGAGAGTTGAAGGCACTTCAACTTCCTAACCCTAATCGGGCTGAAATTGCTGATTTTATATTTAGATCTTGTTGAGTTTTGGGTTGAAGGACCCAAACGGTCTCAAGACCGTTTGGGGGTTCCTCCAAACGGTCTCAAGACCGTTTGGGCACAACCCAAGACCGTTTGAAGGTCTAAGGTTGAGATAATTTGATAGGTTGAGGGTCCAATTGCAATAAGTTGATGAATTGATAAAAATGCTGATTTTAGACCTAATTGGAGTTCAACCCTAATCCAACCGACTTGGTTTTTGGTCAAACTTTGGGCAAACAGTCTCAAGACCATTTGGAGGTCATCCAAACGACCTCAAGACCTTTTGGGCCAAGTTTGAGCCCAATTGGAGGTCAATTGATAGGTTCAACCTTGATTTGATTCACCTTGTTGAATATTGATGACCATCCGATTTGAAACCCTAATTGAGATGGACTTAACCCTAATTAGCTTTCAATTGAGGGTTAATTTGGTGTCCAATTGATTGAGGCTCATCCTAATTGACTCAATTTATAAGTGGTTAACATGGCTTTGGCCAATTGAGGGCTTCAACATACTTAATCATAAACAATTGTAACTTTTGAACCTTGTTGGAGGTCCAAACAGTTTGAGCCCATTTGGACCAAACGGTCTCAAGACCATTTGGGCTTAAACGATCTCAGGGTCATTTGGACCAATCGATCTCAAGACAAGTTGATCAAACAGTTTCACAACCGCATAAGCTCAAACGGTTTGGAAAGTCAACCTTTCCAAACGGTCAACGCACCCAAACGGTTTGGGCAAACGACCTTGAGGTCATGCGGTCTTGGAGTCAAACCTAGCAAACGGTCAACGCACCCAAACGGTTTCAAAACCGTTTGGTGGTTGAAGGTTGAAACCGTTTGGAGGTTTTCAAGGTTATTTATACTTAATCACTTGAAGTTGTAATTGGTTCTATGGTGATCTAAACTAAACCCTAATGGTATCTTAGGACATTAAGGGACTAAGTGATTAATGAATTGACCCATGATGGTGACCATGAGGTAAGTTACCAAAATACCCTTGAGGGGTTTAATTGAGTAATATCTTGTTCTAATCAAACCCTAATCACATGATAGTGATGTTTTGGCTTATGCTAGTCAATGAGGACTTAACCCAACCTGATCTAGAGTGGTGTTATCACCATATACTAGTAAGAGGAGAGAGAAAGTATCCTAAGAGAGAGAAAGTACCCTTTTATGGTGGAAACTCAAGTAAGATACCTTCAATACACATGAATGTGCATGATTAGGGTATGATCCACCTATGTGAGATCATGGAAACCCTAATTATGATGTTTAGTGAATCTTAATCTTATTTAAGAGCTTCAATGATGATGTTTCTCATACATGATGATGTTATGAGTTCAATTCACCATGGGGTGAATAGTAAACCCTAATTCTAGGGTGATGACATGTAATATGAATAGTAAACCCTAATTGATGATAATTGGGGAACTTGATTCTTCTAGGAGTTTGAAAGTATAACCTCTAGTATAAATTGTTTACTGTTATCAGTTGAATTAACCATGCAGGTTATCATGAAATGATGATCATATCCAGGTATGGATTATGATAATATATTCATTGAAAGCATGTCTTAAGCTTTATGAATAAGTGAAATATCCTGATGCACTGTTAGTGACATCGAATGAGATTTATGGGCTGTGAGAGCCATGAGTATCATCAAGGTCATGCTTAACAGATGACTTGTGATGAGATGATTGAAAAATAATAATTGATGTGAGTTAGACTTGTTACATTTAGTATTCTTTCTTTAGAGCTGCTATACTAATGTTTATTGTTTGAGAACATGTATGATGCTAAAAGAATACTGAAATGTACCTAATTAATCAAGAATAATCATATCATGCAAAGCCCTGATCATAGATCCATCATTGTCAGAGACCAAATGATGGTGAAATAGGTTTTCCTAAGGGAACTCCTGGATCACATACTTTTGAGTATGTGGGGTATATGGATGTGTAGAACCTTACATCCTAGTGTAGGTACTGATGTAGATATGTAATCCGTCAACCCTTCACTACAAATCCATACCGCTTCAGTGGAAGGTAAACACGAAATCTCCTGATGACGAAGAAAACACATATACCGCATCAGTGGAAGGTAAACACGAAATCTCCTGATGACGAAGAGAGTACAGAACGCCACTGTAACTCTAAAATAGCGAAGGACCAGATTACCCTGGTGAGCTATAACAGCAGAGACACAAGATGTCCTGTAAGCAATCCTCTTACTGACTGAGGAAGGTGAAGGTCATGAGAATCCGGCTCTTTCAATGACCTAGTATGATACCGAGGCAACTTAACAGTGGTCGGTTGGAGTATGAGTGGTATACCTCATCTCCGCAGGGCATAATAATGTTTGAAAAACATAATCAACAACGTAGTATATCTGTTAGAGTTAACTACGAGTTACTTGATTGATGTTACACTGTATAGTGCATATGTTCTTCATATTTCATAGATGTTGAACTCTTGCTTATTACCAAAACTGTTGTTGAATACTTTGAAAGCTTTTACTGCTTAAGTTATTCTTTGTTTTGCTTATAAAGCTTCTAGTGGAGAGTTATAACTCTCGTTGGGACAATTATTCGAAATTGTCTCACCCCGTAGACTTCAACTTTTTAGGTGGTCGTCGAAGATGGAGGAACCGGTCTACAGGTGACCAATCCCAGCAGCAGCACCAGGAGCAGCAGTAAATCTCAGGTGGAGATTCAACCTGTTATGTGGTGTAGTTAGAGTCAGTCCTATGTGTCCTCTGTACTCTCAGGTCTTGGAGTTGTTGGTTTGAGATTTTGTTACGAATCTTGAGATTTTGAATCATGATGTGTATAATTACTCAAGAAGTAATTTGACAGAGATGTAAACACTTTAAATCCTTTTTCTATGGAAAAGGTTTGTGGTTTCAAGCTCTTATCTCAAAAAGTTTTAATTTCCCGTGATTTTTGTCTTCCACTGTTAATCGATTGCTTCCGCTTAAGTTTAAATAGTGTTTATATCGTGGTTTGGAGATCGGATCCCACAAACACATGCTCTGAGAAGATCCTCCAAGATTTGGATAGTGCGTTCTGACTGGCCATCAGTTTGGGGATGATATGCTGTACTGAAATTCAACTGTGTACCCATATCATTCTGCACCTACTTCCATAAATGTGATGTGAATTTTGGATCCCGATCTGAAATGATAGATACTGGTACTCCGTGTAGCCGTACAATCTTCTTTATATACAACTCAGCAAGATCAGGAACCTTGGTCGTAGTCCGCATAGGTAAGAAATGTGAAGACTTGGTCAACCGGTCTACTATGACCCAAACCGCATCATAACCCTTTCTGGTCCTGGGTAGTCCCACCACAAAATACATGGTGATATTTTTCCCATTTCCATTCGGGAATTGGTAAGGGTTGCAATAGACCACCAGGACGTTGGTTCTCGGCCTTAATCTGCTGGCAAGTGAGACACTTAGAGATAAATTCTGCTATATCATTCTTCATACCTCTCCACCAAAAGTGTCTCTGCATGTCCTTATACATCTTAGTAGATCCAGGATGTATGGAATACTTAGACCCATGTGCCTCTTGCAGAATACGCTTCTTAATATCTGACTCTTCAGGTACCCACATCCTATGCTTGTACCTTAGTCCACCGTCCATACCAACAGATAGATGGGTCTGGGGCTTAGCCACGAGAGCTGTCATCTCCTACAAGCTAGGGATATTCTTTTGGGATATCAAGAGTTTGGAAAGAAGGCCAGGGATAATGTTGATATTTGCCAAAATAATAGAGCCAGATTCTACTTGAGATGACCCAGAAGATGAAGGTTCCAGATGCATTGATGCACAAATCGACTTCTTACGACTAAGAGCATCAGCTACAACATTGGCCTTGCCTGGATGATATGCAATTGTGAAATCATAATCTTTGAGATACTCCAACCATCTCCTCTGTCGAAGATTGAGGTCCTTCTAAGTCAAGAGGTATTTGAGACTTTTATGGTCTGTGAATATATCAAAAGTAGCACCATACAGATAATGTCTCCAGATTTTGAGAGCATAGACAATGGCAGCTAATTCCAAATCGTGAGTTGGATAATTGACCTCATTAGGTTTCAATTGTCTAGAGGCATAGGCAACAACTTTACCATCTTGCATGAGGACACAACCCAGACCCATTTTAGAAGCATCAGAATATATTACAAAGCCATCATTCCCAGAAGGTTGGGTCAAAACAGGAGTAGAAGTCAAGAGAGATTTCAATTCTTGGAAACTAGCCTCACACTCAGGAGTCCAAACGAATTTGGCATCTTTTCTGGTAAGTTTAGTCATGGGTAGGGCTATTTTACTGGAATTAAGGGTGAAACGACGGTAATAGCTGGCTAGGCCAAGGAAGCTACGAATTTCCGAAGCATTGGTAGGGGCTTTCCAATCAAGGACAACTAAAACTTTGGCAGGGTCAACAGAAATTTTCCCACCCGAAATGACATGGCCAAGAAACATAACTTGGTCAATCCAAAACTCACATTTAGATAATTTAGCATATAATTTCTGGCCTCTCAAAACATCAAGGACTTTATGGAGATGTTCACGATGTTGATCAACAAAATTTGAATATATAAGAATATCATCAATGAAGACCACAACAAAGCTGTCAAGGAATGGCTGGAAGACAGTATTCATCAGATTCATAAACACTCCAGGAGCATTAGTCAAACCAAACGACATCACCACGAATTCATAATGTCCATATCTAGTTCTGAAAGATGTCTTTTGAATATCACAATCCCTTACTAGTAATTGATGATAGCCTGATCTAAGGTCAATCTTGGAGAATACAGTGGCAGTACGAAGCTGATCAAACAAATCATCAATTCTTGGGAGGGGATATTTATTTTTAATGGTGGCTTGGTTGATCATGCGATAATCAATACACATTCGCATTGACCCATCTTTCTTTTTAACAAAAAGGATAGGAGCACCCCAAGGAGAAGTACTAGGATGGATGAAGCCTTTATCAAGAAGTTCCTCTAGTTGTTTCTTGAGCTCTGCAAGTTTGACATGTGCCATCCTATAAGGTGCCTTAGAGACTGGTGTGGTGTCCGGTGCTAACTCAATTGAGAACTCAATCTCACGATCTGGAGGTAGCCCTTGAAGCTCCTCAGGAAAAACGTCCGAGTAATCTCTCACCACATCCAAGCTCTCTATAGGTCTCACCTTAGGATCAGGCACGGATATAACAACAAGATAGGCTCTACATCCTTTGGCTATCAAAGTTTCGGCTTTAAGAGAAGAAATAATCATATTTCAGTTTCTTTCTTTTCTCCCAGAAATAGTCAAAGGTTTAGAATTGGGTGCACAAATGCCTTGGCAATCAAGCATAACAAAGTTGGAAAAGAGCCAATCCATCCCAAAAATTAAGTCAAAATCTTCCATATCAAGAAGAATGAAAGCAGATTGAAATTTATGACCACCAAAAGAAAAAGGCAAGGTTTTGGTTTTCTGAAGAGAAGTATAAATTTTGCCACTAGGAGTGGTTACATCCAAGATATAACCTAGATCTTTTATCTCTAACTTTAGCATGGAAGAAAGATTTCTAGATATGAAGGTATGTGTTGATCCTGAATCGAATAGGGCCACAACAGGATGATCTTGGAGACATATCATACCTACATTATGATTTTGTACGAGATCATGATTTTTCAAAGATTCATTATAATAAAGAATTATTAACATTATTACCTTCAATCAGATGGTTGTCATTGGCCTTAGCTTCCTCTGCATCAATTGCAAAGACTTGGCCCTGACGATGTTCTGGCTGAGCCTGAGCTATAGGGACAACTGGCTGAGTAGGTGGGGCTCCAGGCTGAGGTAATGGGGCAGGACAGTTCTGAGGTGCCCCCTGGACCAGAATTGGGCAATTGAACTTCATGTGCCCCTCCTTCTTGCAATAGAAACATATTGGCTTTTCAAACTTGCATTTTCCAGGATGAAACCCACCACAGATTTTGCATTTGGATCGCCTGTATGATCCACCTTGGCCTCGGCCTCCTCGGTATGATTGACCCCTATGGTGATTTCCTCCTCCTCTTCCCATGCCATGGCTGTTAGGCTTCTTCTTATCATTCTCCTTCACCTTGCCCTTGGTGACAGATGCATCAGTTAGACCTAGGTATCCCAAGCTTGGTGTTTTGCTCTTCCCTAAGGTTCTTTCTTGGGTAAGGGCATTGTTGATGGAAACTTCAAAGGTAGGATGGGTGGAGGTGCAAATGTGAACTTTGATTTCTCGGTTAAGGCCATCTATGAAGTGTTCAATCTTTTCATCTTCATCAAGGTTGCGAGCATGACGCTCTAGGAGTCTAAAGGCCCTAACATAGTCAGCAACAGATAGGTTTCCTTGGGTTAGGTTATTGAACAGTTTCTTCTTCTCCTTCCTAGCAGATATGGGCATGAAACAGTTGGTAAAGATCCCCTGAAACTCCTCCCAACCTATGGGGGCATCTGGAAGTACTAGTGTATGGTAATAATTTTCCCACCACAACTTTGCGAACCCCCTAAGTTGGTAGGTAGCAAAGGTGACCTTATCCTCCTCAGGACACTTAAGGGCTCTAAATGCATTTTCAAAAGATAGGATCCATGCATCAGCTTTATCTAGGACTTCACCTAGGTCTTCTCCATGAAAGGTTTCAGATTTGAGTTTAAGGAAGTCACTAATGGTGGTTTCATGGTTGGTCCTAGAGGATGAGGAACTATTGTTGGTTTCTTTTAGGGCTAGGGCATGCATGCATTCCAACATCACCTTCTTTTGTTCTTCCCAATTGCCTACAACCATGGTCTTACTAGGGCGTGATTGGGATTCATCACCAGAGCCATCGTTAGATCTTGTTCTCTTGGACCTAGTTTTTGGAGGCATCTGCAAGTTTGTATAAAAGATAGTTTAGAGATTTATTTGAGATAGATCATAATGCAACCAATAAAGATTTAGCAATCATGGCATATAATTTTTTCCAATTTTTCATGTCTTTTAGTTGTTCCCATTTCTCCTAATCTACCCACATAATAGAGAGAGTATATCATTGATCATGGTCATGGGAGAGAAAGTATATGAGAAGCCTAGTGTGTATTATTTTGCTAAATAGGTTGTCTGGGGGTAATCCTTAATCGAGAAAATATGAGAGGAAAGTTTTTTCTAAGGTAAGGGTGCCCACTTTAACAATAATTGTGTTAGCCAGGCCGATAGCTTGCGACGGGAACCCTCACATCGTGAAAACGGATGGGGAGAGTGATTATGTCAGAACCTTCTGCAAGGTACCCTTCTAGACACCTCAGCAATTTACTGCTAAATGTGGGTTACCCAAGGTCTAGGTAAGGTTACTAATTATTTGGCACACCTATATTGATTCATGTGCATGCTCTGATACCATCTGTCACGGGTTAACAGCCTAACTCCACTCTACACCTCAGGTGCCAACATAAGGTGTATAATAGAGTTAAAGTTGCCCGTCCCTGAGTGGATCAAACACATGAATATATAAATGCACCGACTAAAAAGCTTCCATACATAAACCAAATTGTTCATTACAAAGGGCCCCGAAGGCATAGAAGTTCTACAGAAGAAAACTTAATACATGAGAAACTAATTACAGAAGAAAAGAACATAATCTAAGAGTCCCATTTAGCTTTAGCATCCCCATAATAGATCTGATATTTGTGAGCCAGCATATAGAGTAGTGACATCATCTTCCTTTCATCATGAGCATCATAAGCAGAAGGTACCTATAAAACATATGCAATTGGTACGCGTCAGCACAATATATAAATATATTGTACTGAGTATGCTTCTGCATCATTTAATTTAACTCTCATCATATCTTGGCAATAATATTAAAAGTAAACTTGGTAGTAATAAGCAATATGGAAAAATCAGGCTTGAATAAAAGTAAGTTTATTAATACCAGAGAACACATATCTTTTAAGCATATTTTCCATTATATCATCCATGCATTACTACCAAAGAGTTGAATGCATTAAAGCCTTTATGATCACTACCAAAGAGTTGGATCATATGTACAATGTGACCACTACCGAAGAGTTGGGTTCAAGCACACTACCAAAGAGTTGGTGCTAGCATATGTACAATGTGACCACTACCGAAGAGTTGGGTCACTTCCAAGTACACTCCCAAAGAGTTGGTGCTTTCCATATAATGGACAGAAATATATTATGTTTAGGTTTTGCAATATTTATATATATATATATATATATATATATATATATATATATATATATATATATATATATATATATATATATATATATATATATAAAGCACACACCATCAAAGTTGGATACTCATATAGCTCTATTTCAAAAAATACCATATGCCAAGTTCTTACACTATTTTACAATCATACATTATTATAGGCCAAGTGAGAGTTAATGGCGTACCTTCTACTCAGAAGTGGGGAGTCCAGAGATGCTCCTCACTGGTACCTTTGATTTCCTGAAATTATTGGAGATTTGGTATTTATTAGTTATATTGTTCAAATCACAATTATTCTAAAGAGTATATAAAAGGCCCTTTTTATAGTTTTGGAGTTATGAGAGTTGAGTATGAGTCTTAGAGTATGGATTTGAGTTCAAGATTAGTAGTGTCACATCAGAGTAGGGTTATAAGGTCAAAATTATGGTCTTTAGATCATGTTGACTAATTATGCACATACTAATAAGTCAAAATAGGGAAAAGAGGGATAATTAGGTTTGATTGTTAATTGAGTCTCAATAATTGGATTTGATCATTCCATAATTACCTAGATGCAATAAGATGATGACCACATGTTTTTGGTGATTTAAACAGGTTTGAGTATTTTCTACATAATTAAACAAGATATGAACATATTTAAACATGAGCATTTACACGAGTCATATTTAGGGTCAACAGATGTCAAAATCTTGATCCTTGTATTTTTCTGATCAAAATAGAGTACTTGTTTGTATTTTTCTGACACTCCTATGATTTATAACAAATTTCCTAAAATTAGGTTATTTACTGAATTTCGAGTTAATAACGAAATCTAGAAAATCGTGGACCGTTGGATGATCAGATCCAATGGTCGAGAGCTTGCACGCGTAGATTACAAGGGAATCAAGATAATTGAGGTTGATAACAAACTACTTACTTGGTGAGTTTTGATTGGGTCCACGTGGACACACGTGGTGGGTTGCTACTGGTCCAACTAAGCTGAGCGGGTCCCTCTCTTCTCATTGCTCAACTTTACACAGCAAGTTGGCAATCCGATCTCCGGCGAGCTTGTGCGATGGTTGTGATGTCTCTTGTGCAAGAACAAGGCCAGGATCACCTTCATGAGGGTGATTCTAGTCAGGGCAGCTCAGACTCGGGTCGTAGCTCCCCTTGGAGCAGTGCGCCGCCTAGGGGATCAGAGCAACAAGTAGCTTCGAGGCGGAGGTAGGAGATAGTAGGAGCAGTAGGCGATGGAACTTGGTCTTGAGGTGCCTTTGAGGTGACTTGAGGTACCTCGGGGCTCGGTCAAGGGTCAATTAGGGGTAGAGAGGAAGAGAGCGCCCTGGTTAGCAGCTAGGTGGTGGAAGAGTGGAATGAAGGTGGTGGAGCTTGAGGTTGGAGTTAGCTGAGCTTGCCTCGGATGAATTGAAAGCTCAAGAAGGCTAAAGGGGTCTGGGCGAAGCTCAAGGGAGAGTTATATAGGTAGGAGAGGTGGTAGTTTGTAGACGCCCAAACCAAGTCAATTGGGTTTGGAGAGGGCCCTCGTCGGTGTGGTTGTGGAGGCTAGTCTGGTCATCATCGCGGGTCATGTGGGCGCTCGTCGTGTTCATGGAAATGAGGTGGAGGCATTGCCTCAATTGGTTGCTCGCGAAGTGGTCAGAACGAGGAGTGGGGGTCGAGATTGTGGACTGGTTGCTGTAGCCACATCCTCCCGAGTCAGCTGGAGGAAGAGGACGACCGGATGGCCGTCCGATCTGCCCAGGATCTGTGGACATGCCATCTGACAGTCGTGATTGCTCGGGAGAGGTGACCCGTGGATCGCTGACGTCAGCGCCGCGTGACAAGGGATTAAAAAATCGAGAACTTTAGGTTTAAATGACTGAAATAGATCAAATTGTATTCGAGACTTGTAAAAACCATAGAGGGAGCTAGGAATGTCCAAATGACATGAAATTTGGACCATAGCTTCACCATAGCATGCCCCACATGTTAGTAAAGTTTGGGGTCAAGATCTCGATCCTGGAGTGGTCAATTAATCTTTAGAAGAATTAGGGTTTTGAAATAGATTAAAGATTAAAGGAACAAAGTATAAAAGAAATTAGAAAACCCACTTTATCACACTAATATCAAAAGATAGATCATTCTTAAGTTTTAGAACAGTAAGCCCAAGCATGATTCACAATAATTGCATGAGCCTCAACAACACAACTCTAACAGATTTTGGATTCTAAAATAGTAGAGAAAACCACAAGACTTAAACCCCAGAGAAACAAAAAACAAAAATCAACTTCAATTAACTCTATAACATGCTAAGAAATTCATTTTGAATAATCCTTTAGAGAACATCATAATGCATTCCCTTGTCTTTGTGAACCCTATAATTCTAGTGCAGAAATCTTTAGAAACTATATATGTTATCCAGTACGCATATCCTATCAATATGGAGTCAAATTCAAGGGGGTTGAGCAGGGAGAATTGACATGAGCAAATATATTGTTTGTCATCAATACATCTTTTGTTATGCAATGTACTTGCATTTGTTATAGTTTGCTTCATTAGAACTTAATATACGACTTCTTAAACTGCTAATATTGACAATGTCTGACTAGATAAATCATTATAGTGAGACACAAGCACATATATACCTGGGAAGAGGAGTACATACAACAACCTTTGTTCACCAAGATCTACCTTGTACTTGGACAACATAAAAAACTCTCTAGTAGCCTCTGTTCACCAGGATGTTCACCTGTATATCAAGGATGTTCATGGTGAGGGATAAATTGACATGAGATTTCCTTTCTAGGAACTAATAATAAGGAAGGTTTACCTCCATTTCTACGCATATAGCAGTGAGAAAAAAATGCAGAAAGACTTGTCTAGCCCTTCAAGAATTCCTATGAAGGAGCATGATCATAGTTGCCCCCACATTGGTCAAAACTCTACTGGAGATGAGATTCAAAAACACCTTAAGAAGCCATCTGAAACTGCAAAAGATCCAAAAAGACAAAAAACAATCCATTAAACAACTTCTGAAGAAAACTCAAATCATTACCAGTGTGTTTGAGCAGCACTGTGAAGAAAATTCAAATCATTACCAGTGTGTTTGAGAAGCACTATGAACAAAATTCAACTTATGAAGAAAATTCAAAGAGGTGAGATTCAAATCATTACCATACATTGTGATTCAAGTGAAATGCTAATTTTTCAGCAGCAAGAAGTAATTTTGAAAGGGAATGGATGTCACAAGAGAAAGTTTGAGCCATGTCATGATCATCTTCAAAAATAGTGGGTTCACATAAACCCTTAGAAGGAGCATTCAACAACCAATAACAACCTGAATAGACCAAGCTTTTTCAGATAGATTCCAGCAGCTGTAACATTAAAATTGAAGAGGGCAACCAAAATAGATCCAAGAACTCAACCTAAAAACAAGCATGGTCTACTTCAATGTTTACAAATAAAAGATTGTTCAAAGGAGAGAAGGAAATAGAAAGAGTCCAATCCTTTAGTCTGTAGCAAGCAATAAAATTAAGTAGTAGCAGCATGCAATAAAAGTTGAAGATAGGTTCAAAAAATGTAAAAAAGGAGAAAAAATAACATTTTTTATTTTAGTTACAGGTCAGCCTGTAAATTATGAATCAAAATTTTCTATGAACAATTTGGCGAGTAGACACTATCATAGTTGTTTGATGTCTATTGTAAAATGCAATGTAATCATGCTTGAATTATCATCTGTTACTATTTCTATCGAGGTTATTGCTCTTATTGCATCCTATGGAGAAGGGTATCATGGCAGACTTGGTATACACCTCTCTGAGGGTGTAGGAAAGAGTAGGGGGGAGACACAATGTGGCCTCAATTTTCACAATATAGAGAATGAGCAACTAGAAAAGGTATAAGTAGAACATCGACTCCATAATTTTATAACTAAAATAGACCTTATGTCAAAAAAAACATTTTGTAGTACTCTAACCTATGTTTGTAGGGCATATATCCTGAAGCCCATGCCAAAAAATATATGCAGTACAGTAACACAAGGTAACTGACTATTCTAATTCAGACTTGAGTTGGTGTTAGTAAAAAATCTTTGAGGTTAGGAAAATTCGGGTTAAGCTATCACATGGCACAAACACTATTCCAATTTCTTGTTTCCTAATAGAATACATTGGTTTAGTGCTTAGAGGTAAAGAATGAATAAATGAATATAGGTGATCAACGCCAAATACAAATGCCCCAGGAGTATGTTGTTGTCATCTCTGACAAAGAAATAAGAAGACTATGTTACATGCCTGCTCCGACTTGCAAAAAGTACATGAATTATTGGAACGTAATCCTTGAAGATACAAGGAGCTATCTATCAAGTCCCATGTCCTATAGGAATCCTAAACCTTTAAACTATTGGAAATATTATAGCAAGTATGTAACATGTCACTCAAAGGGACCCTAATCCTAAACCTCTTAGTACTCATGAGACAAATATGAGCCAAAATCATGGAAATGGGAATAATGTGCATCGTGATGAGTATGGCATGATGAATGAGAATCTATAAATCCAACCTGTAGGCATAGATGTTTTGTTTTCAGCTCAACGGAGACCTACAAACAAAAGATTTTAGCATGGGTAGGGGGGATGATCATGGAGATGACACAAGCACCAATGGGGCCCATCACTTGTACTAGCAGTAAAAGAGAGGAACGATGAGATTCAGAAGACAATAGAAAAATACTAAACCATATCAAGCCAAGGGCTACTTGGATGTCAATAAATTTTAAATCAGCATAATGCTAGAAAGTGTACATATGCTTTAACATCCAATTGAAGGATACAGATAGTGAAGTAGACAGATGCTCTTCACTTCCTTTCTTTCCAATAGCTTTCCATGGTGCCACCACACTTTTGTACTATCTTCCTTTTCCCTCCACCTTTCTCCCACTTGCTGCTCCTTTTGCCTCATCTAGAGAGTGTTGGTTGGCCTCCAAAAGATATCCAACTACTAATGAATGTGACAAAAGCTAGGACTCCCAGCCTTGTCTGATAGAATAAAGGTCAATGGGATCCTTGAGGAATAGAAAGTTATCAGGGTATTATAGGTGTACCAACAATATAACAAGGTGATGTTTTGATACCATATTGAGGAGAAAACACTAGCAATATACAAATAAGAACATTACAAATGGTCTTACACTACCACAACATGTGGGGTCATCCACAAGAGGGAAGCTAGATAGTATTTTCAGCTGCTCCTACCAGCTCATAAATACAATTAAGTTGCTCATACCTTCTACAATTATTGAGTCCAATCATTCTAATGGCCAACTATTTTCAGCTTCTTGTACTAATCAAATTAATTAGTTTAGATTCATTCAAACATCTTTATATGGTAATTGCATATGTGATTAAACAATAGAGAAATCAACAGACCTTGCTACAGCCAACGAAAATCATTTTACAATTTTTCCTTGGCCTTTGACTCTGTTCCATTTAATTGAGCTAAATTAACTTAGTCTTATTGTTTGTTCTTAATTAGATGTCTAGTCACAGAGTCACAAATTGATATAACATTCATAATTTTAGTCTTTTCTTATATATACCAACCTTGGATATGTCCCTGCACACATAGATGGATAGTAATGGAATTTCAACATCTAAGGAATTGATTACCTATAACTATTACTAGTAGTTTTATTAATTTACTAGTAGCTAGAAATTTTGAACGCCTACTTTCAATTGTAAAAGAAGGAACTAGTCAGAGCCTTTGTTCATTAACCTTTTTTCTATAAAATTCTTTTATCAAATCAACATTGCTGGGTTTCCTGGGTTTTATCTTTAGGAGGATCTGTATAGATCAACATTGCGGCTTGAATAATGAAGAAATCAGATCTCCCAGTGATTGCTGGTGTATCAGAGATCAACATTACATCTTGAACTATGAAGAAACCAGATATCCCACTGAATCACTGATGGCTGGTGTAGCAGGCATCTACAAGAATGCCTAGAGGATACATGTACTTTACCTTACTCAACGAGTCTTATACTCTCCCTATTTTGTACATCTTTAGGAAACAATATTAATCTCATATATGGGGACTGTCAATCAAAATGAAACACTTTAAAGATTCCCATAGTTGAGCCATTGCATGGAAATGTGGAAAAAAAAGGATCATCCTTGATCTATTGTTGGAGATATATATACACCTTTCAAGTGTGATAGCGCCAGAATGATTTATCACCAGGACGATCATCTAACTTTCCCATCTACAAATCATAATCCTAGTGTTAGTAGTTCAAGAAGCAAGCTAATTTATAAACATGAAACAGAAAGTCTGTTCTAACCATCGGTTGAATTTAAATAGACTAAGCATGTATGTCCATAAATGGCAGCATCACGATAGAGTACATGTACACATAATATGATATGGGTAGAATACATACAGTTTATTATTAAGAGAAGTGAACCTGGCATAACTAGCTAATATGTTAAAGCTAAGCTCATTGGACGGTCCAAGTGAATCTCTAATGAAAAAACTGAGTGCATTGCCATGGCGAGTGTAAATTTGTGTGTGATTGTGTGTCTGCAGACACACATAAATAAGGACATCATGTTGCAAAATAAACAGAACACTGGACAGTGGCCACTAATGTACAAGAGGGTTACTGGATGGATTTTTAGTCGACTCCTTATGCTGCAAAATGAGATTCAAGAATTGTTCATGCCACCACCACTGGAGGAACCACTTAATTTGAGAATAAGCTATGGAAAAGAAGTGAATTAGTACAAACTTGGACATGTATAAGGAGGTGAAATGTAAAAATGTTCTTTACTGATAGTAGATTAAGAGGAGAAAGCAGATAAGACAGAAATGAGCAAAGGAAATAATTGAATTCAGGACTATAAATGACATCAAAATTATAAAAATTATTGACTAAGGGGAACAAGTTCTCACCTTGATCTATGATCTACCGTGTGACGACCGTCTCGCAAAAACAAGATTAACTAATGCGGAAGCGTTCATCAAGCAGCGGATTAGCGAAAATCACTAAAAATTAAAACTTTTTGCAAAGGGATCCATTCATAGGAAAACTCTTTCATTCAGAACCAAAGTAAAACTTTACATCCTGGATCATATATATACATCTCATGTACTTTTGCTTCTCGAGGAATACAAACATTAACTACTCTGTCTTAACTGTACACAGGTAGTATAAAACCCTCGAGGCACTAAGACAAAATCTCGAAATCATTAACTACTACTCCAAGGACCTGAGAGTACAGAGACGACACTTAGGACTTCTATATACATCTGAACATGACATGACAGTCAATGTCTCCACCTGAGACTTTACTGTTGTCCCTGCTACTGCTGATGTCCTTCACCTCCTGAAGGATTCCTGTCTCCTCGTCCGCGTCCACCTAAAAATGTGGTTCCCACGGGGGTGAGACAATTATAAAAATTTCCCCAGCGAGAGATATAACTCTCCGCCAGAAACATTATTATTGCAACTTAATAAGATAAATGTGAATAGGGAAATCATATTTATTTGACAACAGATATTTTGATGTCTAACAGATTAAATCATTATTCTATATTAAAAGCATTGCAACTGTAACTTGATAGAATAAACATGTTACTATTCCTTTAATGAATATGAAGAACATGTATAACATCTATTCAAACTACAGAATCATTATCACTGCATTAACTCTCTTCAGGCTTAGATCATATGACTAAAGCCTGGCATTATCATTGTGGAGTCATGGCCCATAGCCATACTCTTTTCACAAGGTGTTGGGATCTTAATCCCTCATTTCAACACTGGGGCTTCTCATCCATTCTCAATTTCAATACCATAACCATGAAATCCTGGGTATTCAAACCCTTTGTTCATCACTTGAGTACTATTACCTCTTTCTCAGGTAACTAACACCTTTAGGTCATTTGACCAAGGTAAGTATGATACTTGCTACACAAGCATCCTTCATGGCACTTGATGCACATTAATTCTCTTGCCACCTCTTACCAGGCACAAGGTATATTATGGCACACAAGGCCCAATTAACAATTCAAACTAATAATACATCATAGCTCATACCTGGCTATGGTCATCATCTCATAATACCTGCATGGTTAGCACATATAATAGCAGTACATCAATTATCTATCAATACCATGCAAAAACAATGTATTAATAATTCAAGGGTATTACCCTTAATCCTTTATCAGGATTTGGGTTTCCATCACACATGGCTCATCAGAACACTGTACATCTTGTCACCTTTCACTAGGCAACAACTTTATTCACATGGCTCACAAAACCATTCACATCTTGTCACCTCTCACTAGGAAACAACTTTATTCACATGGCGCACAAGGCCATTCACATCTTGTCACCTCTCACTAGGCAACAACTTTATTCACATGGCGCACAAGGCCATTCACATCTTGTCACCTCTCACTAGGCAACAACTTTATTCACATGGCGCACAAGGCCATTCACATCTTGTCACCTCTCACTAGGCAACAACTTTATTCACATGGCGCACAAGGCCATTCACATCTTGTCACCTCTCACTAGGCAACAACTTTATTCACATGGCGCACAAGGCCATTCACATCTTGTCACCTCTCACTAGGCAACAACTTAAAACAAAGGCTTACAAGCCCAACTCATCTTGTTACTTCTTTCTCAGTAACAAAAACATAATGGCACATATGGCCAATCAATTCTTATCAAATAAACATCATAGCTCATACCTAGCTATGATCATCAACTCATGAAACCTGCATGATTGTCATACATGATAATAGACTTATCAGGTTTACAACACATCATGCAATACAGGGTAACACCACTATTCCCTTACCAGGGTTAGGGTTTACCATCAATTAGGGCTTTCTCTCACATATCATTACCCTTCATTAAGAATAGGGTTTTCCATTATTAACCATTTAGGTTTTCAAGATCATATTATCAATGATCAAACCCTATTTCATTGCTCCCCACATCTAGGAGCCAACATTTATAGCATAAGTATTCACTCATACTTATTTATTCTCATTAATTATCATTAAATGATTATCATCACAAGGTATGAGTATCTCTCTCATCCTTAAGTTGAGAATTAACAAAACGACCATGTTAGGTCACTTTCAATTCATCTCTAAGTCAAGCATAGACCACCACGGCCGTGCTACCTTGCACGGTCGTGCAAAGTAAAGCTACCACGGCCGTGCTACCTTGCACGGTCGTACTGAGTAGAGTCGCCACGGCCGTGCTGCCTTGCACGGTCGTGCTACATAGGATCATCACATGAATCATATTTATATATGAATTCTATTATTTGATCCTTTCAACTTGATTAGGTCACATCAACCCTTCAATCATATGCATACAACTATAATTAACATAGGGTACCAAGTCATTGGTCCTATAAGCAATTAGGGATGCATTCCCAATTAAGGTTTCTCATGAAATCACCCTCAACTAGGGTTCCACATGGATGCACCCTCAATTAGGGTTTCACTTGGAATCACCCTCAACTAGGGTTTCACATGGAATCACCCTCAACTAGGGTTTCACATGGAATCACCCTCAACTAGGGTTTCACATGGAATCACCCTCAACTAGGGTTGAATTCAATAACCCTGTCAATTAGGGTTTATGTTCATGTTTAGGGTTTCATGATCTCTTTGATTAAGGATCATAACCCTTATACACCACATGATTCATATTCATGTATGAATTAATGCTATCATCTTTTTAACTTGATTAGGTCATATCAACCCTTCAATCAAGTACATACAACTATGATTTACATAGTGTACCAAGTCATTGATCTTATCAGCAATTAGGGTTCATCCCTTAATTGACACTAATCACTTAGGTACTATTAGGGTTTTAACCTTTGTTCCTTCATTGGTTAACATTACTAACCATCATTGGATCAATAGTACATTCATCATCACATTGGACCTCCATTACATAAGGTATCCAAAGGAATTAGGGTTTACTATTCATCCTAATTAGTGATTTCACATGTAGGCAACCTCTTAATAGGGTTATACATGAAATCGGCCTCAGTTAGGGTTTACATCATATATTGGATCCATGCATTTGTTATGCATTAATGACTAGTACCATTAGAGGTATCTCCCACCTAATCACATTAGGTTTTCAAAAAGGTTTGATCCATTGGACCTTTAATGACATAAGGTATCCAATTGAATTAGGGTTTCCAATGTTGATTCCTTCAATCATTGGATTCATGGAACCAATCATCAATTGGACCTATACCCATACTTCAATTGAGTTTAAATAGGTCAACCTTCAACTTATTTGACCCTTAATTAACCCTCAATTGGTCATCAATTAGGGTTTGATTCAATTGAATTAGGGTTTGGAATCGATGATTCAACAATACTAATCAATGTAAGACTAGTTGCTTTGAAACCATTAAACCATCATCCAAGTTGGGTATGACCTGACCCCAAACGGTCTTGAGGTCGTTTGGATGACCTCCAAACGGTCTTGATACCGTTTTCCCATCATATCACTCAAATCCAAGCCATCCAATTAAGGTTTGGATCATTGGATTGATCACCAAATCAGCATTGCATTGTATAACAGCTTGGTACCTTTAGACCTTCAAACACCTAACCATACTCAACCCTAGACCTCCAAACGGTCTTGGGTGACCACCAAACGGTCTTGAGACCGTTTGCCCATCATATCACTCCAATCCAAGCAATCTAATTAGGGTTTGGTTCATTGAAGTGCTCACCAAATCAGCAATCTATTGCAGATCAACTTGATATCTTTAGACCTTCAACCACTGAACTATACTCAACCCTAGACCTCCAAACGGTCTTGGGTGACCACCAAACGGTCTTGAGACCGTTTGGATGACCTACAAACGGTCTTGAGACCGTTTGCCCATCCAACCTTTGGACTCTAGTGAAAATTCATCATGGATTGGTCTATCGAGTTGATCAACAAATCAGCATTTAGTTGCAGTATGATTTGGTACCTTTGGACCTCCAATTGGTCAAATATACTTGACCCCAGACCTCCAAACGGTCTTGGGGTGATCCCCAAACGGTCTTTAGACCGTTTGGGTGATCCCCAAACGGTCTTGAGACCGTTTGGGCTAATCAACCCAAAATCTCAACTTAACTCATTGGAATTTCAGCACTATTTTCAATTAGGGTTTGCCTAATTGATTAGTCTTCAACTCATGATCCCTTTGGAATTAACCCCTCAAATTTGTAGGGTCATTAACCAACATCATTATGAACAAAAATCTCATACGGTCAACGCTTGGTCAACGCACTAAAACGGTCTTGAGACCGTTTTCCCAAGCAGGTCAAGTTAATCAGGTTGAAAATCAGCACATAATTCAATTCGATTGCCTAATTGATTGGCCTTCAACTCTCGATTCCTTTGGAGTTAATCCCTCAAATTTGGAGGGTTATCAGCCTACATAATTAGGAACAAAATTCCCAAACGGTCAACGATTGGTCAACCATATCAAACGGTCTTGAGACCGTTTTCTCCCAAACGGTCTCAAACCGTTTGCCCTTAAACGGTTTGCTGAAACCGCATAGCCAATCAAATTAAAACGATTTGGAGTAGCTATAAAAACGGTTTTGCTTGGTAATTTTCTTTGGATAAGAATATAGGATGATGTAATCATCCCCTTACTTCGAACAACCAAGAACAGCAACCTTTCTTGATGGAAATTGCAGCAAAGAAACAAGAGTGTATCAAATTGAAGAAATCAATCAACAAAGCATAGAGAATTGATGCAATAGCAATGTTTAAGGGTTTGAGTTATAAAACCCGCCTCCAATTGAGCTCCAAAGCTCCAAGCTCACGCCATTAATGGTGGATGAAGCTCTTGCAACTCCCCCTAGGTTCGTCCTCAAGCTTTTGATTGCAAAAGTTGGCTAGGGTTGAAGAGGAGATCGAAATAAGAAGGAATCCATAATTTATTTTCGATTTCCACCATGAAATCAAGGAGAACGAAGGTCAAGGGCTCACCCACAGGTTGGGGACGTGCTCCCTGATCCTCCCTAGCTCCTTGGTCGGTTTTGCAAGCAAGGGAAAGAAGAAAATCCGAAATAGCCTTTCATTTGGCTTGAAAAAGGCACTTTTATAAGGAAATTGATGAGAGAGAAAATGCATTATTAAAATGCATTAAATTCCAAAAATATGGCCGCCTCTTCCCCCTCAAATCCCTTAAGGACGAGGCACCTTCCTTTGCCTTTAATTATCCTTCATTATCCTTGATTTAAAGAAAATCAAATTAAGCACCTTAATGCTTATTATATTAATATCCATATGTGAGTGGGTTTTCTTTTTCTTATAATAAGGTGAGTGGAATTTCACCTACTTAGGATATTTTCGTTCCTTATCTTGGAAAAGGAACGTTCATCCTTATTCAAAATCAACCCAAAACATTTTGGTTGAAAGCCCTTCAATTATTTTTATTCATTTTTGCCCTAAATCAAATTAGGGTTTCAATTAGGCATTAATCTTGATTATTTTAATATCAAGATTCTCTCTCCTCCAACTTAATTCAAATGAGGCACCCATCTCATTTTATTTGCTCTACATGTTTCCAAGAAACATTAGGGACCTTATTGAAGTGGTAATTTGCATATTGAACCCTAGGTTTTGGGTAAATTGCACTTTTCACCAAAACTAGGTTTTAATGCACAACACTGCTTTACAAGCTTAATCTTGGTGCCCAAGCTTGTGAAAAACATACCACTACATCATATTCATTCTTATGATGTCTCAACATCAGAGGAACATCTTACCATGAAACATTTGCAATTTAACCCCTCAACTTGGGTAATTTGCACTTTAGTCCAAAATAAGCAAACATTACTTCAACATTGTTCAAACAGGACCAAAATTGAAACATAAGTTTCTCATGAGCCCTAATTACTTTTCCCAAGATAAGATTAAGAATCTACTCAACCTTATTAAGCAAAACATCTAGGGTTAATTCATAACCCAGGTCAGGGATGTTACAAATTATAAACCCCTAACAAGGATTTCGTCCTCGAAATCCCAGACAAAAGGAGAAACAAATTATTCATTAATCATGCCCTCAAGTATCCACATATCATATTAATATCATGGAGAATATCATGAACTCTGTGATTCCACACAAAGCTCCTTTCATTAGTTCAACCACATCAATGTTTATGCAGAGCATAAACCCCTAACATATGATGTCCATATCATTGAAAGGAAGAAGCATAAAAGAACATACTTCAATAATCACTCAAGAATACTTATCAAAAGGAAAACATATATATCTAACATAGATAGTTCACTTAGCAAACTCTATGTAATTGGGAATGTTCACATAGCTTTTCCTTTTTGTTGGGAATGTTCACATAGCTTTTCCTTTTAATTGGGAATGTTCACATAGCTTTTCCTTTTAGTTGGGAATGTTCACATAGCTTTTCCTTTTATTTGGGAATGTTCACATAGCTTTTCCTTATAGTTGGGAATGATCACATAGATTTTTCTTTTAGTTGGGAATGTTCACATAGCTTTTCCTATTAGTTGGGAATGTTCACATAGCTTTTCCTTTTATTTGGGAATGTTCACATAGCTTTTCCTTATAGTTGGGAATGATCACATAGCTTTTCCTTTTAGTTGGGAATGTTCACATAGCTTTTCCTTTTTGTTGGGAATGTTCACATAGCTTTTCCTTTTTGTTGGGAATGTCCACATAGCTTTTCCTTTTAGTTGGGAATGTTCACATAGCTTTTCCTTTTAGTTGGGAATGTTCACATAGCTTTTCCTTTTAATTGGGAATGTTCACATAGCTTTTCCTTTTTGTCTCATTATACTCTCTAGATTGTTTCAGAATGACTACTTGATCAGAGTAATAAAAAAGATAACAATCTAAGAGTTTCATACTTGCCTTATCTTCAATGATCATATACCTGGCCAGGGTATATAAGTATTGAGATTAGGTAGTATGCACTTACATGCTATCATATTCTTTGCTTTTCATATCATCATAAACATAAGATTTAACATACCTGGATTTTATCCAGACATCTCTTCTATACCTCTTCTTCTTTCATAGAGGTAAGAACAATATATAGCATTCATAAGAATATTGAACAGAATTCAAATTCTAGTTCTCATCATTTCTTCCCTATATAGAAACCAATAGGGAAATCAAAATCAACAATCTTCCTTTTTATAACAAAAAGGGTTTAGTGTACTCAACATGTACACATTTATAACATACCTTGTCCTCATATCATGGTCTTATAAGTCTTATTACTAATGCAAAAACTAAGCCATGGAATCTTACAGATGAAAGGTTAAGACCTTTGCACTTACTTAGTGGCTACTGCCCTGGTACACTAGGCATTTATTGCACTATTAGTACAAAAAACTTGGCTTTTTAAAACCATTAGGCAAATGTCTCTAAAATTATAGAGACCATTCCCTACTTCTCAGTTTATTGCCCCTTCTTGGGCACTGCCATCACAGATATACTGTTTGTCCAGATTTATGGCAGAGTCTACTTTCTTGCCATTTATTATTCTTTCCCACATTTTCCCTTGTTCCAACATGACTAAGTCATTTAGGAACTCTTTTAAAGCTCAAGATTTCTGTACTAAGGACTGATAATCTAGGTTGTAAGGCTAGTATCCAGTCCCCTATAAGCAACATTGTTGCCCTAGTCTGCCCAATAAGAGCATGATCATAGGATTCTCTATCCTGATCAGGTCTTAATGGGGATTCTCAAGCACTTGTTCTCCTCTTGCCTGGTCCCATGCACCCTCTCCTGGTGCAACAAAATTGCCCTTAGCAATGTGTTCCTCGTGTTCTCCAGTCATTTTCAAGTTCTTCTTCTCCTATGTGAGCAGAAGATACTATTAGATAAACTGGAAGACACTTAGAACAAACTCTACCACCTTAGTCCTATGTCTCTGTAGACTCAGCGAACCTAGAGCTCTGATACCACTAAATTGTGATGACCGTCTCGCGAAAACAAGATTAACTAATGCGGAAGCGTTCATCAAGCAGCAGATTAGCGAAAATCACTAAAAATTAAAACTTTTTGCAAAGGGATCCATTCATAGGAAAACTCTTTCATTCAGAACCAAAGTAAAACTTTACATCCTGGTTCATATATATACATCTCATGTACTTTTGCTTCTCGAGGAATACAAACATTAACTACTCTGTCTTAACTGTACACAGGTAGTATAAAACCCTCGAGGCACTAAGACAAAATGTCGAAATCATTAACTACTACTCCAAGGACCTGAGAGTACAGAGACGACACTTAGGACTTCTATATACATCTGAACATGACATGACAGTCAATGTCTCCACCTGAGACTTTACTGTTGTCCCTGCTACTGCTGATGTCCTTCACCTCCTGAAGGATTCCTGTCTCCTCATCCGCGTCCACCTAAAAATGTGGTTCCCACGGGGGTGAGACAATTATAAAAATTTCCCCAGCGAGAGATATAACTCTCTGCCAGAAACATTATTATTGCAACTTAATAAGATAAATGTGAATAGGGAAATCATATTTATTTGACAACAGATATTTTGATGTCTAACAGATTAAATCATTATTCTATATCAAAAGCATTGCAACTGTAACTTGATAGAATAAACATGTTACTATTCCTTTAATGAATATGAAGAACATGTATAACATCTATTCAAACTACAGAATCATTATCACTGCATTAACTCTCTTCAGGCTTAGATCATATGACTAAAGCATGGCATTATCATTGTGGAGTCATGGCCCGTAGCCATACTCTTTTCACAAGGTGTTGGGATCTTAATCCCTCATTTCAACATTGGGGCTTCTCATCCATTCTCAATTTCAATACCATAACCATGAAATCCTGGGTATTCAAACCCTTTGTTCATCACTTGAGTACTATTACCTCTTTCTCAGGTAACTAACACCTTTAGGTCATTTGACCAAGGTAAGTATGATACTTGCTACACAAGCATCCTTCATGGCACTTGATGCACATTAATTCTCTTGCCACCTCTTACCAGGCACAAGGTATATTATGGCACACAAGGCCCAATCAACAATTCAAACTAATAATACATCATAGCTCATACCTGGCTATGGTCATCATCTCATAATACCTGCAAGGTTAGAACATATAATAGCAGTACATCAATTATCTATCAATACCATGCAAAAACAATGTATTAATAATTCAAGGGTATTACCCTTAATCCTTTATCAGGATTTGAGTTTCCATCACACATGGCTCATCAGAACACTGTACATCTTGTCACCTTTCACTAGGCAACAACTTTATTCACATGGCTCACAAAACCATTCACATCTTGTCACCTCTCACTAGGAAACAACTTTATTCACATGGCGCACAAGGCCATTCACATCTTGTCACCTCTCACTAGGCAACAACTTTATTCACATGGCGCACAAGGCCATTCACATCTTGTCACCTCTCACTAGGCAACAACTTTATTCACATGGCGCACAAGGCCATTCACATCTTGTCACCTCTCACTAGGCAACAACTTTATTCACATGGCGCACAAGGCCATTCACATCTTGTCACCTCTCACTAGGCAACAACTTTATTCACATGGCGCACAAGGCCATTCACATCTTGTCACCTCTCACTAGGCAACAACTTAAAACAAAGGCTTACAAGCCCAACTCATCTTGTTACTTCTTTCTCAGTAACAAAAACATAATGGCACATATGGCCAATCAATTCTTATCAAATAAACATCATAGCTCATACCTAGCTATGATCATCAACTCATGAAACCTGCATGATTGTCATACATGATAATAGACTTATCAGGTTTACAACACATCATGCAATACAGGGTAACACCACTATTCCCTTACCAGGGTTAGGGTTTACCATCAATTAGGGCTTTCTCTCACATATCATTACCCTTCATTAAGAATAGGGTTTTCCATTATTAACCATTTAGGTTTTCAAGATCATATTATCAATGATCAAACCCTATTTCATTGCTCCCCACATCTAGGAGCCAACATTTATAGCATAAGTATTCACTCATACTTATTTATTCTCATTAATTATCATTAAATGATTATCATCACAAGGTATGAGTATCTCTCTCATCCTTAAGTTGAGAATTAACAAAACGACCATGTTAGGTCACTTTCAATTCATCTCTAAGTCAAGCATAGACCACCACGGCCGTGCTACCTTGCACGGTCGTGCAAAGTAAAGCTACCACGGCCGTGCTACCTTGCACGGTCGTACTGAGTAGAGTCGCCACGGCCGTGCTGCCTTGCACGGTCATGCTACATAGGATCATCACATGAATCATATTTATATATGAATTCTATTATTTGATCCTTTCAACTTGATTAGGTCACATCAACCCTTCAATCATATGCATACAACTATAATTAACATAGGGTACCAAGTCATTGGTCCTATAAGCAATTAGGGATGCATTCCTAATTAGGGTTTCTCATGAAATCACCCTCAACTAGGGTTCCACATGGATGCACCCTCAATTAGGGTTTCACTTGGAATCACCCTCAACTAGGGTTTCACATGGAATCACCCTCAACTAGGGTTTCACATGGAATCACCCTCAACTAGGGTTTCACATGGAATCACCCTCAACTAGGGTTGAATTCAATAACCCTGTCAATTAGGGTTTATGTTCATGTTTAGGGTTTCATGATCTCTTTGATTAAGGATCATAACCCTTATACACCACATGATTCATATTCATGTATGAATTAATGCTATCAGCTTCTTAACTTGATTAGGTCATATCAACCCTTCAATCAAGTACATACAACTATGATTTACATAGTGTACCAAGTCATTGATCTTATCAGCAATTAGGGTTCATCCCTTAATTGACACTAATCACTTAGGTACTATTAGGGTTTTAACCTTTGTTCCTTCATTGGTTAACATTACTAACCATCATTGGATCAATAGTACATTCATCATCACATTGGACCTCCATTACATAAGGTATCCAAAGGAATTAGGGTTTACTATTCATCCTAATTAGTGATTTCACATGTAGGCAACCTCTTAATAGGGTTATACATGAAATCGGCCTCAATTAGGGTTTACATCATGTATTGGATCCATGCATTTGTTATGCATTAATGACTAGTACCATTAAAGGTATCTCCCACCTAATCACATTAGGTTTTCAAAAAGGTTTGATCCATTGGACCTTTAATGACATAAGGTATCCAATTGAATTAGGGTTTCCAATGTTGATTCCTTCAATCATTGGATTCATGGAACCAATCATCAATTGGACCTATACCCATACTTCAATTGAGTTTAAATAGGTCAACCTTCAACTTATTTGACCCTTAATTAACCCTCAATTGGTCATCAATTAGGGTTTGATTCAATTGAATTAGGGTTTGGAATCGATGATTCAACAACACTAATCAATGTAAGACTAGTTGCTTTGAAACCATTAAACCATCATCCAAGTTGGGTATGACCTGACCCCAAACGGTCTTGAGGTCGTTTGGATGACCTCCAAACGGTCTTGATACCGTTTTCCCATAATATCACTCAAATCCAAGCCATCCAATTAAGGTTTGGATCATTGGATTGATCACCAAATCAGCATTGCATTGTATAACAGCTTGGTACCTTTAGACCTTCAAACACCTAACCATACTCAACCCTAGACCTCCAAACGGTCTTGGGTGACCGCCAAACGGTCTTGAGACCGTTTGGATGAGCTCCAAACGGTCTTGAGACCGTTTTCCCATCATATCACTCCAATCCAAGCAATCTAATTAGGGTTTGGTTCATTGAAGTGCTCACCAAATCAGCAATCTATTGCAGATCAACTTGATATCTTTAGACCTTCAACCACTGAACTATACTCAACCCTAGACCTCCAAACGGTCTTGGGTGACCACCAAACGGTCTTGAGACCGTTTGGATGACCTCCAAACGGTCTTGAGACCGTTTTCCCATCCAACCTTTGGACTCTAGTGAAAATTCATCATGGATTGGTCTATCGAGTTGATCAACAAATCAGCATTTAGTTGCAGTATGATTTGGTACCTTTGGACCTCCAATTGGTCAACTATACTTGACCCCAGACCTCCAAACGGTCTTGGGGTGATCCCCAAACGGTCTTGAGACCGTTTGGGTGATCCCCAAACGGTCTTGAGACCGTTTGGGCTAATCAACCCAAAATCTCAACTTAACTCATTGGAATTTCAGCACTATTTTCAATTAGGGTTTGCCTAATTGATTAGTCTTCAACTCATGATCCCTTTGGAATTAACCCCTCAAATTTGGAGGGTCATTAAAAAACATCATTATGAACAAAAATCTCATACGATCAACGCTTGGTCAACACACTCAAACGGTCTTGAGACCGTTTTCCCAAGCAGGTCAAGTTAATCAGGTTGAAAATCAGCACATAATTCAATTCGATTGCCTAATTGATTGGCCTTCAACTCTCGATTCCTTTGGAGTTAATCCCTCAAATTTGGAGGGTTATCAGCCTACATAATTATGAACAAAATTCCCAAACGGTCAACGCTTGGTCAACCATCTCAAATGGTATTGAGACCGTTTGCTCCCAAACGGTCTCAAACCGTTTGCCCTTAAACGGTTTGCTGAAACCGCATAGCCAATCAAATTAAAACGATTTGGAGTAGCTATCAAAACGGTTTTGCTTGGTAATTTTCTTTGGATAAGCATCTAGGATGATGTCATCATCCCCTTCCTTCGAACAACCAAGAACAGCAACCGTTCTTGATGGAAATTGCAGCAAAGAAACAAGAGTGTATCAAATTGAAGAAATCAATCAACAAAGCATAGAGAATTGATGCAATAGCAATGTTTAAGGGTTTGAGTTATAAAACCCGCCTCCAATTGAGCTCCAAAGCTCCAAGCTCACGCCATTAATGGTGGATGAAGCTCTTGCAACTCCCCCTACGCTCGTCGTCAAGCTTTTGATTGCAAAAGTTGGCTAGGGTTGAAGAGGAGATCGAAATAAGAAGGAATCCATAATTTATTTTCGATTTCCACCATGAAATCAAGGAGAACGAAGGTCAAGGGCTCACCCACAGGTTGGGGACGTGCTCCCTGCTCCTCCCTAGCTCCTTGGTCGGTTTTGCAAGCAAGGGAAAGAAGAAAATCCGAAATAGCCTTTCATTTGGCTTGAAAAAGGCACTTTTATAAGGAAATTGATGAGAGAGAAAATGCATTATTAAAATGCATTAAATTCCAAAAATATGGCCGCCTCTTCCCCCTCAAATACCTTAAGGACGAGGCACCTTCCTTTGCCTTTAATTATCCTTCATTATCCTTGATTTAAAGAAAATCAAATTAAGCACCTTAATGCTTATTATATTAATATCCATATGTGAGTGGGTTTTCTTTTTCTTATAATAAGGTGAGTGGAATTTCACCTACTTAGGATATTTTCGTTCCTTATATTGGAAAAGGAACGTTCATCCTTATTCAAAATCAACCCAAAACATTTTGGTTGAAAGCCCTTCAATTATTTTTATTCATTTTTGCCCTAAATCAAATTAGGGTTTCAATTAGGCATTAATCTTGATTATTTTAATATCAAGATTCTCTCTCCTCCAACTTAATTCAAATGAGGAACCCATCTCATTTTATTTGCTCTACATGTTTCCAAGAAACATTAGGGACCTTATTGAAGTGGTAATTTGCATATTGAACCCTAGGTTTTGGGTAAATTGCACTTTTCACCAAAACTAGGTTTTAATGCACAACACTGCTTTACAAGCTTAATCTTGGTGCCCAAGCTTGTGAAAACCATACCACTACATCATATTCATTCTTATGATGTCTCAACATCAGAGGAACATCTTACCATGAAACATTTGCAATTTAACCCCTCAACTTGGGTAATTTGCACTTTAGTCCAAAATAAGCAAACATTACTTCAACATTGTTCAAACAGGACCAAAATTGAAACACAAGTTTCTCATGAGCCCTAATTACTTTTCCCAAGATAATATTAAGAATCTACTCAACCTTATTAAGCAAAACATCTAGGGTTAATTCATAACCCAGGTCAGGGATGTTACATACTGTATGGTGGGTGGTGCACAAATCTAGCTTTTCAAATAGGGAAGAAGAATTACAGATTGTATGACATTGAAATAAAGATGCAAATGCTAGTTGTGATTTTGTATCATGTGCTCATATCCATGTAAATAACATATGTTTGTACCAAAAATCAAATTACCCAGACCTGTTACATTTATAACAACAGAAATAACACTCCATGTTTGCGCACAAATATCAAATTACCTTCTGACCTAGTTGAAAGTTCAACTTTATTATTTGCTCCAATAGGTGGTTGCAACCTTAGACCAAAGTTCTCATATCCTTTCCTCATATTTTAGTGTTGCATCTCATCATCAGCCAAATCTGAAATCCTATCCAGCACCTTAACAACATTAATAAAACAAGTCAGAAATCAACATCACATATACTAATTAATAAAAAGCACCTACTTCAAGGGAAAAAATAGCTAAGTCAACATACATACTAGGAAAATTAGTACACATAAGATCGTTATATGGGAGAAAAACTTCCTCAAATGCAGGGAAAAAAACATCAGCCCTTCAAAGCTAAACTTGAGGAGCTAACCCAGTAGATCCTATCATCTCCAACTGCTTTCGTTCAAATGTTAAACCATACTGGATATCTATAGCAAATAAAAACTTTATTTTGTTTTAAAGATGGTTAAAATTTAACTTATTTTGTTCTATGTCTGATATGATGGTATTGGATGCCTATACAGATGTGATTCAATCAAGATATCAATTAGAACATAACCTTGTCATCATACACTAACCTCACAAAAAAATAATAGTACAAGTTCAAACAGATTGGGAAAAGCACCAGATGTTGTTATACAATAGCATATTCACATCTGCTAACTAGATATTAAACTTCAAAAGACAGGACACTAACGAAGATCGAAGGCTGAAGGCCCAAAAAATATAAAGTAATTAAGCAAGCTAACAAGAGTAACAAGACTAGATCAACAAAAGGAAAGCCTAACTAGAGAATCAAATATATAATAGTAAGCATGTTATTAAAGGAGCATCTAAGGAAACTGTCTTGGAATTAGGTGGGAGGAAAAAAGGTCATTTGATTTAGCTAGTGATATAACTTTCGTTGCTTGTATCGCACCATCACTTTTCCCTTGACGCCCACAACCATGGCATTCCAGCTAGTTTCTGGGAACAGAGAGATCAGCTCAAACTCAAAGTTCCCTCAACATATGGCTCCATATAGCCTTTATCTGCAAGTAAGCGAAAGGATCTCCAAGATGACCATGCCTGCCACCACCAAAGGAGATGTAGGGAAATGCCCCATCAGCCTTGTCTTCATCTCTTCCAGCAATAAACCGATCATGATTGTAGGAGTTTGGGTTCTTGTATATGTGTGAAAGGCGGTTTGCAAATGTTGGTGGTGCAACAACCACATGCCCCTTTGGAATGTCATACTCCTTACTTTCCTGGGTCTTCACGGAGAAGTCATTGTGGGAGTACCGAAGGAGCATGATTAATGGGGGGTAAAGTTTCAGGGCTTCCGTAATGCATCAATACAGTCCATCTCCGATAAAATGTCATGATTAATCTTATCCCCATAAGTTAAATTATAACCAGAAGCATACTCTGCACGATGCCCCCACTTCCAACCAAATTAGGAGAACCAACACTAGCACCCATCATGAAAGACACTCAGAATACTACGTGAGTCATCATTCCATACATAACCACCACAACCATATGTCTAATTGGTGTCCCACATGGCAATTGGAAAGTTGTCACACCTGTACTAGAACCTCCAGGAGATACACATGACCTTATCACTCATGCTTTTCTATATTCTATATAATCTTATGGAGTCTAAGAAGGAAGAGGTCTTAGTTTTTTACATATAGAAAACTCAATCATAATTTCATAAAAAACTATAAAAGAAACTATTCATGACATTTTATGACTACTACAGAGAAAGGATCAAACTATCAAAGAGCCTCAGTAACGTTCAAAGGAACTTCAGAATCATATTGATTACCTCATCTAAGCTTCACACTACTACTCCTATAGATGATGAATAATGCAAGGAGACCGAGAAGAAGCAACACACAAGCCGATGATGCCGCTTTAATGATGATGGTTTTCTTCCATCCACTGTTGGTGCCATATCCTATATTTCATTCGTTGACATGCTTATTACAAGTTGGACAACCAAGCAAGAAACAGAACATAGACATGTGTACACCAGTCAGAGAAGAGGCATACACAATAGCTTAGTTTAACCTTATACAGAAAACATGGAACAAGATGCAGCCCAGCCACAACCATGTCACCATTGCAAACCATCCCATCTCCCTACTAATGACCAGTACATTGCATCACCACATCTATCATACTTATCATCACTGTTGCAATGTGACCTCAATTCAATGTCATGCCTCACTACTGCTCCACCTTCACCATTGCTACTTCAAGAGCACAAACCGCAGTACAACAAACAACCATTTACCACACATTGTGCATGTTTCCCCGTCATATGAAACATAATAGCAACAGTCATCCTCTCCAACCCCATTACATCCCCACTACCACATTTCAGAGTAGCAAATTTTGCTTGTTCAGCAACCCCCACACATTGTAGAGAAACCCAAGTACCAATCCACCTGTCTGTGTTCCATTGTCATCAGAGGAGCATTGTTGATAGTTACCATTGTCATCAGAGGAGCATTGTTAATAGTCACCATTGTTGATCTATGAAAAAACAACATGAAAGGGACAAAAGCCATAAGAAACCGACCAAGGGAGCTAGGAGCAGCAAGAGGACGACCCCCAACCTGTTGGTAAGCTTCTTGATATTCTTTCACCTTGATTTCATGGTGGAAATCACAAAACAATGCAAGATTTCTTCTCTATTTCACTCCATCTTCAATCCTAGCCAATCTTTTCACTCTAAAGCTTGAGGACGAGCCTTGGGAGAGTTGCAAAAGCTTCCTCCACCATTTTTGATGTGAATCTCCAAGCTTTGAAGCTCAATTGGAGGCGGGTTATATAACTTAAACCCTTAAATGTTGTTATTGCATTCAATTCTCCATTATTTGTTGAACGTTTTGTTCTATTTGAAATACCCTTGATCCATTGTTGTAATTAACATGAAAACGGCAGTAGCTTTTGAATGAATGAAGGTAGATGATGATGACATCATCTTGGGTATGCAATCCAACAAGTCTCCCTTGCAAACGGTTTTGAAGATCTTGGTCCAAACGATTTCACCAAACCGTTTGGAGACTAAACGGTGTGCAAACCATTTAGAGTCTTGAACCCCAAACCGTTTAGGGTGGTTGACCATTTAGATGGGTTGACCATTTGAGTTCAGGACCCTAGTACTTGTTGGATGAGGATCTAATAGTTCCAATTGATTGAATCAATGTATGGAAAATCATCTAATTAGAAACCCTAATCAAGTTGAGTGCTGATTTTGCAATTGATTAATTTAATTCTTTGGGTTGATTAACCCAAATGGTCTCAAGACCGTTTGGAGATCACCCAAACGGTCTCAAGATCTTTTGTAGGTCAACCAATACAATTTGGAGGTCTAGGGTTGAGTATGGTGAAGAAGTTGAAGATTCAAAGATATCAAATTGTAATGCAATCAATAGCTAGTTTAATGAGTAACCCAATGATGCAAACCCAAATTGAACTTAACAAGTTTTAATGATGGATGGGGAAAATGGTCTCAAGACCATTTGGAGGTTGTCCAAACGACCTCAAGATCGTTTGAGGTCAGGTCATGCCCAGATTTTATGATGGTCCAATGATTTCAAAGTAATTAGTTCCACAATGACTAATATTGAAAGTTCATCGATTTCAACCCTAATTCAATTGGGTTCAAAACACTAATTGATGATCAATTGAAGGTTGAATCAATTGAAAGATGATTCATTAATCTCAATTGAAGTATGGTGCTTAGGTTCATTTAGTGAGTAATTACATGGATTCAATTGATGAAGGAATTAATCTTGGGAACCCTAAACTAATATGAGTGGTTGAGACCATTTTTGGTCCAATCGGTTTTGAGGAGGTTTGGACCAAACGATCCCAAACCGATTGCGACTCAAACAGTTTCAAGCATCAACTTGTCAAACGGCTTCAAGCATCAACTTTGTCAAATGGTTTCAAGCACCTACTTTGCTAAACTGTTTCAAGTGTTGATCAAGACCGTTTGGAGGTCTAAACGGTCTTAGACCGTTTGGAGGTATTTCAAGCAAGACCGTTTGAGGTCTGGTTGGTCAAGACCATTTGAGGTCTAAGTGACCAAGACCGTTTGGAAGTAATTAACCAAAATCATATGGACACTTAAGATGATTAAAGGTTAATTGTTTAATTGATCATTACATTATGTAATTCAAGGGTGATTATGGTAATTGTACCCTTAATAAGATAGGGTGATTAGTACCTTTTGAATGATTAATCTTTGATGATTATGGAAGTAATGAGACAATACATGTGTCAACTCTCCAATCAAGTTGAGTTGACCTAATCTAATGAAGTCTGAAGTAAGTATTATCTTATAGAGGATGAGAGAGAGAGAGGACTTCCTACACGAATGATAATTATGTAGTGGTTAAGTCTCAACACTTCCAACATGAATGAATGTGTAATTAGGGTATGATCCTTGATAAAGAGATCATGAACCCTAATTAGGAAGGTTTATGAACCCTAACCCTAATTGAGGACAATGATAGGTGAAACCCTAATCTTTGGTAATGGTATGATCCTAATTTAGGGTAATGACTTGAGAAAACCTAATTCATGGAATTTTAATAATAAACCCTGATTGAATGTGAATAGTAAATCCTAATGGAGGATGATGTTATGAGAAACCCTAATCAAGGGTTAAGCTATATGAAACCCTAAAGTGAGGGTGATGTCATGTGAAACTCTAGATAAGGTTAAGGTCAAAATGAAACCTTACTGCAATAATAAGATGTAAAACCTGATTCAAGGTGATACTATCTATTGGTATGTGACATTTTGATATGAAATCCTACACTGATATAGGATAAAGATATGTAGAGCCCTAATCTTGGGTTGTAAGGTATGAAACCCTAATTTTGGGCAGTATGATGATAAATCACAACCCAAATCTGGGAAATGAGATAAAGTATTCCTAATGGACATAAATTGGGAAATCCTAACTCAAAGGAGGAAATGATGATGTTACTCTTACAATGCATAGTGTTGATTTATAATTGATATAATTGTTATCATGTGCACTAATTATGCATGTTTCATGAGATGGTGGACATAGCTAGGTATGAGATATGATGCTTTACTATTGAATTTGCTTTATGGGCCTTGTGAGCCATAATATGCTGTGTTGCCTAGTGAGAGGTAACAAGAGACATTATTGGGCTTTAAGAGCCATGTGAAATACCTACACTGCAATTATTATGTTTACAATGATCAGATGACCTGAAAGCATTAAGTTACCTGATAAAGTGGTAACAAGTGTTTTGATGAATTAAGGGTTTGAACACCCATGTTTCATAATCATGATGATGAGATGTTAAGGGATGAGAATACCCCGATGTGATAAGGGATTGAGATCCCAAAGTCTAATAAAGCTTTGAAAAGAACTTGATAGAAATAGTACTCATTCTTTGTAGCAACTGTTACAATGTTTTATGTTTGAAAAACATGTTTGATGCTAAAAGAATATTGTAACGTACTTAATTAATCAAGTGAAATGGTATTATATAGAGCCCTGACCATAGATCCATCATCGTCAGTAGTTTGATGATGGTGAAACAGGTTTTTCCTACGGGAACACCTGGAGGGCATACTTTTGAGTATGTAGGGGTTATGGGCGTGAATATCCTTCCGCCCTAATGGAGGAATTAATGTGAGGTAAACATTAAATATCTCAATCCTTCATTAATTATGCCAGGATGGATGTATCACTAATCTCCCGAAGACCGGGATGGATGTATCATTAATCTCCTGATAATCTTAATATTGGATCGATGTGAGATAAATATAATGTCTCTCGATTGTGAAGAGAGTACAACATGCCACTGTAACTTTAATAGTGAAGTTGCCAGTATACCTTGGAAAGCTATTTAGCAAAGATACACGATGTCCTGCGTTTGGTCATCACACTGACTGAGGAAGATGAGGTCATGGAAATCCGGCTCTTCTATTGACCTATGTATGGTACCGATTTCGATTTCGCAATGGTTGGTTGGAGTATGAGCGGTATACCTCATCTCCTCAGGGCTTAAGTATGTTTGTAAAATGTAATCAGCCGTGTAGCGTATTTGGTTAGGGCTGTAATACGAGAATCAATGGTTGATGATACATTGCTTAGTATGTCTTAGTTGGCTAAATGCTGTACATGTTCTTCATATTCCTTATTAAATAAATGACATACTGCTCTAACAAGATATAGCTGAAATTACTTGAATAGAGAATAATGCTCAAACCTATTTATACATTGATTTAATTGTTGTTGAATGCTTATGATTCTTCTGCTCAGTTTTATTCCATTAATTGCAATAACAATATTTCTAGCGGAGAGTTATATCTCTCGCTGGGACAATTTTCAATTGTCTCACCCCGTGGGATCCAACTTTTTAGGTAGACGCAGAAGAGGAAGCAGAAACCCTACAACAAGGGAAGAGCAGCAACAACAGCAACAAAGGCAACAATGAATTCTCAGGTGGAGACACTGGTTGTCATGTCCTGTAAATAGAGAGTCATATGTGCGTCTCTGTACTCTCAGGTCCTAGGAGTCAATAGTTAGTTTATATCGATATGAGATTTTGGCTTGATGCCTCGAGATTTTTTACTTCCTATGTATAGTCTAATAGGGCAGCTGATGTTTGTAACTCTCGAGAAGAATTGGTAAAAGAGATGTACTAGTAAACCAGAATGTATTTGAAATACTTTGGTTCCTTTATGAAAAAGTTTTTTAGTTTAAGGATCTCTTTGTAAAAAGTTTTAATTTTTAGTGATGTGCAGTTGTTCCGCTGCTAATGAAACGCTTCCGCTTAAGTAAATCATTTTTTTTTAAGTTGGACGCCACACTGCTACTAAACCTCTTCATGGTTTAAGGAACTCTTCTTCTCATAGGTATAGAGGTACCAACAGCCTCATCCTCTCTTCAGGGTTTGGTTCCTCTAATGGAAACCAAGATATCATCAGCATGAGGCAACCACTATCATCCATTTAGGCCACAACTCCCCACTTTTCCTCATATCTTGGAGTCTAGGCTTCCAACCTTCTTGCATGGATTATGCTCTCTCTCTAGAGCTAACCCTTAAAACGACCTAACTACTATAGGTCCTTTCTCCATGAAGGTGGGTCAAGATTACAAGCATACCTCTACATGGTGAAGCCTATGTTCAAACTTATGTTCAATCAGGATTATTTTTATGCTTATCTCATAGACTATCTATCATACTCTCCTAGCCAGGGTTTCCACCTACAACTTGCACTACTGACGTATATTGGGTGCCTAGTATGCCATGCTCATATAAGCTCATGGGGTTTCTATAGGTCCTCCTCTATCCTCATCAATGAAGGAGCTATCCTTCATTCTAACATGTACGACCCTTCCCATGGTTGGGTCGCCAAACGTACTCATTCATCCAACCTCTCATGTCTTATATGACATCCAAGGAATGTTTATGTCATCTCACTCTTTAACCTTCACTTAGGGTTAGGGTTAACCTCATCTTCAGAGGATGTGCTAGGTTTCTACTTGCAATGGAGATCTCTACCTACAAGACTAAGTCTCTTTACTTATCCTCATGGCAAGAAGGTCTAGCCTCAGGTCTCTCCTGCGGCATGACAACTTATGTCATACGACCCAAGCATGTATCTATTCTTTTACGCTTAATCTATTAAGATTATGTCCATGACATCTTATTTACATGCTTTTTATCAATTTGGTGGAGGATTCCTTAATCTTTATCAATCTTACCCATACCTCAAGAGGGTGAGGAAAAGAGAGAAAACCTTAATCCTTATAATCCTTAACAACATTTGAGTTGAGAAGGGATGAACAAGATGAGAGAGTCCTAAAGGTATCTTATTTCGAGTCAGATCCTAAGACATTGGCTAGGCAATCACACTAATTTGGGAGTCCTCGTATTCTGACTAACGGTGCGGAGGAAAATCTTGCCAGCCCCCGGATGTGATCCTTTTCTAGACACCTCAGTCTTTCGGAAAATCCTCTAATAACTCCCTTGGGTTCTACGAAGTTTGTAAAATTTAATAATTATTAAAGATTAAATGAGGAACCTAGGCTCTGATACTAAATGTAATGACCCCACCTCCCAGTAACCCCCAATTAAGGGAGACTAAGAGGTCAGAGCCACTATCCCAATTTCCGGATCAAAGGTTCAACAAATAATCTATAATAATTATCAAATTCTACTAAACTAAACTAAAAGGCTGTAAAAAAATTAACTTTGCATACCTTTTGAAAACTTGGATCTTTAAACTTGTATCCACATATGAATTCTACTCTAACTAATCCTCCTTATATTTTAATTTATGTATTTCACAATATGACGATTTACTGTTTGTCCTTTTGGCTTGTACCTAAAACGCTGACAAACAAAACGTCGGTCAGCATAAAGCTGGTATGTGGGGGGAACAATAATCATGCAACTATGATAACAATGTAATCAGTCAATTATATTTTAAACAAACAGCTTTACGTTTTCCGCATAACTGCTCAATCCCTCATACCCTAGCCTCTGCGTTGTCCCTACAGTGGACTTGGATGCCACCTTCCTTATGGTAGATCCCCATTAAACCCCTCATGATCCCACCTAATAGGTGAACCAGTTTCTAGGGTTGAGTCACATGGCACTACCCGTAGGTAGCCCACTCCTTAACTCATGGCATGCTAAAGAGTCTCATGGCACTATACGTAGGTAGCCCAATTTCTAACTCACGATAACCTAGACCTTGCTCTAAGTTAGGTGTACTAGGATCTGAGTCAGTCATGTATGCACATTTATAGTGATAATTGTTATAACCCCAATTTTTGGGCTTAATTAGTGAGAAATGTAATTTCTCATATTAAAGATATTTGAACAAATAATGATATAATTTGCTTCAAATAAATGGATTCCTTTCACAATAGCCTTGATTGGTTGCTTTGTGGGCTTTATTGGCTATTGGGCTCAATAACAAGGAAATTTAATTAGTAAATGGATAATTGGATATTTGAGAAAAGAAATATGTAGAAACCTCTAGAAGGCAAATCCAAAGAGGATTTCGTGCCTCTTGGGTTCCTTGGATTCCAATGAGTCCAGAGTAGCAAAAAAAAGCAATGAGGAAAGAAAAGATTAATTCAATATTTCTTTTTGAAGAAAGAAATTGATAATAATGGAAACATGTTGAAAATAAGAGGAAAAAGGTATAATTGAATGATCCTTTGTGGAATTTCGTGTTCCAAGAATTCCTAATGATAAAAGGAATACCAAATGAGGAAAATAGAAGAGGAATAAAGAGAAAATATCAAAGTTTCAAAATAAGGAAATAATGTGAGTATACAATTAATGTATTAAGTGATATTGCTAAAAAGAAAGCAATTGCTATCAAGGGAAAATAGAAATTCGTTCCATGGATTAAAGAGAAGGAATAAAGGGGATAAGTAAGAGGAAAATCGAATTCCTAATAGCAAAAGAAAAGGAACATAAAAGGTTTAAGAGAGAGTAAAGGGTTTCTTCTCCTTGAAGAAATAGGAGTCCTTATGGGAGTAGGACTTGTCCCCACTTAGAAGGCCACGTTAGGGCATACATGAACTCCCCTATATAAAGGGGTATGCCCTTGGGTCGAATAGAGAAAGATCCCATGGTTTTCTCTATCTCCCTCTCATTTTCTTCTTGTTCTTTGCAAAGAAACCCTAACCCACGAGTGTGGCTCTATTCCAGAGCAACTAGGGGACGCCAAGGAGGTGTGTTAAAGACCCATTAGTCCCACGACCACATCTGAAGTATGAGGCCATCGATCCGTGTGCTAAGAGCTCGCGCCACATCCGCTGGACGCTGCAAGACGGCTGTAACTTGCAGGCTTTGTGCGCGGCAGTTAAACCGGTTAGTCCGCAAGCTGGGCAGTGCCCCAGGCACGGCGGAAGGCGGCGGCGCTAGGGCACCCTCTGCTGGAGGTCCTCGAGCCCCCAGAGAGGTAGGGCGGAGCTCCGAAGGTCTGCAGCAGCGGCCGCGCTAGGGCGACGCGCGAGGAAGAAGAAGGAGGGCCGGCTGGACGTTTTTGCCCTTCGCGGGCTAAGGAGATGGTCCACTTACACGGGGATAAAATAGTAATTCGGTTATAACTGAAGGCGGACTGCGTTGCATGGAATCTAATGACGTGGCGCTTCCCTATTGGCCGGAAAGGTATTTTCTTTATAAAATCATAACTCCTAATTGGTAGCTCCGATCAACACAAATTATATATGAATTTTGATCCTCAGAACGAGAGGAATCCACTAAAAATATAATTGGAGCCTTTTTATGTTTGCAATTCGAAAACTAATAGAGGTTATTAACTTTAGTGTAATGATAATTAAGAAACCCTATTTTGAAATGGATAAAGTGTTTAATAGGGTTTAATGGATCATTAGAGTTGATATTAATTTGTTAAATGTAAAATAGTACATTAAGATCGAAAAGGGATGATCTTTGCGTATAATTAGTAATTTGAAGATTATGTACATAAATATGCTTGGAATTTGAAAAGTACATAAAGTTATCATCTTTAGTGTTTTAATTAAGGGAAAACCCTTAGATTTGATGGTAAATGGTCTTAATGACATAATTCAAGTTGATATTAACATGTTGTTAATAAAAGTGAAAATAGGATCTAAAAGATGATCTTTTTATATATTTGGCTTAATTTAGGGTTTTATGCATGATTATGCATTAATAAGCTTGAAAACCCTAATTTAGGTGAATATGACTTTTAAATGTTTTAATTGTTCAAATCCATAAACAAGTAGGGATATGATGATCCTAAGTCAATCTGAGTATAAAAGACTATTAAATGAATAGTTTGAGCAATTAGGGTTTATATAAATGGAAAAGAGTATTTTAGGGTTTGTTGACCTAAAAGGGATGAAGTTTGAGAAATCGATCTAAGAAACCCTAATGAATATTAATGAAACCTTAATGCAGATTAGAAACCCTAGAAAGAGAATCCAAGTTAATAGAGTAGATTCTTGATGAAGTGTGTAATAAATAAAGTACATATTATTTTCAGGAATTATGTGATGATTGAATTACTTGCTTGGATCTGTTGATTGGCTTGATTGAATGTACATGAAGTATATGTTGAATAATCTGCATGACTCATCAAATCAGGTATGTGGTTACGCTTATGACTATACCGATTAGTTTTCCGAGGTTTGTATCGAAGTTTCCCTCAATGCATGAAATAACTGTTGGATGTTTTAATTCATGCAACTATAAAGTGACTATGGCTATCACTATGAGTATACATGTATAACTAGCTAGATCTGAGTCCACCCCTGTGGCTATGCAAAGGCTAAGGATAACCTAGAGCAAGGTCTAGGGTATCATGAGTTAGAAACTAGGCTACACATGAGTAGTGCCATGAGACTCTTAGCATACCATGAGTTAAGGAGTGGGCTACCTACGGGTAGTGCCATGTGACTTAGCCCTAGAAATTGATTCACCTATTAGGTGAAGTCATGAGGGGTAAAATGGGAATCTACCACATGGGAGGTAGTATCCAGGTCCACTGCAGGGACAGCGCAGGGGATAGGGTACACATGGATCGCGTAGTTATACTTAAAACGTAAACTTGTTTGTTAAATGATAATTGAATGTGGTACATTATTATATATAATTGAATGATTATTGTTTCCCCCACATACCAGCTTCGGCTGATCGACGTTTTGTTTGTCAGCGTTTTAGGTACAAGCCAAAAGGACAAACAGTAAATCGTCACATTGTGAAATACATGAAGAATAATACAAGGAGGATTAGTTAGTGTAGAATCATTAAGTGGATAGAAGTTAGAAATCCAAAATTTCAAAAGGTATGCAAAGTTTATTTTCTTACAGCTTTTCAGTTTAGAATGTTAAAATTTGATAATTATTCTTGGTTAATTGCTGAACCTTTGATCCGGGAGTCATGGGTGTGCCTCAACCTCTTGGTCTCCCTTAATTGGGGTTTATCGGGAGGTGGGGTCATAACATTTGGTATCAAAGCTTAGGTTCCTCAGTTAACCATTAATAATTATTAAATTTTACAAACTCCATAGAACCCAAGGGAGTTATTAGAGGAGTATCCGAAAGACGGAGGTGTCTAGAAAGGGATCACGACCGGGGGCTGGCAAGATTTTCCTCCGCACTTCTAGTCGAAATACGAGGACTCCCGGACCTATGTGACCGCCTGGCCAAAGTCTTAGGGTATAAATCAAAATAAGATACCTTTAGGACTTCTCATCTTATTCATCCTTTCTCATCACAAAATTCTGATAAGGACATAAAGGATTAGGGTTTTCTTTCTTCTCCTCACCCTCTTGAGGTATGGGTAAGGTTAATAAGGTTTAAGGAATCCTCCATCAAATTAATGAAAAGCATGTAAATAAGATGTCATGGACATAAGCTTAATAGATTAAGCGCAAATTAAAGAGTAGATACATGCTTAGGTCGTATGACATAAGTTATCATGTCCTCAGAGTAGACCTGAGAGTAGACCTTCTTGTCAGGAGGATAAGTTAGTCTTGGAGATAGAGATCTCCATTGCAAGTAGAGCCCTAGCACGTCCTCTGAGGATGATGCTAACCCTAACCCTAAGTGAAGGTTAGAAAGAGATGAGTTGGACCAGGTGTTTGACATGACATGCCTTTGGGATGCCATATGATCCATGGGTGACCTAGCACCTTTGGCAACCCAACCCTGTGAAGGGTCGGGCATGATAGGGTAAAGGATAGCTCCTTAGATGATGATGTTAGTGAAGGACCATAGAAACCCTATGGGCTTGTGCAAGTAGGGCATAACTGGCACCTAGGGCACGTCATAATGCTGACAGTAGGATGAAACCCTGGATAAGGAATTATGATGGAGCATAAAGGGTTATGGATGATCTCGAGCAACCATAAGTCTGAACCTAGGCTTCACCCATGTAGAGCATGCTTTTGAGGTTGATCCTTCATGAAGAAGGGACCTCTAATGGTGAGGTTGGATGTGGGGTTAGCTCTAGAGAGAGTAGGAAACCCAGCAAGAAGGTTGGAAGCCTAAAACCCTGAACAATGGATGATAGTGGTTGCTTCATGATCAATCCCTGAAAGTTAATGATATCTTGGTTGCCTTTAGAGGGACCAAACCCTAGAGATAGAAGATGAAGCATCTGGTGCCTATGTGCCTACGGTATATGTGTTTACCTTCTGAGAAAGGAAGAAGATGTTCTGTTTACCCTGAAGAGGTTTAGTAGCAGGTTATGAGGCCTTGTACCTTGTTGGTTGTCCTTGAGGAAAATCCAACTCTAAGTGTTTCTTTAGTTGAAGGATGACAGGAAGTGCACGTTATGCCTTTTGCAAGCTTGATTCATGGTTAAGGGATAGAGCATGCAATTGGACACCTAAAAGTGAACCTAGGGTTCCTAGACCTAAGAGGGGAAGTGGTATACCTAATGCTCATGATGAGAATTTAGTTGCTATAGTTTCAAGCACGGTACTCCTCATGCATAACGGAAAGTGAAACCCCCCTTAGGTTTAAAGGTATGATTGATACCTCACAATATAGTTGATGATAAAGGAAGGTACGATCTCGATCCAGCATTGAGGAAAGAGGATAAGTATGACCTAGCATGGTACAGTAAGTGATCTGCCCGTGCCTTAATGGCTTGCTAGGGTTAAGTAGGCTCGTGTGGATGTAAACCCTAGACCTAAGAGCTTTTGTGACCTTAGAGATAGTTTTCCTCCCATCCTGGGAGAGGGACCCCTTTGGTAGGGTGTATATCAGTTTTGTTGGTTTAAGGTAACCTGAAGAGGTCTCATAGGATCTTGAGAAGCTAAGTGAAAAGTACATGGTATGAGGATGAACCTATAGGCCCATAGATATCCATCTCTATGTGCATGCAGATGTGTTACCATGGAGGTAACCGGTATGGGGCTTGACCAAAGTAGGCAGGTTGCCATGATCCCTATGAAAGGATGAGAGCCAACCCATGAATGCAGAAAGAGAGATGATGAAGACTTGGGTTAGGTTCTAAGTGAACATGTACTATAATGGAGAATCCTAAGTCTATCCTAGGGCCAGGTAGGGATAAGACCGATAAAAGTAGGAGTTGCCTAATTCCCCAGTTGCACAGGACCACAGGGTCAGGAGGTAACAACTATCATTGTCCGAGGGCCATGGGTTAGGAGATTGATCACCTTAATGAACTCATGGGACCCAAAGGGCAGATGAGTAGGGCACTCTCTTGATGCATGAGGGAAGAGGGATGACCCCAAAAGAGTCGGTACCCTATAGACCTAGAGGAGATGACCAAGTATATAAACCCCAGTAGGTTCAAGACTAGTTTGATATCATGATGGTTGTGTTGTAGAGACATATGTGGAACGTTGCAACTTAGATGTAAAGGTGTATGGGCAAGGTGGGATGTACCATCTCTACTCTTGGAACAGGAAGAACTCTGTATTTGGACTGCAACCAAATGCTTATTTCCTCTTATTATGGGGGTGAGAGATAGGATATTACGCATGCCATACACCAAGGATAAGAGATGATATAGATTGGAACGTTGCCACGAGAAATGGGGATAGAGAAGATAACCTACCCTGGTAAAGTGAATGATACATGGAAGGTTTACTAACACTAAGAGGAATGAGGTAGTCCCCTTATGAGGAAGTTTCTATGATGAGCTATGTAGAACTTACAAGTATACCGGGTTGAGTTTGAGCACCATGATGATGAAATCAGAGAGTGTTCTTAATTGAAGATAGACATAAAGTTTGAGGTGAGATGATAAATGAAATACATTAAAGTGTATTTTTCAACGTTACCTGATTACTTAAGGATGTGAAGTGGTAATAGGTGCTCTGGTTGAGATACATCTGACTTGTTTGATTAGAAGCTAGAAGAGGTTGTTTGGCTAACCCTAAGTTTGAAAAGGAGAGGTGTTTGGGTAACACTCAGACGTAACAAGATGTGTTGAAAAGTTAAAGGTTGTTTGGTTATCCAGTCTAGTCTTCGATGCGATGAAAGAATGGTGGTAGAACCTCATATGCACTTCCTTGGAAGAGAAGGTGACGAAACCCCGACTAGAGTGGTTTAGGGTTTCAGAGGATTTGATCTTGAAAGAATCATGACATACAGGAAATCATGGTTGAAGATCATCATACACCGAGGAAAATGGCAATAGCACTTTGGATGCTGAAGACGAGGTTGCATGTGGGTTATGGCCATGCAAGCCATGAGGTAAAGGACGAACCCCAGTAACCCAGTGTATCGATATAGAGAACAAAAGAATCCCTGAGAGGGAATGAGAGTTCAACACTATGGATGTTGTGATAAGTCTTCCCTGGATCGAGGAAGGTCGAGGTACAATGTGGGTTATGGTAGGTCGCCTTACCTAGATAATATAAGAAAGGAAGAGTTCGGTTAAGGGACATATCCATTTGAACTACCCATGAGAAAGATGGTTCAACTACACCATGAAGCGAGTTCAAAGGTTCTTGAGTTTGACCTAAAGGATCACTTCCATAAAGTGGAAGTAGGCACATGAAGAACTCAATGTTAGTATAGTTGTCACCCCTAACTATGGTTAGTATGATCCAGACTAAAGGGTCTGATGAGGGCAGGTGTGCTCATTCAGGGTGATATCTAGAGACAGTTCTTGTCCTATGAAAGATGTGACAATGACCACCATAGCCAGTATTGGGTTTTATATGAAGCTCTGTAAGGGAGGTTGTGTCGGTCACCACTTTAGTAAGGTGATGTTGGTGGAAGGACCACATGATGGTTAGAAAAGTACCACATGATGGTTAGAAAAAGGGACCCCAGTGCATGTAGATGAAGTCACTTTGATTGTGCAAGGGCTGAAAGGAGCCTAGAGACGATGAGAGTCGTGAGCAGATGCAAAGTAGACTGACATACCAGTTACTGTGGGAGAAAATGTGACATGAAAATCTGACCCCTCTAAGTTATAACTAAGAGAGATGAGTCCCCGATACATGGGTCCATTAGAGATGGATGGGTGGAGAAGGTTAGGTTTGACCTACCCCCCAGGATAGAGTAATGGGAGATGTTTTGCAGGTGTCCAATTTAGAGCACTATGTGAGGTACCCCGACCATGTGCTGAGCAATGAACCTAGTGAGCCCCAAGGGAGGCTGAAATGGCATGAGTCACCTGTGTAGTTTATAGACGCCAGGATGAAAGAACTCAGAGAAAAGAATATGTGATGATAAAGGTTCTTTGGAAATGCCATGAGTACGGAAAAGCCACATAGGGGCCAATGATGGACATGGAAAAGACTTATCCTGAATTGTTTGTTTGCTTGTTTGAATTTTGAGGACAAAATTTCTATAAGAGGGGAAGGATGTTATAACCCCAATTTTTGGGCTTAATTAGTGAGAAATGTAATTTCTCATATTAAAGATATTTGAACAAATAATGATATAATTTGCTTCAAATAAATGGATTCCTTTCACAATAGCCTTGATCGGTTGCTTTGTGGGCTTTATTGGCTATTGGGCCCAATAACAAGGAAATTTAATTAGTAAATGGATAATTGGATATTTGAGAAAGAAATATGTAGAAACCTCTAGAAGGCAAATCCAAAGAGGATTTCGTGCCTCTTGGGTTCCTTGGATTCCAAGGAGTCCAGAGTAGCAAAAAGAAAGCAATGAGGAAAGAAAAGATTAATTCAATATTTCTTTTTGAAGAAAGAAATTAATAATAATGGAAACATGTTGAAAATAAGAGGAAAAAGGTATAATTGAATGATCCTTTGTGGAATTTCGTGTTCCAAGAATTCCTAATGATAAAAGGAATACCAAATGAGGAAAATAGAAGAGGAATAAAGAGAAAATATCAAAGTTTCAAAATAAGGAAATAATGTGAGTATACAATTAATGTATTAAGTGATATTGCTAAAAAGAAAGCAATTGCTATTAAGGGAAAATAGAAATTCGTTCCATGGATTAAAGGGAAAGAATAAAGGGGATAAGGAAGAGGAAATTCGAATTCCTAATAGCAAAAGAAAAGGAACATAAAAGGTTTAAGAGAGAGTAAAGGGTGTCTTCTCCTTGAAGAAATAGGAGTCCTTATGGGAGTAGGGCTTGTCCCCACTTAGAAGGCCACGTTAGGGCATACATGAACTCCCCTATATAAAGGGGTATGCCCTTGGGTCGAATAGAGAAAGATCCCATGGTTTTCTCTCTCTCCCTCTCGTTTTCTTCTTGTTCTTTGCAAAGAAACCCTAACCCACGGGTGTGGCTCTATTCCAGAGCAACTAGGGGATGCCAAGGAGGTGTGTTAGACGCCCATTAGTCCCACGACCACATCTGAAGTATGAGGCCATTGATCCGTGTGCTAAGAGCTCGCGCTACATCCGCTAGATGCTGCAAGACAATTGTAACTTGCAGGCTTTGTGCGCGACAGTTAAACCGGTTAGTCCACAAGCTGGGCGGTGCCCCAGGCGTAGCGGAAGGCGGCGGCGCTAGGGCACCCTCTGCTGGAGGTCCTCGAGCCCCCAAAGAGGTAGGGCGGAGCTCCGAAGGTCTGCAGCAGCGGCCGCGCTAGGGCGACGCGCGAGGAAGAAGAAGGAGGGCCGGCTGGACGTTTTTGCCCTTCGCGGGCTAAGGAGATGGTCCACTTACACGGGGATAAAATAGTAATTCGGTTATAACTGAAGGCGGACTGCGTTGCATGGAAGCTAATGACGTGGCGCTTCCCTATTGGCCGGAAAGGTATTTTCTTTATAAAATCATAACTCCTAATTGGTAGCTCCGATCAACACAAATTATATATGAATTTTGATCCTCAGAACGAGAGGAATCCATTAAAAATATAATTGGAGCCTTTTTATGTTTGCAATTCGAAAACTAATAGAGGTTATTAACTTTAGTGTAATGATAATTAAGAAACCCTATTTTGAAATGGATAAAGTGTTTAATAGGGTTTAATGGATCATTAGAGTTGATATTAATTTGTTAAATGTAAAATAGTACATTAAGATCGAAAAGGGATGATCTTTGCGTATAATTAGTAATTTGAAGATTATGTACATAAATATGCTTGGAATTTGAAAAGTACATAAAGTTATCATCTTTAGTGTTTTAATTAAGGGAAAACCCTTAGATTTGATGGTAAATGGTCTTAATGACATAATTCAAGTTGATATTAACATGTTGTTAATAAAAGTGAAAATAGGATCTAAAAGATGATCTTTTTATACATTTGGCTTAATTTAGGGTTTTATGCATGATTATGCATTAATAAGCTTGAAAACCCTAATTTAGGTGAATATGACTTTTAAATGTTTTAATTGTTCAAATCCATAAACAAGTAGGGATATGATGATCCTAAGTCAATCTGAGTATAAAAGACTATTAAATGAATAGTTTGAGCAATTAGGGTTTATATAAATGGAAAAGAGTATTTTAGGGTTTGTTGACCTAAAAGGGATGAAGTTTGAGAAATCAATCTAAGAAACCCTAATGAATATTAATGAAACCTTAATGCGGATTAGAAACCCTAGAAAGAGAATCCAAGTTAATAGAGTAGATTCTTGATGAAGTGTGTAATAAATAGAGTACATATTCTTTTCAGGAATTATGTGATGATTGAATTACTTGCTTGGATCTGTTGATTGGCTTGATTGAATGTACATGAAGTATATGTTGAATAATCTGCATGACTCATCAAATCAGGTATGTGGTTACGCTTATGACTATACCGATTAGTTTTCCGAGGTTTGTATCGACGTTTCCCTCAATGCATGAAATAACTGTTGGATGTTTTAATTCATGCAACTATAAAGTGACTATGGCTATCACTATGAGTATACATGTATAACTAGCTAGATCTGAGTCCACCCCTGTGGCTATGCAAAGGCTAAGGATAATCTAGAGCAAGGTCTAGGGTATCATGAGTTAGAAACTGGGCTACACATGAGTAGTTCCATGAGACTCTTAGCATACCATGAGTTAAGGAGTGGGATACCTACGGGTAGTGCCATGTGACTCAACACTAGAAATTGATTCACCTATTAGGTGAAGTCATGAGGGGTAAAATGGGAATCTACCACATGGGAGGTAGTATCCAGGTCCACTGCAGGGACAGCACAGGGGATAGGGTACACATGGATCGCGTAGTTATACTTAAAACATAAACTTGTTTGTTAAATGATAATTGAATGCGATACATTGTTATATATAATTGAATGATTATTGTTTCCCCCACATACCAGCTTCGGCTGACTGACGTTTTGTTTGTCGGCGTTTTAGGTACAAGCCAAAAGGACAAATAGTAAATCGTCACATTGTGAAATACATGAAGAATAATACAAGGAGGATTAGTTAGCGTAGAATCATTAAGTGGATAGAAGTTAGAAATCCAAATTTTCAAAAGGTATGCAAAGTTTATTTTCTTACAGCTTTTCAGTTTAGTATGTTAAAATTTGATAATTATTCTTGGTTAATTGCCGAACCTTTGATCCGGAAGTCATGGGTGCGGCTCAACCTCTTGGTCTCCCTTAAATGGGGTTTATCGGGAGGTGGGGTCGTAACAATAATCATAGTCACTTTATAGTTGCATGAAATATATAGGCATCCAATAGTTATTTCCAAGCAACCGATAAAACATTCGGGAATCACCGTGAAACTAGAGCGATTATTCATAAGTGTAACCACATACCTGTCAGGCTGATTTGAGATAGAATAATCCATGCAAGTACGAAATCCAAGTAAGAACACATATAAGATCCTGAAATAACCGTACAATTTCCTTTTATTACTCAAGTCATCAAGATCTATTAAACCTAGCTCGCTTCCTAGGGTTTCTAGTTCACTTTTAGGGTTTCCATTGAAATTAAGGTTTTCCTTCATCTTTTACTATTTTAAACCCTAATTACTCATCTATTCATCATGAAAGATACTAAGGTTACCTTTTAACCACATATGACCTTATTTTCATATTAAAGGCGTCATAATCCCTCAATTAAGTCCATTAAGCCGCTTTTACAATAAAGCTACCATTTTTATTCTTTTAATCCACGACAAGATTATTATGCTCATTTATCATCAATTCAAAGTTCATTATGGTCTAAATCACATATGAACTCGATTTGTCATTAATTCTATCTTTTATTCATCAGAAAACCCTAATTACTACATTAAGGGCATTTATCCACAAATTAGGAACTTTAATTCTTGAAATAGCTTAGAGTCATTATATCTTAGCTTTATCTACGATTTTGAATAATTAAAACCATTAATAGATGCATTTACCAATATTAGGGTTTCAAGGCCCATTAAAGTATATTAACATATCAAAACCCCAAATTAAGCTATTTAGCCTAGGGATTATCTTCTTAGACATTCAATACCTCTCTTTATTATCAATAAGTTAATACGCTTGTAGATTATCCATATTAATCATCTCTATTCCATAGAATCATCAAGTTAGGGGTTTTCTCATATTAGAGCATTAAAGTTAGTAACTTTATCTCCTTTTTGAACTAAGATCAGATTCAGGCTATAAAACTATTTTTAATGGGTTCCTTGCATTTTTTTGATCAAAATTCATATATTATATGTTCCAAACGGAGCTACCCATTATCTTCTATGAATTTTGCAAAATTATTACTTTAGGACCAATCATAGCTTGACACGTCAGCTTTATCGGATTTTCATTTATCGGCGGACCAGCTAAAAAAAGGAGTCGATTTACCTCTTTACCCTTATGGGTAATGTGCATCCCCAGGCCCCCCCGCGTCATTTCACTCCTATCATCTCCTTCCTTGCGATTCTCAGAGACGCCTGATGCGATGCTTTGCGTCGGCGTTCTCCTGCGTGTCTGCTGTGTAGCGAGGCCATGGCTTCGACGCCATCTTCTCTCCGCGTCGTCTCCCCTCACTACAACTCTGGTGCTTCTGTCTGCTGCACCGCCACAGATGCTCGCCTCACATCCTCGTCAGGGATTCTCCACCTGTTCTGTGGCAGGACGCTCAAGCCCTACGCAGACATAGCAACCGACAACAGAGCTTCTTCCACGGCTCCAGGAAAAGGAGTTGTGAGGAGGGAAGACCTGCAACTGGTCTGGGTAGGGTGCTCTGCCGGTGCAGCAATGGGAAAGGGGGGTGGTTCCAAACCAGTAAGGAACCTCGGTCTGCCTCCCCCCAACTGCCAGCAACGCCATGGTGTACGACAGTGGCTCCCATCACTCTACCTACTCATCCTACCTCGACACCAGGCGGAGCTGCCCACCCATCTGCATTGTTGAACGACTACACCTAGGGGACTTCATCCCTGGTGTTAGCAAACCCTCCATGCTGCCGTCATAGGTCAGGTCAACGGACACCCCTTCATGTGTGCGATCAACGTTGGTCAGGAGAGAAACCAAATGGATGAGATGGGAGAGGAACGAAGGGTTGAAGATAAACATGCCCACACTGCATGCTTGGAGATGTCGGGGATCTGCCATCCTCTCCAATGTGTTCCCTTTATATAACATTAGGGTTTGTGTGTTAATGGATTTATGCTCATGTTATACATCATTACGTAAGGCAACATATTTAGAAAGTACTTGAATGCATCTTATTTAATGTTTCTTTCTTCCCCTTACAAGACTTACTCCTTTAGAGACTCAAAAATATAAAAGTATAAGAGACTTTTCTTAATACACAAGTCATTACTTAAAAAGATATATATATATATATTCCCTTTCTCTTATCCTTTTATTTCCTTTATATAAACAAATTTTACTCAATTGTGGCCATTAATGCCACTTTCTAGAGATTTCCAAGTATTTCTCATAATTACTTTGCTTAATATCCATTATCTTGTATCTTTTCCTTTTATTTGGACATTTCTTCTTTTCTTCTCTTTTATATCCATTATTGGATTAATAGAAATTATGAAATTCCTATCAAAAGGGAAATTTGCAAAGTAATTCATTGTTTGAAACAAAGCATACAACCTTTTTAATTAAGTCCAATTCATAAAATCTTTACATTTCAATTATGAAAGCTTATGCAAAATTGGGGTTGTAACATCCTTCCCCTCTTATAAGAATTTTGTCCTCAAAATTCCATCAAGCAAACAAACAATTCAGGATAAGACTTTTACATGTCCATCATTGGCCCCGATGTGGCTTTGCCCTATCCACGACATTTCTAAAGAACCTTTATCATCACATATTCCTTTCTCCGAGTTCTTTCACCTTGGCATCTATAAATGTCCTCATAGGTGACTCAGGTCATTTCAGCCTCCCTTGGGGCTCACTAGGTTCATTGCTCCGCACATGGTCTGGGTACCTCACATAGTGCTCTAAATTGGACACATGAAACTCATCACACATCACATTATCCCGAGCGGTAAGGGCAAACTTAACCTTCTCCACCAAACCATGTCAAAAGAACCCATGCATAGGGAACTCAACTCTCTTAGCTATAACTTAGAGGGGTCGGATTTTCATGTCACATATTCCCCCATAGTGAAGTGCATGTCAGTCTACTTTGCATCAGCTTACAACTCATGTCATGTCTAGGCTCCTTTCATCCATTACACGATCAAAGCAACTTCATCTGCACACACTGTGGTCCTTTCTTGACCTTCGCGAGGTCCCTTCACCAACATCATCTTAATGAAGTGGTGAACGACACAACCTCCTTATGCAGAGCTTCTTTACATCCCGATACTGGCTATGGTGGTTATCATCACATCTTATAAAGGACAAAAACTATCTCTATGTATCACCCTGAATGAGCACACATGCTCTCATCAGACCCTTTAGTCTGGATTGTACTAACCATTAGTTAGGGGTGATAAACTGTACTAACATCAAGTTCTTCATGTATCTACTCCCACCTTATGGAAGCGTATCTTTAGGTTATACTCAAGAACTTTTGAACTCACATCATGGTGTAGTTGAACCATCTCCCTCATATGTAGTTCAACTGAATCTATACCTTAACAATACTCTTTCTCTCTCAGGTCATTTAGGTAAGGCGATCTACCATAACCCATATTACGTCTCGACCTAGTCTCGACCTTCTTTGGTCTAGGGGAGACTTACCACAACATCCATAGTGATGAACTTCCATTCCCTCTCAGGGACTCTTTTATCCTCTACATCAATACACTGGGTTACTGGTGTTCGTCCTTCCCCTCCTGGATTGCATGGCATCATACCACATGCAACTTCCTCTTAAACATCCAAAGTACTATTGCCACTTATTATCTTGGTAGTATATGGTAATCTTAAATCATGATCTTCCGTACATCATGATTCCCCAAGATTGATTCCTTAGAAACCCTAAACCACTCTTATTAGGGTTTCATCACTTTCTTTTGAGGTTTACAGCCTTCCTTTCATTACATCAAGGCCTAAGATGGCTAACCAAACAACCATTAACTTGATCAACCAGTATTGTTACACCTGGGTGTTAGCCAAACTTATCTCTTTTTCAACTTAGGGTTAACCTAACAACCTCTTCTAGCCTCTAGCTAAACTAGACAGCTGCATCTCATCCAGAGCATCCATTACCACTTCTCATCCTTAGGTTTTAGGTAATGTTGAAGACATACACTGTAACATACTGAATCTCAGGGTCTTCCCTGCAATTTACCCATTCTTGAGCTTTTCTTTGCCTTCTAGTCCATTTGGACCTTTTCCACAAATTTCCCATCCTTTTGGATCATTTTTGTACACCTTGTGCAATTTGAGCACAATTTGATGTTGAAATCACTATTTACCCTCTTTTATGATAATTGAGGGGTGTTTGCACAAATAACCCACATTAGGAGATAAGTTAGGGTTAATGTTGTAATTTGGTCTTTAATGGGATAATATAGCAGATTATATTTATTTGGAGCTTTTTGGATAAATATATTATTATTAATGTGTATTTGAGTTTATATATGTGTGTATATTAACCTTTATTGTTTCTCTCTCCTCGAAATATGATTTTAGTTCACATTAATATGTTATTTTGTTGAGTAATGAGTATTTTTACCCTAATGTCTTTTATATGTCGAATTTGCTCACATGTTTCTTATTAATAGCTTTTTCATATAATTCCTTGATTTTAATGTATTATTATACTCTTTTATGAGCTATGTGTTTATTAATGGTCTTATTATGAATTAAACGTGGATCTAATTGCATAGCAGTGTAGTTCTCATCATTATGAGCCTTTGGTTCAATTTTGGCGTTATTTGGAGTTGATTTGACCCCTCTAATGCATTTTATAAGCTTTTAATATAGTATAATTATAGTTATTACATTTATGTCGTTGATTTCCTTTAAATGTCACGCATTTAACCTATAGTCTGGCTGTCACGCGTTACTCTTGATGCACGCCTATTTCCAACCGTTGGATTTTAATCTAACGGTTTGGGCATCGTCTTCTTCCTCAGTTAAGAGGCGCGTCAGGAGCCGTTTTGGGTGGTTTAACTCCCGCAATCCGTTCTCCCTCCCTCCTTCTCCGTTTCGCATGATTTCTTGTCCGTTGGCTTCGTCTTGATGGTCCGGTTCGAAGGAGCACCTACTCATCTCCTCCCTCGCTCTGTGTGCAAAATGCCTAACTCGCCCCTTCTTCCCTTCTCCGCCGTCAGTTCCCTGAGGGGCCTCAGCCTTTTCTCCCACCTGTTTAAGGTGCTCTAGAGGACCCTCAGACCCCGAGCCTTCCTTCTCCTTTCCCAATTTCTTCGCACCCAACCCCGAACTCCCCAACCTGCTCGGTCTTCTTCCCCGGCTATGGCGGCTTGCTGCTCCCTTCTCCGACCACCTCCTTTCAATTGCTTCTCGGGTAAGCATCCTCGGCCTACCCTCTACCCCTTCCGACTCTTCGTTTGTCTCGCGACGGCTCAGGTCGATGGGTCCTATACGGCCGTCGTGGAGCTCCATCGGCGCCATGCTTTTTCTGACCCTGGTGTTCCTCCTCCCACGGAGATACATCCGTTCGACTCGATTTGGTTCCACGAAGCTACGCCCGGTCTCGATTGTCGATTTGGTGGCATTTTTGGTGTAGTTTCACCTCCCTCTGTGTTCCCCTGTTCCGGCCGAATTGGGCCTGCTTTCTCTACTCTCGAGCACGCGTGACCCTGCTTGCTGCCTCCCTGAGATCGTGAGACTTCAGGGAATAGATTCCCGATCTCATCTTGGGGCTTACCCGCACGGACATGGGCAGGAGCTATGGAGCCAAGCTCCAGCCAGGTTGCTCCCTCGCCATGGCTGAGGAAGGAGCAATCGGGTTCAGGTAAGGACCAATGCGCCCCTGCCCCTGCCATGGGCCTTTGCTTTTGGGCTAGGGTCATTTTGGTCTTTTCCGCCCCCAGGTTCTTGTTTCTCGCTTGCAAAGCGATGGATTGTGCAAATGTCTGATCTACCCTCGCTGCTCAATTGCTTTGGTTTGACGATTAGGGGTAGTTTAGCCTTTTCACTTTCTATTTACATCGATTTCCATTTTTATTTGAATATCTGTCACACTATAGTTTTCTTAATTTCTGATTGGTCAGATCTACTTAATTCATAGTAAATCGATCCCTTGTCAGAAAAATACGAATAAATAGTCGATGGAAAGCATTTTTAACATAGAATCTGATTTTATGGTTTTTGAGACATGATTTGGATTTCTTTTCCGAAGTTTACTTTGAATGGCATTTTTAATATGTAATTGTTTTAAAATACATAATTAATTCATTTTAACTCTGTTTTATATAATAAGATATGTTTTCTTAATCAGGAGATTATGAGTAATCGTTTGGACTTGGTTTTGAACTCTAAATCATAGTTTTGTAAAATTAGGGTTTTTCCTATGTTTATGTCTTTATATATATTAATACATGTGTTATGTTTATAACTAGGATATATGGATGGTGATACTATCTGTTTGATGGATATGATGGTAATGTATTTAATCTAAGGTATGTGGCACCTATTTATGTATGTGAGTCCTATTTTGTATGTGCATCCTATTCTAGTATGTGGACTCTATTCATATATGTGATGATAAATGTGAAATACACCTACTCTCAGTTGGGCTTTTATCCAACCCCACTCATTATTGTGCTAGCCTTGTTATCCTTCTATTTACATTTATTGGCACTTTACTTAGTTTATGCCATTGTGGCTTAATCATTTGAATCATGTGAATCATTCTTCTACATATGTTGCCTCCTTTACTTGGAAATGTTGAATCTTATTATTGACTATGTGGCTCATCCTTTTGAGATATTTGGAAGCATTGTATAATGTTGTTCCTTGTTGGCTCCTTTACTTGTTGGAGTTCTTGGATATTGTTGTTGCCTATGATGGCCATTTATTTATTTATTTGGGTTTTATTCCCAATGCTTGTTGCATCTTGTTATACTTTTCACTATACTGCCAAGTGACTATTTAAGCATGATGTATTTTAGGCCAAATGACAATGTAGTGTACATGAGTACAAACCACCCACAGGGCACTGGGGTTTTAGTCCCCCTGCCAGGCACTGGGGTTTTAGTCCCCCTGCCAATTTATATATATTTTTGAGGTTTGGGATGTTATTTCCCCTCTCCTCCTGGTTGAGGTCCGGTAGGTGCCTCACCCTACATTGAGATGAGTTTGTGTCTTAATATATGCATGCTATGTGATTTATTATTGTGGTGATTGTATATGGCAGTTCTCTTATTCTTATCTGAATATCTTTCTCATTCTCTTAAACTCTTGTAACATGGAAAATCCTTTATTATGCAATGTTGTTTATTATTCCTTGTCCAATGCTTTCTTTTTAACACATACCTTGTTTATCCTTCTCTTGCTGGATGACCCCAACCATCCAGGATAGGAATCAGAGTGCGCATGGAAGCTTGGTGAACCCAAAGCTAAGGATAGGATAAGAAGAAAGATGAAGAACATATAGTTTATGATCATAGTTGTTTTGTTTGGAGACAATGTTGCATTAGTCTAAGTCTTCCTCTACCTAGATCCTTGTAGTTGCTTGTATAAAGTTGTACTCCCATTTGGGGAAATTTTATAATGTACTCTTTATACATTTTTGAATAATGTCAAGATTTAATTTATTCCGCTGCCATACTTTTGGTGTTTTTGTTTATCATGTTTTTTAGTAGAGACTTTTTGTTTGGGTCTTTACAGCATGGTATCAGAGCATCAAGGTAGTCGGATTCTTGACTAGTTCAAAATTGTCTCCCTAGAGGATATAGTTTCCCTTTAGTTAGTTTTTCACCTTAGAGTTGACCTTTAAAGAATGTTTGATTTAGGATCATAAATATTTCTTATTAGAAATAAAATTTGTCAACTTTTTGGTGAATTGTTTAATTGAGTAGCTATTAGAGCAAAGAAGTTGAAGTGATGGTGTCTAGAAAGGGTCAGAGCTTAGGGGCTGGCAATATTTTCCTCCGCCCCACTAGCTTGGTCACGAGGACTCCTGAGCTCATATGACCTGGCCTGGCCTGATCTGAAACGGACAGCTCGAAATAGTCTACCCTTAGACATATTGCCTTATTGTTGAATAACCTTAGAATCCTTTATATGATGATTTGATTTCTTTTCTCAAACAAAAATCATCTTGTAATCCCTAAGTATCTTATATGAGCCTTAGATTTCCATGTTAGGGTTTAGTGTACCCTATGCTATACCTTGAGTTGGAATATAGAGTTTAGTAAGGCTTTTTATGTTGGGCTTTATACCCTTAGAATAGTTTGACTTAGTCAACCCTTTGAGTGAAGAGGTAGTGTTAGTACCTTGTAAATTTTTGGAGTTCTTGATTTCGAGGACGAAATCCTCTTTAGGGGGTTGGAGTCCCTCAATGCTTTGAAATCAAGTAACCTTAACTCCTTAGACATGGGAATAGAGAGCTTATGTGTTTAGAGTTTAATAAACCTAATATGTTTGTAATTCATCTTGTTTGTTTATAACAAATGGATAAGTCACATAATCCTTATGCTTGAACCTTAATATACTCTTGATGCACATAATCATTAATTGTTCATATACATAGTTTGATTAAGTCACCCTAATGGTAAAATGTGTATGGTAGAATACACCCTAAGGATGCTTTATCATGTTAGGGTCATGTTGACCTAAACCCTAAGATGTAATCATCTAGCCTTGACAATACATATATACCCTTCATGCCTTTCTTGACACATTAGTGACATTAGGTGTAATCACATGATATACCTTAATGCATGTAAATCCCTTAATCATAGTTGTGACCTAATTATCAACACATGTTAGGCATAGCACCTTGTTGACTAAAATATATCTCATTGATCATCTTATTGGTTTATGGATCAAATCAGTAATGAGATGATGAGTAATTAGGTTCACATAATGTGAGGTTAATTCATAGTAATTAGTGTTGTGAGATAATATGATTAGTGATGACATGGATATGAGCATGTTAGATGTTGTGATAATATGTTCCTTGGAGATAAGCCTTATACCCTTAGACCTGTTATTAGGGTAATAATGGGTTGGATGATATTAGATGGCATAATTCCACATGATGTAGTTGTTGGGTAATAATGTTGAGTTATTTAAGTTTTTAACCTAATACATTAGTTGTTGTTGGGATTGGTTTAATATAGGTTGTAATGGCCTTGTAAACCCTAATTGTGCTTAAAACCCTTAATGAGGGAGATACCCTTGATATATAGTTGAGATATAATTGTTTCGTAATAAAATGTGACACAAGTGTTAGTATAATAGATATGCTGCCTTTTCATGATAGAGTTTATGTAACAAGATGTTATGTTGGGTTTGTTAAAGGCTATAGGTTTTGTGGAAACCATAGTAACACCTCACCTATGTAGGTTTTATGTAGTACCCTAGATTAAGGGTTATAACCTAGTTGTTTATGGTTGGGATGTTACACACTCACACTCTCTTTCCTCTTGTTGTGATTTCGGGGACGAAATCCTCTTTAAGGGGTGGTGTGCTGTAACATACTGAATCTCAGGGTCTTCCCTGCAATTTACCCATTCTTGAGCTTTTCTTTGCCTTCTAGTCCATTTGGACCTTTTCCACAAATTTCCCATCCTTTTGGATCATTTTTGTACACCTTGTGCAATTTGAGCACAATTTGATGTTGAAATCACTATTTACCCTCTTTTATGATAATTGAGGGGTGTTTGCACAAATAACCCACATTAGGAGATAAGTTAGGGTTAATGTTGTAATTTGGTCTTTAATGGGATAATATAGCAGATTATATTTATTTGGAGCTTTTTGGATAAATATATTATTATTAATGTGTATTTGAGTTTATATATGTGTGTATATTAACCTTTATTGTTTCTCTCTCCTCGAAATATGATTTTAGTTCACATTAATATGTTATTTTGTTGAGTAATGAGTATTTTTACCCTAATGTCTTTTATATGTCGAATTTGCTCACATGTTTCTTATTAATAGCTTTTTCATATAATTCCTTGATTTTAATGTATTATTATACTCTTTTATGAGCTATGTGTTTATTAATGGTCTTATTATGAATTAAACGTGGATCTAATTGCATAGCAGTGTAGTTCTCATCATTATGAGCCTTTGGTTCAATTTTGGCGTTATTTGGAGTTGATTTGACCCCTCTAATGCATTTTATAAGCTTTTAATATAGTATAATTATAGTTATTACATTTATGTCGTTGATTTCCTTTAAATGTCACGCATTTAACCTATAGTCTGGCTGTCACGCGTTACTCTTGATGCGCGCCTATTTCCAACCGTTGGATTTTAATCTAACGGTTTGGGCATCGTCTTCTTCCTCAGTTAAGAGGCGCGTCAGGAGCCGTTTTGGGTGGTTTAACTCCCGCAATCCGTTCTCCCTCCCTCCTTCTCCGTTTCGCATGATTTCTTGTCCGTTGGCTTCGTCTTGATGGTCCGGTTCGAAGGAGCACCTACTCATCTCCTCCCTCGCTCTGTGTGCAAAATGCCTAACTCGCCCCTTCTTCCCTTCTCCGCCGTCAGTTCCCTGAGGGGCCTCAGCCTTTTCTCCCACCTGTTTAAGGTGCTCTAGAGGACCCTCAGACCCCGAGCCTTCCTTCTCCTTTCCCAATTTCTTCGCACCCAACCCCGAACTCCCCAACCTGCTCGGTCTTCTTCCCCGGCTATGGCGGCTTGCTGCTCCCTTCTCCGACCACCTCCTTTCAATTGCTTCTCGGGTAAGCATCCTCGACCTACCCTCTACCCCTTCCGACTCTTCGTTTGTCTCGCGACGGCTCAGGTCGATGGGTCCTATACGGCCGTCGTGGAGCTCCATCGGCGCCATGCTTTTTCTGACCCTGGTGTTCCTCCTCCCACGGAGATACATCCGTTCGACTCGATTTGGTTCCACGAAGCTACGCCCGGTCTCGATTGTCGATTTGGTGGCATTTTTGGTGTAGTTTCACCTCCATCTGTGTTCCCCTGTTCCGGCCGAATTGGGCCTGCTTTCTCTACTCTCGAGCACGCGTGACCCTGCTTGCTGCCTCCCTGAGATCGTGAGACTTCAGGGAATAGATTCCCGATCTCATCTTGGGGCTTACCCGCACGGACATGGGCAGGAGCTATGGAGCCAAGCTCCAGCCAGGTTGCTCCCTCGCCATGGCTGAGGAAGGAGCAATCGGGTTCAGGTAAGGACCAATGCGCCCCTGCCCCTGCCATGGGCCTTTGCTTTTGGGCTAGGGTCATTTTGGTCTTTTCCGCCCCCAGGTTCTTGTTTCTCGCTTGCAAAGCGATGGATTGTGCAAATGTCTGATCTACCCTCGCTGCTCAATTGCTTTGGTTTGACGATTAGGGGTAGTTTAGCCTTTTCACTTTCTATTTACATCGATTTCCATTTTTATTTGAATATCTGTCACACTATAGTTTTCTTAATTTCTGATTGGTCAGATCTACTTAATTCATAGTAAATCGATCCCTTGTCAGAAAAATACGAATAAATAGTCGATGGAAAGCATTTTTAACATAGAATCTGATTTTATGGTTTTTGAGACATGATTTGGATTTCTTTTCCGAAGTTTACTTTGAATGGCATTTTTAATATGTAATTGTTTTAAAATACATAATTAATTCATTTTAACTCTGTTTTATATAATAAGATATGTTTTCTTAATCAGGAGATTATGAGTAATCGTTTGGACTTGGTTTTGAACTCTAAATCATAGTTTTGTAAAATTAGGGTTTTTCCTATGTTTATGTCTTTATATATATTAATACATGTGTTATGTTTATAACTAGGATATATGGATGGTGATACTATCTGTTTGATGGATATGATGGTAATGTATTTAATCTAAGGTATGTGGCACCTATTTATGTATGTGAGTCCTATTTTGTATGTGCATCCTATTCTAGTATGTGGACTCTATTCATATATGTGATGATAAATGTGAAATACACCTACTCTCAGTTGGGCTTTTATCCAACCCCACTCATTATTGTGCTAGCCTTGTTATCCTTCTATTTACATTTATTGGCACTTTACTTAGTTTATGCCATTGTGGCTTAATCATTTGAATCATGTGAATCATTCTTCTACATATGTTGCCTCCTTTACTTGGAAATGTTGAATCTTATTATTGACTATGTGGCTCATCCTTTTGAGATATTTGGAAGCATTGTATAATGTTGTTCCTTGTTGGCTCCTTTACTTGTTGGAGTTCTTGGATATTGTTGTTGCCTATGATGGCCATTTATTTATTTATTTGGGTTTTATTCCCAATGCTTGTTGCATCTTGTTATACTTTTCACTATACTGCCAAGTGACTATTTAAGCATGATGTATTTTAGGCCAAATGACAATGTAGTGTACATGAGTACAAACCACCCACAGGGCACTGGGGTTTTAGTCCCCCTGCCAGGCACTGGGGTTTTAGTCCCCCTGCCAATTTATATATATTTTTGAGGTTTGGGATGTTATTTCCCCTCTCCTCCTGGTTGAGGTCCGGTAGGTGCCTCACCCTACATTGAGATGAGTTTGTGTCTTAATATATGCATGCTATGTGATTTATTATTGTGGTGATTGTATATGGCAGTTCTCTTATTCTTATCTGAATATCTTTCTCATTCTCTTAAACTCTTGTAACATGGAAAATCCTTTATTATGCAATGTTGTTTATTATTCCTTGTCCAATGCTTTCTTTTTAACACATACCTTGTTTATCCTTCTCTTGCTGGATGACCCCAACCATCCAGGATAGGAATCAGAGTGCGCATGGAAGCTTGGTGAACCCAAAGCTAAGGATAGGATAAGAAGAAAGATGAAGAACATATAGTTTATGATCATAGTTGTTTTGTTTGGAGACAATGTTGCATTAGTCTAAGTCTTCCTCTACCTAGATCCTTGTAGTTGCTTGTATAAAGTTGTACTCCCATTTGGGGAAATTTTATAATGTACTCTTTATACATTTTTGAATAATGTCAAGATTTAATTTATTCCGCTGCCATACTTTTGGTGTTTTTGTTTATCATGTTTTTTAGTAGAGACTTTTTGTTTGGGTCTTTACATACACCTCTGTGTATTCCACTTATTATCTCATCTCATCTCTAGGTCTATCTTCATCAAGAAAACTCTGAGCTTATTCTCTTAGTTTTTCAAACTCAACCTTGTATGACTCACAAATTCCACATAGCTCATGATAAAACATTCTCACAAGATGATTACCTTAATACTCTTATCGTTTGTACCTATCCATGTATCATTCACTCCACAAGGCACATTATCATCTCTGTCCTCATTCCTCATGGCAATGTTCCAACTCACGTCATCTTTATCCTTGGTGTAAGGCATGCGTACTATCCTATCTTTCACTCCCATAATAAGAGGAAATAAGCATTTGGCGGCCGTCCAAATATAGAGTTCTTCCTATTCTAAGAGTAGAGATGGTACATCCCACATTGCTAGTACACTTTCAAATCGAAGTTGAAATGTGCAACCTATGTCTCAACATCGTTTTCGATATCAAAGTTACTTCCATGGGAAAACTGGTCTCGAACCTACTTGTATCCACACATATTCCTCCGTCATATCCTCTAGGTCTATAGGGTGCCGACACTTTTGGGGTCATCCCTCTTCCCTCATGCATCTAGAGAGTGCCCTACTCATCTGCCCTTTAGGTCCTATGAGTTCATGAAGGTGATCAATCCTCTAACCCATGACCCTCGGACAATGATAGTTGTTACCTCCCGACCCTATGGTCATTTGCAAATAGGGAATTAGGCAACTCCTACTTCCATCGGTCTTATCCCTATCTGACCTTAGGATAGACTTAGGATTCTATTATAGTACATGTCCAGCTTAGAACCTTACCCAAGCCTTCATCATCTCTCTCTCTGCATTCATGGGCTGACTTTCATCCTTTCATAGGGGTCATGGCAACCTGCCTACCTTGGTCAGGCCCCATACCGGTTACCTCCATGGTAACACATCCACATGCACTTGGAGATGGTTATCTATGGGTCTACAAGTTCATTCTCATACCATGTACTTTTCACTTAGCTTCTCAAGATCCTATGAGACCTCTTTAGATTTCCTCAAATCCCACAAAATGGTATACACCCTACCAAAGGGTCCCTCTCCCATGATGGGAGGAAACTAAACCTCTTGATAACAAAGGTCACAAACACCCTTAGGGTTTACATTTACATGAGCATGCTTATCCCTGCAGCCACTAAGGCACAAGCAGACCACCTACTAAACCATGCTAAGTCATACTTGTTCTCTTTCCTCAAGACTGGATCAAGATCATACCTTCCCATGTCATCACTTAGCTGTGGGGAGGTTTCATCAAACATACCTTAACCTTAAGGGGGTTCCTTTTCCTCTAAACATGAGGAGTACCATGCTCGAATATATAGAAACTCAAATCTCATCATGATCATCGGGTACACCACTTCCCCTCTTAGGCCTAGGATCCCTAGGTTCACTTCTCTGATGTCCACTGTCTGCTCAACCTCTTAACCACAATCCAAACATGTACAAGGTATGACATGCACTTCACTTCAGAGTGGAGTCCTCCTCAAGGACAACCAACAAGGTATACAGTCTCACAACCTGCTTGTAACATCCCTGACCTGGGTTATACTCTAACCCTAGATGTTTTGATTAATAATGTTGATTATATGCTTGTTCATATTTCGTGGAAAGTAATTAAGGCCCAAGACGAATTTATATTTCATTTTTAGTCCTTTGTGAATAATGTTGAAACATTGTTTTGTTAGTTTTGGACTAAAGTGCAAATTACCCAAGTTGAGGGGTTAACTTGCAAATTGTACATGATATAATGTTCATCATATGTTGAGGCATCATAAGAATGAGAATTATGCAGTGGTATGGTTTCCACAAGCTTGAGCACCAAGATAGAGCTTGCTGAGCGATCCTTGTGCATTAAAACCTAGTTTTGGTGTAATGTGCAATTTACCCAAAACCTAGGGTTCAATATGCAAAATACCACTTCTTGAGGGTCCCCCATGTTTATTGGAATCAAGTAGAGAAAATAAAATGGGAGGCGCACCTCATTTGAATTATTTTGGAGGAGAGAGAATCCTGATATTAAATAATCAAGATTTAACCATAATTGAAACCCTAATTCAATTTAATGCAAAAATAAATAAACTCATTGAAGGGACTTCAACCAAAAACGAGATGGTTGAATTTTCTCAAGTGTGAACACCCTTATGCCTTGAAAAGTAAATGAAATATCCTAAGGAGGTGAAGATTCCACTCACATTATTATAAGAAAAAGTAACATCCACTAAACAGGGGATATTAGTATAATATGTTTAAGGTGCTTAATTCCTTTTCTTTTAATTCTTGGATAATGAAGAAGTTTTGCAAGAAGGAGAAGGTGGCTTCATGGCCAAGAAATTGAGGAGGAAGAGGAGGCACAAATATTGGAATTAAAAGAACTTTATAAGGCATTTTCTCTCTCATTGATTTTCTTATAAAAACACCTTTTACAACTCAAATCAAAGGCTTTTTCGAACCCACTTCCTCTCTTTGCTTGCAAACCGACCAAGAGAGCTAGGATCAGCAGGAGGAAGACCCCCAACCTGTTGGTAAGCTTCTTGATCCTCTTTCACCTTGATTTCATGGTGGAAATCATAAAACAATGCATGATTTCTTCTCTATTTCACTTCATCTTCAATCCTAGCCAATCTTTTCACTCCAAAGCTTGAGGACGAGCCTTGGGAGAGTTGCAAAAGCTTCCTCCACCATTTTTGATGTGAATATCCAACCTTTGAAGCTCAATTGGAGGCGGTCTATATAACTTAAACCCTTAAATGTTGTTATTGCATTCAATTCTCCATTATTTGTTGAACGTTTTGTTCTATTTGAAATACCCTTGATCCATTGCTGTAATTATCATGAAAATGGCAGTAGATTTTGAATGAATGAAGGTAGATGATGATGACATCATCTTGGGTACGCAATCCAACAAGTCTCCCTTGCAAATGGTTTTGAAGATCTTGGTCTAAACGGTTTCACCAAACCGTTTGGAGACTAAACGATTTGCAAATCGTTTAGAGTCTTGAACCCCAAACCGTTTAGGGTGGTTGGCAGTTTGGATGGGTTGAACGGTTGAGGTCAGGACCCTATTACTTGTTGGATGAGGATCTAATAGTTCCAATTGATTGAATCAATGTATGGACAATCATCTAATTAGAAACCCTAATCGGGTGGAGTGCTGATTTTGCAATTGATTAATTTAATTCTTTGGGTTGATTAACCCAAACGGTCTAAAGACTATTTGGAGATCACCCAAATGGTCTCAAGACCGTTTGGAGGTCAACCAAGACCGTTTGGAGGTCTAGGGTTGAGTATGGTGAAGAAGTTGAAGATTCAAAGATATCAAATTGTAATGCAATCAATAGCTAGTTTGATGAGTAACCCAATGATGCAAACCCTAATTGAACTTAACAAATTTTAATGATGGATGGGGAAAACAGTCTCAAGACCATTTGGAGGTTGTCCAAATGACCTCAAGACCGTTTGAGGTCAGGTCATGCCCAATTTTAATGATGGTCCAATGATTTCAAAGCAATTAGTTCCACAATGACTAATATTGAAAGTTCATCGATTTCAACCCTAATTCAATTGGGTTCAAAACCCTAATTGATGATCAATTGAAAGATGATTCATTAATCTAAATTGAAGTATGGTGCTTAGGTTCACTTAGTGAGTAATTACATGGATTCAATTAATGAAGGAATTAATCTCGGGAACCCTAACTAATATGAGTGGTTGAGACCATTTTTGGTCCAATCGGTTTTGAGGAGGTTTGGACCAAATGGTCTCAAGACCGTTTGAGTCCAAATGGTCTCAAGATCATTTGGGACCAAACGATCCCAAACTGATTGAGACTCAAACGGTTTCAAGCATCAACTTTTTCAAACGGTTTCAAGCATCAACCTTGTCAAACGCTTTCAAGCACCTACTTTGCTAAACGATTTCAAGTGTTGATCAAGACCGTTTGGAGGTCTAAACGGTCTTAGACCGTTTGGAGGTATTTCAAGCAAGACCGTTTGAGGTCTGGTTGGTCAAGACCGTTTGAGGTCTACGTGACCAAGACCGTTTGGAAGTAATTAACCAAAATCGTATGGACACTTAAGATGATTAAAGGTTAATTGTTTAATTGATCATTACATGATGTAATTCAAGGGTGATTATGGTAATTGTACCCTTCATAAGATAGGGTGATTAGTACCTTTTGAATGATTAATATTTGATGATTATGGAAGTAATGAGACAATACATGAGTCAACTCTCCAATCAAGTTGAGTTGACCTAATCTAATCAAGTCTGAAGTAAGTATCATCTTATAGAGGATGAGAGAGAGAGGACTTCCTACATGAATGATAATTATGTAGTGGTTAAGTCTCAACACTTCCAACATGAATGAATGTGTAATTAGGGTATGATCCTTGATAATGAGATCATGAACCCTAATTACGAAGGTTGATGAACCCTAACCCTAATTGAGGACAATGATAGGTGAAACCCTAATCTTTGGTAATGGTATGATCCTAATTTAGGGTAATGACTTGAGAAAACCTAATTCAGGAAATTTTAATAATAAACCCTGATTGAATGTGAATAGTAAACCCTAATGGAGGATGATGTTATGAGAAACCCTAATCAAGGGTGAACCTATATGAAACCCTAAAGTGAGGGTGATCTCATGTGAAACTCTAGATAAGGTTAAGGTCAAAATGAAACCTTACTGCAATAATAAGATGTAAAACCTGATTCAAGGTGATACTATCTACTTGTATGTGACATTTTGATATGAAATCCTACACTGATATAGGATAAAGATATGTGGAGCCCTAATCTTGGGTTGTAAGGTATGAAACCCAAAATTTGGGAAGTATGATGATAAATCATAACCCAAATCTAGGAAATGAGATAAAGTATTCCTAATGGACATAAATTGGGAAATCCTAACTCAAAGGAGGAAATGATGATGTTACTCTTACAATGAATAGTGCTGATTTGTAATTGATATAATTGTTATCATGTGCACTAATTATGCAGGTTTCATGAGATGGTGGACATAGCCAGGCATGAGCTATGATGCTTTACTATTGAATTTGCTTTATGGGCCTTATGAGCCATAATATGCTGTGTTTCCTAGTGAGAGGTAACACGAGACATTATTGGGCTTTAAGAGCCATGTGAAATACCTACACTGCAATTATTATGTTTACAATGATCAGATGACCTGAAGGCATTAAGTTACCTGATAAAGTGGTAACAAGTGTTTTGATGAATTAAGGGTTTGAACACCCATGTTTCATAACCATGATGATGAGATGTTAAGGGTTGAGAATACCCTGATGTGATAAGGGATTGAGATCCCAAAGTCTAATAAATCTTTGAAAAGAACTTGATAGAAATAGTACTCATTCTTTGTAGAAACTGTTACAATGTTTTATGTTTGAAAAACATGTTTGATGCTAAAAGAATATTGTAATGTACTTAATTAATCAAGTGAAATAGTATCATATAAAGCCCTGACCATAGATCCATCATCGTCAGTAGTTTGATGATGGTAAAACAGGTTTTTCCTACTGGAACTCCTGGAGGGCATACTTTTGAGTATGTGGGGGTTATGGGTGTGAATATCCTTACGCCCTAATGGAGGAGTTGATGTGAGGTAAACATTAAATCTCTCAATCCTTCATTAATTATGCCAGGATAGATGTATCACTAATCTCCTAAAGATCGGGATGGATGTATCATTAATCTCCTGATAATCTTAATATCAGATCGATGTGAGATAATATTATGTCTCTCGATTGCGAATAGAGTACATCATGCCACTGTAACTCTAATAGCGAAGTTTCCAGTATACCCTGGAAAGTTATTTAGCAGAGACACAAGATGTCCTGCATTTGGTCCTCACACTGACTGAGGAAGATGAGGTCATGGAAATCTGGCTCTTCTATTGACCTATGTATGGTATCGATTTTGATTTTGCAATGGTCGGTTGGAGTATAAGCGGTATACCTCATCTCCTCAGGGCTTAAGTATGTTTGTAAAATGTAATCAGCCGTGTAGCATATTTGCTTAGGGCTGTAATACGAGAATCAATGGTTGATGATACATTGCTTAGTATGTCTTAGTTGGCTAAATGCTATACATGTTCTTCATATTCCTTATTAAATAAATGACATACTGATCTAACAAGATATAGCTAAAATGACTTGAATAGAGAATAATGTTCTAACCTATTTATACATTGATTTAACTGTTCTTGAATGCTTATGATTCTTCTGCTCAATTTTATTCCATTAATTGCAATAATAATATTTCTGGCGGAGATTTATATCTCTCGCTGGGACAATTTTCAATTGTCTCACCCCGTGGGATCCAACTTTTTAGGTAGATGCAGAAGAGGAAGAAGAAACCCTACAACAAGGGAAGAGCAGCAACAACAACAACAAAGGCAACCGTGAATTCTCAGGTGGAGACATTAGTTGTCATGTCCTGTAAATAGAGAGTCCTATGTGTCGTTTCTGTACTCTCAGGTCCTAGGAGTCAATAGTTAGTTTATATCGATATGAGATTTTGGATTGATGCCTCAAGATTTTTTTATTGCCTATGTATAGTCTAACAGGGCAGCTGATGTTTGTAACTCTCAAGAAGAATTGGTATAAGAGATGTACTAGTAAACCAGAATGTATTTGAAATACTTTGGTTCCTTTATGAAAGAGTTTTTCAGTTTAAGGATCTCTGTGTAAAAAGTTTTAATTTTTAGTGATTTTCAGTAATTCCGCTGCTAATGAAATGCTTCCGCTTAAGTAAATCATGTTTTTTTTAAAGTTGGATGCCACAATTTAGTGGTATCAGAGATCTAGGTTTGCTGAGTCTACAGAGACATATGATTAAGGTTGTTGAGTATGTTCTAGTGTCTTCCAGTTTATCTGATAGTGTCTTCTGCTCATATAGGAGGAGAAGAAGAACTAAAGATGTTTGGATCACACGATGAACATGCTGCTGAGAGCAGCGTTACTACACCAGGAGGAGGTAAAAGAGACCATGATAGGGAGGAGCCCATATCTGAACAACCCCAGTTCAATCAAGCTGATATGGGGAACCCAACCTTCCATGCCATGTTTGGACAGTTTATGGCAGCCATGACTCATATGACAGATAGGATGCCATTACCTGCACCTAGGGCACCTACCCACCATGAAGGATAGGGAGCCGGCAAGACATTTGAACGACTTCGCCAGGTTGGAGCCACAGAATATGCTGGAACAACTGACCCAACAGATGCAGACATGTGGCTGACTAAACTAGAGAAGGCCTTTAGAATCCTTAACATCCCAGAACCTGAGAAGGTTAGACACACAGTGTACCTTCTTAAAGGGAGTGCTGGTCATTGGTGGACCATAGAAGAAGGCAAGAAGCCGGGTGTGGAGATCGGATGGGAAGTATTTCGACGAGAATTCGTCAATAGATACTTTCCTAAGACATTCCTAGATGAGAAGATCTCTCAGTTTGAGAGATTAAGACAAGGAGCAATGAACATTAGTGAGTACGAGGCTAAGTTCATGGAGCTTCTGCGGTTCTGTCCGCATATGGCAGCTACCGATGAAGAGAGGATTCAGCGTTTTGAGAAGGGGTTGAACGCCTATTTGACCACTCCTGTGTCTGCTTTAGAGAGCAGGGAGAGGTTTGCTACTTTTATGGAGTCTGTCAGACAGATAGAGAGGTCTGTGACTGAGAAGCGACAGACTAAGAGCAAGAAGGTGTACACTCAATTTCATGGACAAGGGTCCAAAAGTTTTAAGAAACTGAGGCTTTCTGCACCAATGGAACCACCAAGGTTTAATACCTAGACGCAATGGACATCTAATAGGGGTAGAGGCCATAGTTTACCTCCGGAAGGAGCCCACAACACAACATCAGTATCGGTAACAGGACCATCTAGACCACAACTAGGGAACAAAGGTTGTTTTATATGTGGAAAGATGGGGCATCTGATGAAGGATTGTCGAGCCAGAGAAGCAAGTGTGACTCAACCTCAGAGGCAGAGTCAGCAAGGCTCTCAGAGGTGACCGTTTACAAGTGGCACAAGAGGATGTGAACAAGCATCCCAAGCTGGATCGTCAACACCCAGTAATCGAGCACTGAATCAACCACAGGCGATAGTGAGATTCTATGCGATGAATCAACCTGATGCAGTAGTCAACCCTAGGGTTGTGACAGGTCAGATGAAACTATTTTATTCTGATATGTCTACAACTTGTGTCGTATCTGTTTTAATTGATCTGGGTTCTACGCATTCTTTCATCACTAAAAGAGTGATTTTTGACTGCAATATGACAATTGGTCATAGGGCAGAGAGTTTGAAGTTAGAAACTCCTTTGACGGAATCTGCTGTGTTGTGGGAGGTGTGTTCTCCCTGCACTCTTTTCTTTTCTAAACATCACATTCAAGTGGACCTTATCCCACTTGAGATGCATGGGTTTGATATAATTCTTGGGATGGACACCCTAGAAAAGTACAAGGTTGTCTTGGATTGTGAGTCCAAGTAGGCTGTGTTCACAGATGATAGTGACACATGGATCTTTCAAGGAGACAGAAAGATTCTTCCAACCTGTCTTGTGTCAGCTATGGTAGCTAAGAAGCTGATGAGGCAAGGATGTTTTGCATTCTTGGCACATGTGGTAGATACCACCATGGAGAGTTATAATCATTCTAAAGTTCCGATAGTCAAGGAATTTGAGGATGTGTTCCCTGAAGAACGTCCAGGTGTACCTCCACCCCGAGAGATTGATTTTGAGATTAATCTAATTCCGGGCACACAACCTATAGCACAAACACCGTATAGGATGGCACCTGTTGAGATGGCAGAGCTCAAGAAGCAACTTCAGGAGTTGCTTGAGAAAGGCTTTATCCGACCGAGCACTTCACCCCAGGGTGCTCCTATTTTCTTTGTTAAGAAGAAGGATGGATCGATGCAGTTATGCATTGATTACATGCAATTAAATAAAGTAACTATAAAGAATAAGTATCCCTTGCCAAGGATTGATGACTTATTTGATCAGTTGCGTGGTGCAACTATCTTTTCCAAGATAGATCTGAGATCAGCATACCATCAGTTGCGTATTAAGGAGGGTGACATACCTAAGTCTGCTTTTAAGACAAGGTATGGTCACTATGAGTTCATAGTTATGTCGTTTGGATTAACTAATGCACCGACTGCATTCATGGAACTCATGAATAGAATCTTTCGACCTTTTCTCGATCAGTGTGTAGTAGTCTTCATAGATGACATCTTGATATACAGTAGAGATGCTCAACAGCATGAGCAGAACCTCCGTCAGGCTTTTACACTACAAAAAAATCACTATTTAGCTACAATTTATTTGTTTACATATAATTTATTTGTAGTTTAAGCTATTTTGAGTTACACAAATTAAAAATGTAAACAAACTAAGTGTAGTCAGTTGATAAAACTATACTTTACTACATTTCTCTCTTTATTTTAAATGTAGTCATACATGTATATTTAAATAGATTTTAGATCATTCAATCAAACCACAAACCCAAAATTCATTCTCCCGCGCCTCACTCCAGTTTTGCGCTATACAATTCCCCCATTTCCCGCATAAAATTCCCTCCCTCCCCTACTCTCCGTAATCTCCCCCAACTCTAGACGGCCGTCAGCACATAACAACCGCCGCAGCCACCACACACGATTACCCCCGACCACCATCTTACCCTCCCTGACTTCAGACAGAGACATCTCCCCCAACCGGCCAAAAAGTTGGTTGGGAAGTGTCCCTCATCACTAGACTTCATCTATTCAACGCTCAAGTCTGGATCCCTCGACGATGGAGTTATCCTCATCATGGTGGGACTATAGTCGTCCTCCTCCTCCTGGATTCATAACAACAGAGTTCTAGACGGTAATTCCTCACTTTTACATTGCATGCATTTGTTTTCCCCAAATCAATCTAAATGTATGATCACTCAGCAAATTTGAAAAGTTCACTGCCCATCTCACTACAAATTCGATAATCACTTACTTCCTAAAATCTGATGTTGGTTCTATCTAAGGCTAGAAAAGAGATGTCTGGCTATTTTATTATGCTTTCTGGTTATCAAGGGTTCTAGCAATATTTTTGGAACTATCTTTACCATTTTTTTATTCATTAATGGTCTGGTCTTTCATACATTAAGTCTATCGTCATAGTTATTTACTTGTGGTCCTCTTTACTATGCATACAGGTAAAAATGTAGTCTGCTTAGTAACATGGCTGTTGAGGAGTGTACCTAGGCGTCCAAGGAGGGGTTTCCATATGTGCTGAAGTCATGTAAGTAGTTGAACAATATTCCAGAGGAGTTGAAGAAGCAATGAAACACCTGATACATTGTTACAATCAATTCTAATGGTTTGGCATCAAACTTGCCAATTACATTACATGTACCCAGTGAGTAGATCTGAGTAATCTTTCTGTGTTTTGTTTTCATAATAAAATTCTTAAAAAACCTGCACACATTTAACATCTCTGATGGTATATTAAGATCAAATGGTTTGTAGTTGGTTCAAAATCTAGTGGTCAAAACCATGTCAGTCAAACAATTCCAGGAATTGCATTGGGATTATTGCTTAGGTACTCCAGAAAATTTGTTTGGTGTTCTTTCACAAAATTTAAATCAGTAACCATTCTCTCTATAGTTTCATCGCTCAATTTTTCACTTCCACCTATGATTTAGCCCCCAGTTCCTATCATCTTCAGTCCAGGAAGAATATATCCTTCACAATGAGGGTGTAACCAATTATCCGAGACATTGATGATCCAGATTTGCAAGTGTGCTTGCCTCACCGGATTTTTCTTACCATTCTAAGATTCGAATCCAAATTTGAACACCCTTCTGCAGATTTAGTGTTGTGTCCACAATTTGAGCTATCCAATCCATTGGAGGGGGGCAACCAAAACTTTCAAACTTACTATGATTTTCTTCTGATAGTAACTTTCTGTAGCCAAGCCACGACCAACATTATTGGTTTGTGCTATGCAACAGGAGGGTGTTAGTGTTGATGATACAATTGTGGAAGAGGCTTTTTTGTGCACCTTCCAGGCCATCAAGGATGCCACAAAAAACCCCAAGTTCTGCTAGTTTGCACCCCTGCTACCCTTTAAGTTATTCAACACCTAGACGCTAGTGACGAACTCCATGAAGAACATTGCATCATAAGTCATATCTGACCAGAGCTTCCTGATTGTCGGACAATCACGTATAACATGCAATGATATCTTGGCTTGGTCCCCACATCACCGGCAAGTAGCATTCTCGGCCATTCTTCTCACATCATGAAAGGGAATGCCAGAGATTCCATTGTTCCTGATCGTGAATCAGACGAGAGATCCTGATTACGACCAGAGTTCAGGAGCTCCTTTTATCCACTTCCCTTTTGGCCATACTAAAAAAATGAATCATTGGAACAAAGGATCTCCTGCTGCAGCATTTGGTTATTGACCTTTACTTTCCTTTGAATAATTTAATATAAGAGTAAACATCTAATAAAAGAGGCTACCTAGTCGATAGAGGCTCATTCACCTACAAACCAATGCAACATATAGTGAACATGTTACCTTTCAAGTGAATTGAGTCATTGATTCCAGTCTCAACTCAACATTTTTTAGTATGTCTGATTCATAAGGCATGATGGAAAACAAATTTTCTCATCATGCTATATGCTTAGCATCCAAGCTAGAATTGCATGAAAACTAATGATAGGCATCCTCTTAGGCTGCAGGCTAAGTGGGTGATATGTTATACACGTCTTGTTAGGCTCTTACTCTCTATCATGTTGTTGCTTCGTATGTAGATATAAATTAAGAAAATTTGGAAATAATTGAGCCTTCCATATTCAGGGAAAAGGCCACATCTTAGATTCTTACTGTATGTTTGGATACAAAAATATAGATGAAAGGCGAGGAAATCTTTCCATACATCAAAGATTGATTTCAAGTCTGCATAACAAAAGCTTGATATGAACTAAACTTTGATATTGATACAAATTGTGTTGATGATTTACTATTTGGTTACACCACACAGGACAGAAAAATAGAGCCCCACCACCACAAAGGGTTGGTCACCACATAGATGAATTATATTATTTTTATCTCTTTGTATCTCAAATTATCTCTACACGGATTCTGCACAAATTATAAAGATGTAGAAATGTTGAAACTATTTTACTAAAAACCTGAAATATGATTTAGTGGCAATAATTTTTTTTAAATATTAAAATCTAATAGATCAATGCAAAGGTACACTTGAGACTGAGTTGCTGGTTGACAAAGTTTTTCCATTCCAAACATATATTTTTATTTATAATTTCTCAATAAACATTGCAACCATCTTTCATTAGATGTTTGGTGCACATTTTCTTACTTCAAGTAAAGGATTGGATGACATCAAGCTGGTTACACTTAAGAGACTTTTTAGATGTCCTGTATCTTAAATTAGTAAGAGTGGAATACACGATAATGTATAATGGAAAAAATAAAAATAAACTTCAAAGGAAAACAACTGAACCCACAAGGATTTTAGTTGTTTGCTTTGCTTCTTCAAGGTGCATGGGCATTCTTTAATTTTTGAATTTTTTATGTTTAAGGGACTTGTTTTGCCCATGTGTTGTCCTAGGTAGCAGAGAAGCTTGGTATGGTCGAGTACAACCATATATGCCTATTTGGTTGATATTTATTTTGATACTAGTTTTTGTTTCGAATCAACTATGCTAAACATTAATACAGTAGCAATAAGATTCATACATGCTCACAGTTTAATGCTCATTAATATTCTCTATATGGACCTCTTTTAATAGAAATTATTTCCGTTCTGTATGAAACATTTTCAGCTTGGTTTTCATCATATAATATTTGTTGTTTATGTGTTAGGAGGCACATAATGTGGAGGACTTATTCCAAATCTTAAAAAATTATTCCACTATCAAGATACCTTGAGCTTATGAGCAGTCTTTAGGATTGCACGTTTTAGTAACGGAATATAGTGATGGGATTAGATACACAGATTCACAGTCTAGGTTGAATGTTGACTGAGTTCCTGACAGTAAGGACAATACAAATAATCAGAGGTTTATTCAGGCTTCACACTCCTAGGTGTAGTCAGTTGTAATATGCTATGTTGGTCACTTCATCGTGGGAGGGGTTATCATGGCAACACATGGCTATGCTTTTGCACCTTAGAATGACTTCAATCATATACTTAGTTTCTTAAGGTGCTAACATTATGCTATCTGTTGTTAGTGTGTTTGCATCATGGACAATAGTGAGAGAATTTACTGGTGACTATTTTGTACAACGGATTCAATGGTCTATTTTTTTTGGTTAAAGACATTCCTTGTATTTTATTAGTGACTGTTTTGAAGAAGTTATTATAAATCTCTCATTGTGAGGATAATTATCACTTTTCTAATACTGGGATCTAAGGAATAGTTCCTCAAGCTTCCAGTGGCAGCAATAAAAGCATGGGCTGAGTGTTGGATATCATACCTGTCTCAAAAGACCTGGCAATAGATGCACCAGAGCTTGGATATAGTACATTCCTTTATAGTGTATAATGACACATGAAGTGGAGCATATTAATAATTATGGTAATTTGTAATCCCATTCATCATTCATCTCAGAAATGCTACAATAGGTTAGCAGTTGAAACTTTTACTTTCAAAGGGTAAACTTGCTGACTATTTCGGGAATTGTGGGTTGGTAGTATCTTTTTGTAAAATGTTGCTTTGTGCAAAAACCTATGCATGGATATACAATAATTTCTTGGAGATAAAAGTTGATCTTGATAATGTATCTTGGGAATCTTAAATGTATAGAAATTGCCAATTTTTGCAGCAACATGTTTATGTTGTCCAAACTCTGACGTTTTAGAGCAGTTTTCTAATTCTTTGATCTTTTGTCTGAAAGCATGATTTTTGCTATGGCCTAAACTTTCTAGCCTTCGTGTATGATATTGCAGTTGACTGTTGCTTGCATAATGAGTATGCTCCTATACAGATAATCAAGCAAAAAGACCCGTCAGTGACATCCTCTCCAAATCTTGGCATCTCTTAATGAATTCATTATAAGTGACTCAATGCCAATAAGCTTTATTAGTGCCATGTATGACATGCCACTTCTAATTCGGATATCCTGAAATCAAAATGCAAACTAAAGTTATGTATCACCCAAAAAAGTAGCCATGCTCTTAAACCAAAGGTACACCTGCCTATTATTTTTTTAGCTAACCTAATGCTCTTTCTAACACAAATGACATTATTCTGGATTTAATTCCAGAAATAGACAATTATCTTATTATGGTTTCAGATGAAGCCCACTGTTTGTAATTCATCAATGTCAGTCCTTGTTATGATTGGTCAAATCAGTAGCACTAATATAATAGTACTTTTTGTTCATGTTGTATCCCCTACGCTTGATTTGCATGAAACTCCCAACTCAAGGTGAACTAGAATCAAGTTCAACATCACTACTAAATCTAAGTGAATATGCAGCTGTCCCATCAGGGAAAAACAACCCATAACTCTTTTATGATGTGTGTCCTGATTGTAGGTCCTCATTGAAGAGCTCATACATATATATACCAATCATACCATTCGATAGAATTTGTGCGCTAAAACCATTAAGGATATGACAAATTGGGTTATTGGTGTATGTCACTTCATTTTCTGCAGTAGCAGCTAGTCACTAGGCCCTCCATGAGAGGACCATCATGTTTCAGTAACAAGAATAAGATTCCAAAGAAATTAAGTGTACGCATGGATCAGTACAAGATTTTAATGCTTCACAACTTTTTTATTGTCTATGAATTATGTATTGTGCTTTCTTATAGGCATCATATGTTGCTTGCACTGATATACAATGAAACCACGTGATGCAGCTAAGAAAATTACTGCAATTCATTTATCAAATGCTATACTGCAACCATGACTGAGGCCAATTACTTTTTGTTCTAGGTGAACTGTAATGTTTCCACATTTTGCTATTTTAGAAAGGTAAATTGACCTAGATTTCGCCGCTCCTTATCATGCCAATAAACATTTTAATTATATATAGGGACACTACATATTTGTATGTTACTCCCTACTTTCTAAAATGTGAGAAGTACTATTTTTACATGACAACTTCATAACAACCTCTCGATCCCAATGGGTATCATATCTTCATATGTCGTTTGTAGAAAATTTCTTTTTCTATGTATTGTATTGAATTGGTTATTGCAACCTCATGACTACCTCATAAAAACCTCTCGATCACAATGGGTATCATATCTTCATATGTCATTGTATTGAAAATTTCTTTTGCAGAAAAGTCATCAACTTTGTGCTACCTCTAATTTTGTGTAATCTTCCATGAATGCAACCACTATCTGTTCTGAATTTGTGGTACAATGCAAATGATATGAGCTAATATATGTAATTCTGGAAGGCAACCTATGTTATCTTCTTACCTCAAATGATTCCTCCTCCTGACACTTGCTAATTACTTGGCAGACATGTCCCTGGCCTTAAGACGAGGCCTTCCTTTTTGTACTCTCATTCTATTGTAGATTAATAAGCACATTTGGGAATTGGGCTAACAGATTATATGCACTTCTGTTTGGTGATGTCTTGTTAGCTCTGCTTAGATGTTGACTTTCTTATCATTTGATGCAAGACTGACAACAACTCGGGCTATCTTGAGGGCTTTTCTATTGAATACTCTAGTTCTGCCATGTGAGCTTCCCATCTTGTGATTATTGTTGCTTTATGAGAGGGCATACAACAGAAATGAATATTTTCTTATTGTTATAGAAATAAAAGATTTCATCTGGACGTCATTTGTTATTCATTATGTATGGGAAAACATTTTTGGTAAAGATCTGTCTTTTTTATGTACAAGATATGAGTAGTCAGAGACACTGATTGAGTTGTGTCAACTTGTTCATGCAAATGATTTGAGTTGTGAACATAGGATTAGTAGAATGATTACTAAAGTATGCTTTGCTTGGCCACTATGTTCTTGTCATTTGAAACTGCAATGAATCCAATTGTCGTCATTTAGGCCCATACATAACTGAATAGAGTGATTGACTACACTTGAATTACTGCTAAATGATGATTATCATTTAGTCCCATACATAACTGAATAGAGTGATTGACTACACTTGAATTACTGCTACATGATGATCATCATTTAGGCCCATTGTGCATCAAGTTACGAGTGTCTAGTTGTTCATCTAGATACCACCTTTGTGCTTATTGTGTGCTTATTTCTCCTAATGATTGCACATCAATAGTTGGGTACAATAGCTAAACTACATGTCTCAAATATGTTTATGCCTAATCTTACCAAGTAAAGCTAGGCTCTCTTTATCTATTGACAACTCCTCAACCAATGCATGAATGTATAATACCTGAATCATTTCAGAAGAACCTTTGTTGAATGTCAGTTGTTATGTGCTTACAAGAGTCTTGTATTTCACCTCAGTAGTATAAAGGATCTTAATGATCTATTTTTTTTTGGTAGAATGGATCTTCCAATTTGACCTTCATTTTAATCTAAGTCTCATGTATTGTAATGTACTGTGATATGCCCTGCTTGGTCCGGTTTAATCTGGAGCAATATAAGGATTATGCCATTACTTGACCCATGGGGGACACTGGAGATTCTGAAGTTATACATTACGAAAATATAATCATGTTTTCATTGTTGAGTCAACATGAATTTTGAATACCAAAGTTGTCATTTGCTTTCCAAAAGATTGTTGATCATATTTTGCAACAATTTATGGTTCTTCAAGTGGAGACTCACTGCCTTTACCCTCTGTCACTCGTATATTGATATTAATCAGGACTTGAGCTAGCTGTGTATATGATCATATAGCGTATGTATTTATCCTTCCCCAAGTGGAGACTCCAGCTTTATAGTTGTATATGTGTATTTCAATTGATTTCCTTAAGGTTAGTTGCCTTACATTGCTTAACCATACTGTCATTTCAAATTGTTCTATTCTACTTAAATTATTTTATATAATAGTCTGCTTGTATTTCTTTAACAACACTAACTTTCTCTCCATTTTTCTCGGTGAGTTATGCCTCTGTTGTCTTCCTATACTTCTTGGATTCCTATTGTATGGGGATGAAAATGATCATTGTTGAAATAGAGTGATAGGCTGATAGCAGGATGCATGTGAAGATTGATAAATCCTTTGTTACTGTAAATTTATAGAATCATAATTATGTATATGCCTTTTAGTAAGTCCTCTATCTGATAAGTTTGCCAAATGACATAATTTATGTTAATATTCTATGATCTGATAAGATCACCAAACCAAATGGCTTATTCTGTTAAATTTTTATCTTTTATTTCCAAGATTCATCATAGGCTCTATCTTGTGGGGAATAGTTGTACACTACGTACATATTAAATGTGTAGTGTTTAGACCCACACCATAATTTATTTTTTGCATTCTTTCTGTAAACATTTAAACAATCATGATCTAGAATTAATTGGGATTGAACACGAATTGTCAGTACAGTACTTGAGTCCAATCTACATCATCTACAGCTCACTGTCATCTAGGTAACGTTGTGTGCATTTATAGCTGCACTCATTGACAAAAAATGTTGTTTCTGGATGATGCATCCTTTATGTCAAAGAGAAGGGCAATGTGACATACCGAATTAGTACATATATACTACTATCTCAACTGAGATTTTTATGGTCAAAGATATTAAAGGATATATAGTGTTGAACCCAATTTTATCCTTATCAATAGTAAATTATTTTGTTGGGCACAAGTTACCTTTAATAGTGCTTTGTATAGTTATCTAAGAACTCACTAATTGGGTTACTGTTTATAAAAAACTTCTCGTATGACAACATGTTCTTATATTACATTTTCTGGGGCCTTTTACAACTGAAACATACTATGCAGTTATTTTCCACAGAGAAAGCAAAATATTGGAGTTAAAGTGGTACTTCTACTACCCCATGAGACCAACAGTACAAGAACAACACTAAGGGTCTGTTTGCTACGGTGATGTCAGGTGTAGTTGGCTGAAAACGAAAACTGATCAAGTATAAACATATCTTTTGAACTGCTCCAGAACTATTTGGTATAGGTAGTACGAGTTCGTTGTTTTTTGTTGTAACTATTTGGTAGATGAAGAGCTCGTAGCAGCAGCCGGTAGCTTTTTTCCCACAAAAATGTGTTGTGCACTGTGGTCTCGGTGGACAGAAGTCAGAAGGCAGTGTTTCTGCAGATAAGAAGTAACCAAGAAAGTTGGAGAACCGGGAAAATAGTTTTTCTACACCCGACCGTGCCCAGATTGGGCGTGGTACATATTCTGCGATTTCGTGGCCGAAGGTGAAGTTGGAAGCATATCCATTTCAATCAACTGCATCCTAACCCACCCTACCAAACAAAATGCACACGTGAAAAGTGTGTGTTTAAATGTATGGAAGTGCAATTGCACTCTACCAAACAGGGCCTAAGCCAAACAGGGCCCACAGAACAACATATGGCAAGGTCTTCAAGCTCGCCAAAAACTATTGGGTTACATCATCCATAAGTCTTGGAACTCCCTTTAACCTGATGTCTATCCATGCATTGATGCAGATTGGAAGTTCACAATCATTGGGTGATCAGTGATGTTGGGAAACATTCTTAGATGTTTTCAAGAACCCTGGCAGACTGAATATTCTTAATCTAACAATTAAATTAGTGCAACTGATGCCTCAGAGTCAAAGGGGTTTCATTACGAGCCCAACCCTTCTCGTTCTTAGGAGGGTAATTCCACGAGCTTCCTTGTGGTTAAACTAGAAATCGATACTGAATAGGTGGCAAATGAAAATTTTCTTTATTTTGTACACAGACAAGATGAGATGAATAGTTCCTCTGCATGACAAGACTTCATCCATTCCTTCTTGTCCTATTATATGAAGTGAAGGTCGGATCCAAGATCAGTGCAGTTTGTGAGACTTCCTAATTCATTTAGTTTTGGCAAGGTATTTTCCTGATGGTCCTATAAAAAAGTAAAGTGGCACCTAACTAAATAGAATATAGCTAGCTGCCAACGGTGAAGTGGTACTTTGTTTTCCACTTACACTTTATCTTACTTTATCTTGTTCTTGTTATTACACTGTTAAAAGAAACTATGGATAGAATATACAACTTTATAGAAAGAAACATGTGTCTTGGATGGGTAATATAGAATCAACAAGTACAAAATTTGGAGGGAGGGGAAAAAGCACCTCCATCTGGATACTGATCTAATGTATGGTGTTTCTCCTTTTTCTTGAATTATGATTGTCAACAGAGTAGCCATGAGTCTTGCTCATCCGCAAGGTGCAAGATTTACTCAGGGCAACTAAGTCCCCATTGTACAACTTTGCATCATTAAGGTTTTTGCTCTTAACTGATATATGCTATTTGGTTTAACATTGTTAGCAGACACAGATGTAGGAGGCTGAGAAGGTGCATCCAACACATCCTTCAGAATTGGCTTATTCTTGGTAATGCCAAAGCCAAAGCATTCACTTCTTCATTGTTGATGCAGTGAATCTGTGTGACCAATACTTGATTGATCAGCACCTCATGATCCCATCAAAGCCATGTAACTATTTGCAGGAAGTGGCTCATACTTTTCTTTGCAAGATTTGGTTGTATCATCCTTGCTAATAGAACACATGTTCATTCTAGGCATAAAAAATAACGAAAAGTTCAAAAAAAATGCAGAGACAACAAACTAACCATCAAATGATTATTAACCAGAGCTACAAAACATTATTCAAATTTCTGTTGTAATTAAATATAGCATTGCATAAGCTGAAAACAACACGTAGAATGTGCAGAAGCATATGCCAGTCTCACAAGATAGGTACTTGCTAAAGGAGAATACATACAACCAAACAAGCATACTACAGATCCAGTTATGTGGAAAGTTTGCAGTTGTCCCACCAAATGGCAAAAGGGGCTTCTTTTGGCATTTATCACAACACACCCATTTATATATAGGCTGAAATAGCTCCATAGAGTGAAATTCACCAATAGCTGTAGTAGACAACAAGCCCTTACCTGCCTGAGATGACACATTTTCAACCATCTTACCACCAATTCTGCCCTTTGGATATTCTATTTGTGCAGGTTGAACGTGTGCATCCACATTCCCATGTTTTATCATGTCTCCAATGTGCTCTTCTCTTTTTACCCTCTCATTCATCTTCCTTGAAGTGAGAGTTGATCAAGATCCCTTCATTACGTATTGGTCTATTGATTTCTTTCGAGGGCCTCAAAGAATTTTGTTTGGATTTCACCATATTATTTTTTGAAGATTCACTTATCTTCTTTTCTTTCGATCGTAACAATGATTATCCTAAGGATTGTCCTTTAACTAACTCAATAGCAGGAAAGTTGGAACAACCATCGTCTTCAGAATTTTTTACCAACAGAAGACTTCAACTTTACTTCAGAACTCTTCTCCTTACCCCATCTGACCATATTTGATTTTTAGGAGGCTTCAGTTTGAAACCCCCACTCTTGGTCCCTTTGTGCCCTTCATTTTCCTTTCTTATTGTAGACGTTGGTTGACTATAAGGATTGCCCCCAATGGTCTAAAAATCAAGTGTGTGCCATTAGGGCAAGTGTATAAGCAGAAACCATTCTTGGAGGACAAAATACTCACTCCCAGACCTCACAATTTTCTTCTCCATCAAATTACCAGACAGTTCCCCATGATAGGTTCGTGTAATGTCATTCTTTTCTTTGTAGTAGATATTTAAGCTCCCATTTTAATATCATATACTTTATCTACAGCACTTACCACTGGTTTTTTTATCATTGGCATGTTTCAGCCCCGCCTGAGTTGTGGATGTCATTTAATTTTTCAATGTAGATATCAGTTCCACCATTCTCTTATCCAACATTCCCACCGTCTACTCAAACTTCAGAGTTTATATTTCACACTTCAGAAAGACCTAGCAATTTAGACCACTCTTTCCAGTAGTATTTGTATTTTCCCCAAGTTTATTATAATTGGATCTCAAGGGAATGTTCTCTGGTTTACACTTCTTTTGGTATTGTGCTTTCTTGTCTACCAAGTGCAGCAAACTTTTAGAAATGGAAGATAATAAGCAGGCTACCATATCTGAAACTTGAAAGCATGAATAAAGCTACGTCAATAAAAATAATATTACATTAGAACATTTTCAGTCATCTAAAAAGACTAGAATCATAGTTGTGTTTGTGAGAAGTATTGTATCACAACTAATGAAGCATCTTGCCTCGTGAGTGGAACAAGGAGAAAGAGTTGGGGAATTAGGAAGTCTATGAGGTATGCCTTTATTAAAATCTGGGTATTCTTCATATGATGAAGAAGGAGAGATATCCAAGCTCAAATCAGTATAGATAGCAGCATGGCACTATCTGCTCCAACTTTATAGTTTATGTTTCTCACTTCAAACCCAAGGGAAGTTCCATCAGGGTCACTTCTATATCATGGGCACCATCAACTACCCCCACTGCATTGGTCGGATCTAGGCAGTTTCAACTTGTTCAGAAGCTTGCAACTGGTGGCATACATAAACTGTGAAGGTCTGGAAATATTACGATTGATATTGGAAACTGGAAATATAGATAAACATGTTTGTTCTTTTTCATATATTTCACATGGCTGACAGCAGTTGAGGGTAGTAGTAGGGTGTTGCTGGGTTGCAAGCGATTAGGGGCCAAAAGGTGGGATCTTAATTATATGGATGAAGAGTGCAGATCATTGCTACTATGATATTGGGACATATGCATAAAATAGACCAGAGATTAAGAAGGAAGTGGCAAAAACAAAGAATAGATAAATTTATAATATAGTGAAGACTGTGACACTTTTTTTTAATCCATTATTTTGATAAAGAAACGTTAATAATCTAATCAAACATCAATGGAAATTTCTTGAGCTGTTAACTTAACCAAATTTGATGGAATTCGATTTTTGTAACTAAGTTGCTGATATTATTGCTTATAATTCTGTAGTTGTAGCTGCTGGCCTAAATCCAATGGTTAAGTTAATGCAAACATTTGTTGTAGCTGGTGGCCTTCTGAAATTTTCAGAAATGCACATGAACTACTCAGCTAGAAATGAAGGTAGAGCGTCTACCCCAGACTAAGACAAAACGATAGGGCCCTATTTGGGCTGCTTCATAATGCCCCATTGAGGGAGACCTGTATTCATCCATGAACGAAGCTACTTCAATTAGGTATGCTGCAAACTTGTGCTTATACTATGTTCCGTGCATCACGTCAGTGCACATGTTTGTCACTAACTATTTAATGGATTGGTTTACGAGAATCTATTTGTCACTAACTATTTGCCTCTAGAGTTTTATTTATAATTTTCAAATGAAATATTTCTGTTGGAGTAGACTAGACAAATCCATAAGGATCCTTTAAATATGATCAAATTACAGGGACTGATGTTTGTTCTGCTAAGTAGGCCCCCGAATTTCATAATGGAAAAATAAGAGCAACATTAAATGGTATTTAATATCTTGCCCCACTACCATTCTGCACAAGCTATCTCACGTCTTTGGTGGTGAACTTTTGCATTCACATGATCATTCAAGACATGACTATTAACATTATTACAGTAGACGTAGCCATGTTCATTCTGTCAAGGACCTTTTGCCATATTAACAAGTTATCTCATGCCTGTAGCATCTAACTGAGAACTGTTAAGTATCTTTCAACTCAACATTTTTTTGTTTAAGGTAATGCTAAGCAAACGTATAATCTATTGCAGACATAAAGTAATTGCACATGTGTTTTTCAAACGTGGCATTTGTATCTTCTCTGATTTTTACCCACGTGATGCTACTCCCATTCAAGTACACTTTACACCAGACAAGGTATGACCTTTCTCCCTAGTATTCTTATACTTAGGCTGCTATGTGGACATAGCACTTAAGCTTACTGCCTAAGTGATTAGGTTACATCTATAAATTAGATTTGTGTTTATTTTTGGTTGATTTACCTTTACTTCAGTAGTTATATAGATTATTCAGTAAACTATATTGGGGGGAAATTGACCTTAAATAGACTCATTTTAATGTATAACTAGAATTTTTTGTTTGTCCATGCTCCTTCGGCAGGGCCACCTGATAAGCTTACTGTGAATCATAGAAAAATATTTTTTGGTATTCCATGACCTTCATGATGTTGTTTTAAATTGTTTGCTTGATATGAGTTATCCTTTTGATTTGTTCAATTTTTTGTAAATCGGTGTACACATGAGGATCTGTAATTGCAATATGTTCTTGTTGCGTCTATTAACTAGTGAATGCATGTATCCGCTAAGTTGTGGCAATCTTGAAATGAATGAGGAGTAAGCATTCCTGGTATTCAAGTCACACTCTCTTAATTTCACCCGCATAACACAAATTATGTTACTGTAGGTTAAGTTATAGTTGGCTGCCATATCTCTTATACAGGAACAACTGCCACAACAAAAGGAAGAGAGGACTAAGGAATTATCCAATATATAGTCTCAGATTCACAAAATATGTGCTAAAATATATGGGAACCTCAAACTTGGGGACCGGGTGGAACTGCCAGTTGTTGATGAGAATGATTTGTCTTTCAAGAATCTCCATGAATATCAATATCAACTACATGAGCTTCCTATAGGCAATCTGAAGCAGAGCACGGAGAAGTTCTCTATTTTCAATTAATAAGAGCAATATGTTAGCAGTCTTTCTCTTCTTATGAGTTCACCAATGATATCATATTCGTAGATGATACAAGTGGCAAAATTAGTATAAAAGAAAAATCAAGATAGAAGAAGATGTACATGATCAAGTGGCATATAGAGTCTGCAGTGGATAGAGATAGTTAGAAGAAGATATTGTATACTTGTATCTTTTTTCCATGCATATTGTAAAATAGGGGCTAGGTTAATGTCCTCCCCATGTGTACTCCATTGTTCAAATAAAAATAAAAATATCAATGTTGACATTGTAAGCACCACTTGTTCTTTATTAACATTCATCTTTTTTTTTTTGAAAACCCCTCTATATTGGCAAGCGAGTGACTGGATACATAATGTCTCTTACTACATATGTATGTGTAGTACATGGTGTCTTTCGCTACACACTAGCTATAATTAAATGTGTAGTAATTGCTAATTTTTGCTATACATGAACTACATATACAAATTGTAACCAATGTCATCTCTCCCTACATATCACAACTACAAATTGAATTGTAGTCATATATTTAGGTACAATGGAAACTACATTTTTATGTGTAAGGACATTTTTACCTACAATTAGGGTTACATATGAATTTGTAGCCAGAGGAATAACTAACTACAACTTTGAAAAATGTAGCCTAAACAATTAGCTACACGGGTATTAGCTTCATATTCTAAATGTAAGTATAAATGTAGCCAAAGCTTTTAGCTACAAATTTTGGGGTTTTCGCTACAATTTTTTTTTGTAGTTAAAGACCATATTTTTCGTAGTGTGACTTTGCTAAGAGATCATAAGTTGTATGCTAAGTTTAGAAAATGTGAGTTCTGGTTACCAGAAGTTTCTTTCCTAGGACACATAATATATGCCTCAGGTATTCGTGTTGATCCTAAGAAGGTAGAATCTGTCCTAAAATGGGAACAACCTAAAACACCGATAGAGATACGTAGTTTCTTAGGGTTGGCAGGCTATTACAGGAGGTTCATTAAGAACTTCTGTTCAATAGCTTTACCCCTAACCAAGTTGACTAGAAAGGAGGTTCCTTTTGTCTGGAATGACAAGTGTCAACATTCTTTCCAAATATTGAAAGAAAGATTGACAAGTGCACCTGTGCTGGTGTTACCTGAACAAGGGAAGGGGTATATAGTTTTCTGTGATGCATCTAAGAATGGTTTAGGATGTGTGTTGATGCAGGATAAGCAAGTGATTTCTTTTGCTTCTCGACAGCTTAAGAAACACGAGGAGAATTATCCAACACATGATCTAGAGCTAGCTGCTGTGGTCCATGCTTTGACGATCTAGAGACATTAACTCTATGGAGAGACATTCTAGATTTTCACAGACCATAAGAATATAAAGTATATCTTTTCTCAACATGAGCTAAACATGAGGCAACACCCCTGGATGGAGTTAAACAAGGACTACGATTGTACAATTGATTATCATCCAGGGAAGGCTAATGTGGTTGTTGATGCATTAAGTAGAAAATCAGCAACACCAACCTTAGATAAAGCACAATTGAATTCTTTAGTATGCTCTAAGAGGGATATGTTTATATCCTTGAGGCAAAACAATGTACAGTTTAAAGTATCATTGTTAGCTGGGTTGTTAGCTGAGATGCACATAAAACCAACTCTGAGATAGAAGATTAAGGAAGAACAACAAGATGATGCTGTAGTTCAGCAGATTAGATCTAAGTATGGTAGTGAGAAACATGATGGCTTTCATGAGTCAGAGGATCAGGTAGTCCGTTACCATGGTAGGATGGTAGTACCCAATGCCAATGACTTGAGGAAGTTAGTTCTAGAAGAAGCTCATTATTCGATGTATGCTATGCATCCAGGGAGCACCAAGATGTATCATAACTTAAAAGATATGTATTGGTGGCTTGGATTGAAGAAATATGTAGCTAAGTTTGTTATGCGGTGTCCGGTGTGTCAGCAGGTTAAGGCTGAACATTAGAATCCTGTAGGGACAATGCAACCTTTGCCCATACCACAGTGGAAATGGGATCATGTCACCATGGACTTTGTGGTTGGTCTGCCTAGAACAACCAAAGGTCATGATTCCATATGGTTGATAGTTGACAGGTTGACGAAGATGACACATTTCTTACATGTCAAAACAACCTACACTACTGAGAAGTTGGCACAATTATATGTAGATGAGATAGTGCGGTTGCACGGGGTTCCGGCTACTATAATTTCTGATAGAGGTCCCCAGTTCACGAGTCGCTTTTGGGAACAACTTCATAAAACTTTGGGTACACAGTTAAGATTCAGTACAACCTTTCACCCTCAGACAGATGGACAATCTGAAAGGACCATACAAACTTTAGAGGACTTGCTTAGGGCATGTGTCCTTTAATTTATAGGAAGTTGGGATCTACACCTGAGCTTGATAGAATTTGCTTACAATAATAGCTATCAACACAATATTGACATGGCACCATAAGAAGCATTATATGGTAGACGATGTAGATCTCCTTTATGTTGGTATGAAACTGGAGAAAATCAACTTTTGGGTCCTGAGCTAGTGCACCAGACAACTGAGAAGATTAAAGTAATACAACAACAGTTAAAGACTGCACAGGATAGACAGAAATCATACGCCGACAAATGGTGAAGACCTTTAGAATTCCAAGTTGGAGACAGAGTATATCTCAAGGTCTCACCCTGGAAAGGAGTCCTTAGATTTGGAAGGAAGGGAAAGTTAGCTCCTAGATTTATGGGGCCTTATCCAATCATTGAACAGATTGGAAAGGTAGCTTATAAGCTGGAGTTACCACCTGAGTTGCATAAGTTGCATTTAGTGTTCCACATCTCCATGTTGAGGAAGTGTCACCCTGACACAGAATTAGTTCTACAACATGTAGAGGTAGAATTAAATGATGATATATCATATGTTGAAGGACCTGTGACGATCCTTGATAAAAGAATTAAAAAGATGAAAAAGAAAGACATATGTCTTGTAAAAGTCCTCTGGAATCACCGTGGCATTGAAGAAGCTACATGGGAACTAGAGGAAGAGATGAGAAGGAAATACCCTACTCTTTTCTCTTAAATATTTTTGTTGATGATTTCGGGGACAAAATCCTTGTAAGGGGTGGATAATTTGTAACATCCCTGACCTGGGTTATACTCTAACCCTAGATGTTTTGCTTAATAATGTTGATTAGATTCTTATTCATATTTCTTGGAAAGTAATTAAGGCCCAAGAGGAATTTATATTTCAATTTTAGTCCTTTGTGAATAATGTTGAAACATTGTTTTGTTAGTTTTGGACTAAAGTGCAAATTACCCAAGTTGAGGGGTTAACTTGCAAATTGTACATGATATAATGTTCCTCAGATGTTGAGGCATCATAAGAATGAGAATGATGCAGTGGTATGGTTTCCACATGCTTGAGCACCAAGATAGAGCTTACTGAGTGATCCTTGTGCATTAAAATCGAGTTTTGGTGTAATGTGCAATTTACCCAAAACCTAGGGTTCACTATGCAAAATACCACTTCTTGAGGGTTCCCCATGTTTCTTGGCATCAAGTAGAGAAAATAAAATTGGAGGGGCGCCTCATTTAAATTATTTTGGAGGGGAGAGAATCTTGATATTAAATAATCAATATTTAAGCATAATTGAAACCCTAATTCAATTTAATGCAAAAATAAATAAACTAATTGAAGGGTCTTCAACCAAAAACGAGATGGTTGAATTTTCTCAAGTGTGAACACCCTTATGCCTTGCAAAGGCAACGAAATATCCTAAGGAGGTGAAGACTCCACTCACATTATTATAAGAAAAAGTAACATCCACTAAAAAGGGGATATTAATATAATATGTTTAAGGTGCTTAATTCCTTTTCTTTTAATTCTTGGATAATGAAGAAGTTTTGAAAGAAGGAGAAGTTGGCTTCGTGGCCAAGAAATTGAGGAGGAAGAGGTGGCACTAATTTAGGAATTAAAAGAACTTTATAAGGCATTTTCTCTCTCATTAATTTTCTTATAAAAACACCTTTTACAACTCAAATCAAAGGCTTTTTCGAACCCACTTCCTCTCTTTGCTTGAAAACCGACCAAGGGAGCTAGGAGCAGCAGGAGGACGACCCCCAACCTGTTGGTAAGATTCTTGATCCTCTTTCACCTTGATTTCATGGTGGAAATCACTAAACAATGCATGATTTCTTCTCTATTTCACTCCATCTTCAATCCTAGCCAATCTTTTCACTCCAAAGCTTGAGGATGAGCCTTGGGAGAGTTGCAAAAGCTTCCTCCACCATTTTTGACATGAATCTCCAATCTTTGAAGCTCAATTGGAGGCGGGTTATATAACTTAAACCCTTAAATGTTGTTATTGCATTCAATTCTCCATTATTTGTTGAACGTTTTGTTCTATTTGAAATACCCTTGATCCATTGTTGTAATTACCATGAAAACGGCAGTAGATTTTGAATGAATGAAGGTAGATTATGATGAAATCATCTTGGGTATGCAATCCAACAAGTCTCCCTTGCAAATGGTTTTGAAGATCTTGGTCCAAACGGTTTCACCAAACCGTTTAGAGACTAAACAGTTTGCCAACCGTTTAGAGTCTTGAACCCCAAACCGTTTAGGGTGATTGACCGTTTGGATGGGTTGATTGTTTGAGGTCAGGACCCTAGTACTTGTTGGATGAGGATCTAATAGTTCCAATTGATTGAATTAATGTATGGACAATCATCCAATTAGAAACCCTAATCGGGTTGAGTGCTGATTTTGCAATTGATTAATTTAATTCTTTGGGTTGATTAATTTAATTCTTTGGGTTGATTAACCCAAACGGTATCAAGACCATTTGGAGATCACCCAAATGGTCTCAAGACCGTTTGGAGGTCAACCAAGACCGTTTGGAGGTCTAGGGTTGAGTATAGTGAAGAAGTTGAAGATTCAAAGATATCAAATTGTAATGCAATCAATAGCTAGTTTGATGAGTAACCCAATGATGCAAACCCTAATTGAACTTAACAAATTTTAATGATGGATGGGGAAAATGGTCTCAAGACCATTTGGAGGTTGTCCAAACGCCTCAAGACCTTTTGAGGTTAGGTCATGCCCAATTTTAATGATGGTCCAATGATTTCAAAGCAATTAGTTCCACAATGACTAATATTGAAAGTTCATCGATTTCAACCCTAATTCAATTGGGTTCAAAACCCTAATTGATGATCAATTGAAAGATTATTCATTAATCTCAATTGAAGTATGGTGCTTAGGTTCACTTAGTGAGAAATTACATGGATTCAATTGATGAAGGAATTAATCTTGGGAACCCTAAACTAATATGAGTGGTTGAGACCATTTTTGGTCCAATCGGTTTTGAGGAGGTTTGGACCAAACGGTCTCAAGACCATTTGGGACCAAAAGATCCCAAACCGATTGAGACTCAAATGGTTTCAAGCATCAACTTTGTCAAACGGTTTCAAGCATCAAATTTGTCAAACGGTTTCAAGCACCTACTTTGATAAACGGTTTCAAGTGTTGATCAAGACCGTTTGGAGGTATTTCAAGCAAGACCATTTGAGGTCTGGTTGGTCAATACCGTTTGAGGTCTAAGTGACCAAGACCTTTTGGAAGTAATTAACCAAAACCGTATGGACACTTAAGATGATTAAAGGTTAATTGTTTAATTGATCATTACATGATGCAATTCAAGGGTGATTATGGTAATTGTACCCTTAATAAGATAGGGTGATTAGTACCTTTTGAATGATTAATATTTGATGATTATGGAAGTAATGAGACAATACATGTGTCAAATCTCCAATCAAGTTGAGTTGACCTAATCTAATCAAGTCTGAAGTAAGTATCATCTTATAGAGGATGAGAGAGAGGACTTCCTACATGAATGATAATTATGTAGTGGTTAAGTCTCAACACTTCCAACATGAATGAATGTGTAATTAGGGTATGATCCTTGATAAAGAGATCATGAACCCTAATTAGGAAGGTTGATGAACCCTAACCCTAATTGAGGACAATAATAGGTGAAACCCTAATCTTTGGTAATGGTATGATCCTAATTTAGGGTAATGACATGAGAAAACCTAATTCAGGGAATTTTAATAATAAACCCTGATTGAATGTGAATAGTAAACCCTAATGGAGGATGATGTTATGAGAAACCCTAATCAAGGGTGAAGCTATATGAAACCCTAAAGTGAGGGTGATGTCATGTGAAACTCTAGATAAGGTTAATGTCAAAATGAAACCTTACTACAATAATAAGATGTAAAACCTGATTCAAGGTGATACTTTCTACTGGTATGTGACATTTTGATATGAAATCCTAAACTGATACATGATAAAGATTTGTGGAGCCTTAATCTTGGGTTGTAAGGTATGAAACCCTAATTTTGGGCAGTATGATGATAAATCATAACCCAAATCTGGGAAATGAGATAAAGTATTCCTAATGGACATAAATTGGGAAATCCTAACTCAAAGGAAGAAATGATGATGTTACTCTTACAATGAATAGTGGTGATTTGTAATTGATATAATTGTTATCATGTACACTAATTATGCAGGTTTCATGAGATGGTGGACATAGCCGGGTATGAGCTATGATGCTTTACTATTGAATTTGCTTTATGGGCCTTGTGAGCCATAATATGTTGTATTGCCTAGTGAGAGGTAATAAGAGACATTATTGGGCTTTAAGAGCCATGTGAAATACATGCACTACAATTATGCCGGAATTGATGTGAGGTAAACATTAAATCTCTCAATCCTTCATTAATTATGCTGGGATGGATGTATCATTAATCTCCCAAAGACCGGGATGGATGTATCATTAATCTCCCGATAATCTTAATACCAGATCGATGTGAGATAAATATAATATCTCTCAATTGCGAAGAGAGTACAACATGCCACTATAACTCTAATAGAGAAGTTGCCAGTATACCCTGGAAAGCTATTTAGCAGAGACACAAGATGTCCTGCATTTGGTCCTCACACTGAATGAGGTAGATGAGGTCATGGAAATCTGGCTCTTCTATTGACCTATGTATGGTACCGATTTCGATTTCGCAATGGTCGGTTGGATTATGAGCGGTATACCTCATCTCCTCAGGGCTTAAGTATGTTTGTAAAATGTAATCATCCGTGTAGCATATTTGCTTAGGGCTGTAATATGAGAATCAATGGTTGATGATACATTTCTTAGTATGTATTAGTTGGCTAAATGCTATACATGTTCTTCATATTCCTTATTAAATAAATGACATACTGATCTAACAAGATATATCTGAAATGACTTGAATAGAGAATAATGCTCTAACCTATTTATACATTGATTTAACTGTTGTTGAATGCTTATGATTCTTCTGCTCAGTTTTATTCCATTAATTGCAATAATAATATTTCTAGCGGAGAGTTATATCTCTCGCTGGGACAATTTTCAATTGTCTCACCCCGTGGGATCCAACTTTTTAGGTAGACGCAGAAGAGGAAGCAGAAACCCTACAACAAGGGAAGAGCAGCAACAACAACGACAAAGGCAACAGTGAATTCTCAGGTGGAGACACTGGTTGTCATGTCATGCAAATAGAGAGTCCTATGTGTCATCTCTGTACTCTCAGGTCCTAGGAGTCAATAGTTAGTTTATATCAATCTGAGATTTTGGCTTGATGCCTTGAGATTTTTTACTGCCTATGTATAGTCTAACAGGGCAGCTGATGTTTGTAACTCTCGAGAAGAATTGGTACAAGAGATGTACTAGTAAACCAGAATGTATTTGAAATACTTTGGTTCCTTTATGAAAGAGTTTTTCAGTTTAAGGATCTCTTTGTAAAAAGTTTTAATTTTTAGTGATTTTCAGTAATTCCGCTGCTAATGAAACGCTTCCGCTTAAGTAAATCATGTTTTTTTTTAAAAGTTGGACGCCACACTGCTACTAAACCTCTTCATGGTTGAAGGAACTCTTCTTCTCATATGTATAGAGGTACCAACAACCTCATCCTCTCTTCAGGGTTTGGTTCCTCTAATGGCAACCAAGATATCATCAGCATGAGGCAACCACTATCATCCACTTAGGTCACAACTCCCCACGTTTCCTCATATCTCGGAGTCTAGGCTTCCAACCTTCTTGCATGGATCCTGCTCTCTCTCTAGAGATAACCCTTCAAATGACCTAACTACTATAGGTCCTTTCTCCATGAAGGTGGGTCAAGATTACAAGCATACCTCTGCATGGTGAAGCCTATGTTCAAACTTATGTTCACTCATGATTATTTTTATGCTTATCTCATAAGCTATCTATCATACTCTCCTGGCCAGGGTTTCCACCTACAGCTTGCACTACTGACGTATACTGGGTGCCTACTATGCCATGCTCATATAAGCTCATGGGGTTTCTATAGGTCCTCCTCTGACCTCATCAATGAAGGAGCTATCCTTCATTCTAACATGTACGACCCTTCCCAGGGTTGGGTCGCCAAATGTACTCATTCATACAACCTCTCATGGCTTATATGGCATCTAAGGAATGTCTATGTCATCTCACTCTTTAACCTTCACTTAGGGTTAGGGTTAACCTCATCTTCAGAGGATGTGCCAGGTTTCTACTTGCAATGGAGATCTCTACCTCTAAGACTAAGTCTCTTTACTTATCCTCCTGACAAGAAGGTCTAGCCTCAGGTCTCTCCTACGGAATGACAACTTATGTCATACGACCTAAGCATGCATCTATTCTTTTACACTTAATCTATTAAGCTTATGTTCATGACATCTTATTTACATGCTTTTTATCAATTTGGTGGAGGATTATTTAATCCTTATCAATCTTACCCATACCTCAAGAGGGTGAGGAAAAGTTAGAAAACCCTAATCCTTATAATCCTTAACAACATTTGAGTTGAGAAGGGATGAACAAGGTGAGAGAGTTCTAAAAGTATCTTATTTCGAGTCAGATCCTAAGACATTGGCCAGGCAGTCACACTAATCTGGGAGTCCTTGTATTCTGACTAGCGGTGCAGAGGAAAATCTTGCCAGCCCCCAGATGTGATCCTTTTCTAGACACCTCAGTCTTTCGAAAAATCCTCTAATAACTCCCTTGGGTTCTACAAAGTTTGTAAAATTTAATAATTATTAAAGATTAAATGAGGAACCTAGGCTCTGATACCAAATGTAACGACCCCACCTCCCAGTAACCCCCAATTAAGGGAGACCAAGAGGCCAGATCCGCTATCCCAATTTCCAGATCAAAGGTTCAACAAATAATCTATAATAATTATCAAATTCTACTAAACTAAACTAAAAGCTTGTAAAAAAATTAACTTTACATACCTTTTGAAAACTTGGATCTTTGAACTTCTATCCACATATGAATTCTACTCTAACTAATCCTCCTTGTATTTTAATTCATGTATTTCACAATATGACGATTTACTGTTTATCCTTTTGGCTTGTACCTAAAATGCCGACAAACAAAACATCGGTCAACATAAAGCTGGTATGTGGGGGAAACAATAATCATGCAACTATGATAACAATGTAATCAGTCAATTATATTTTAAACAAACAACTTTACGTTTTCCGCATAACTGCTCAATCCCTACATACCCTAGCCTCTGCACTATCCCTGCAGTGGACCTGGATGCTACCTTCCTTATGGTAGATCTCCATTAAACCCCTCATGAACCCACCTAACAGGTGAACCAGTTTCTAGGGTTGAGTCACATGGCACTACCCGTAGGTAGCCCACTGCTTAACTCATGGCATGCTAAAGAGTCTCATGGCACTACACGTAGGTAGCCCAATTTCTAACTCACGATAACCTAGACCTTGCTCTAGGTTACCTCTTTTTAGCCTTTGCAAAGCCACAGAGGTGTACCAGGATCTGAGCCAGTCATGTATGCACATTTATAGTGATAATCATAGTCACTTTATAGTTTCATGAAATAAATAGGCATCCAACAGTTATTTCCAAGCAACCGATAAAATGTTCGGGAATCACCGTGAAACTAGAACGATTATTCATAAGCATAACCACATACCTGTCAGGCTGATTTGAGACAGAATAATCCATGCAAGTAAGAAATCCAAGCAAGCACACATACAAGATCCTGAAATAACCATACAATTTCCTTTTATTACTCAGGTCATCAAGATCTATTAAACCTAGATCGCTTCCTAGGGTTTCTAGTTCACTTTTAGGGTTTCCATTGAAATTAGGGTTTTCCTTCATATTTTACTATTTTAAACCCTAATTACTCATCTATTCATCATGAAAGATACTAAGGTTACCTTTTAACAACATATGACCTTATTTTCGGATTAAAGGCGTCATAATCCCTCAATTAAGTCCATTAAGCCGCTTTTACAATAAAGCTACCATTTTTATTCTTTTAATCCATGACAAGATTATTATGCTCATTTATCATCAATTCAAAGTTCATTATGGTATAAATCACATATGAACTCGATTCGTCATTAATTCTACCTTTTATTCATCAGAAAACCCTAATTACTACATTAACGACATTTATCCACAAATTAGGAACTTTAATGCTTGAAATAGCTTAGATTCATTATATCTTATATTTATTCACGATTTTGAATAATTAAAATCATTAATAGACACATTTACCAATATTAGGGTTTTAAGGCCCATTAAAGTATATTAACATATCAAAACCCCAAATTAAGCTATTTAACCCAGGGATGATCTTCTTAGACATTCAATACCTCTCTTTATTATCAATAAGTTAATATGCTTGTAGATTATGCATATCGATCATCTCTATTCCATGGAATCTTCGAGTTATGGTTTTTCTCATATTATAGCATTAAAGTTAGCAACTTTATCTCCTTTTCGAACTAAGATCAGATTCAGGCTATAAAACTATTTTTAATGGGTTCCTTGCATTTTTTGATCAAAATTCATATATTATATGTTCCAAATAGAGCTACCCATTATCTTCTACGAATTTTGCAACATTATTACTTTAGGACCTGTGGCATCCAACTCACAAAAACCAGTATTACTTAAGCGGAAGCGAATAATTTGCAGCGGAATTATTGAAAATCACTAAAAATTAAAACTTTTTACAAATAGATCCAAACATAGGAAAACTCTTGCATCAGGAACCAATGTAATACATTTACAACCTGGTTCATAAGTACATGCCTTGTACCATCTCTTTTCGAGGATTACTAACATTAACTGCCCTGTGAAAATTGTATACATGCAGTATAAAAACCTCGAGGCATTAAGCCAAAATCTCAAATCGATTATCAAAAGCATTAACTACTAACTCTGAGGACCTGAGAGTACAGAGACGACACATAGGACTTTCTATACAAAACTTGGCAGCCAGTGCCTCCACCTGAGTTATCACTGCTGTCCCTAATGCTGCTGCTACGTTTCCCTTGCTATAGGGTTCCTGCTTCTTCTTCTGTGTTTACCTAAAAAGTTGAATCCCACGGGGGTGAGACAATTGTAAATTGCCCCAGCGAGAGATATAACTCTTCGCCAAAACATTATTATTGTAGTTTATTAGAATTGAAAACTGAGCAGGAGTTCTTTTATTTATTAACAGCAGTATTATTCATTGTGTAAATAGAATAAGATAATCTCCTTTCCCAAGGAGAACATTGCATCTACTCATGGTGGAACCATAATTCATTCATCTACTTGCAATGAATATAAAGAGACATGAATAATCATTTATTAACTAGAGATGCATAAAAGAATGTAACATCAGCCAACAAGTTTCTATATTCAATCCTTAAGCAAACATGTTATACGGATAATTATATTTTACAATCACACTTATGCCCTGAGGAGATGAGGTATACCGCTCATACTCCAACCGACCATTGCAAAGTCGAAATCGGTGCCATACAAGGTCAATGGTAGAGTCGGCTACCATGACCTCCCTTATCTCAGTCAGTACGAGATCAAATGCAGGACATCTTGTGTCTCTGCTAAATAGCTTTCCAGGGTATACTAGCAACTTCGCTATAGAGTTACAGTGACATGCTGTACTCTCTTCGCAATTGAGAGATTTTCTATTTATCTCACTTCGATCTGGCATTTATATTATTGGGAGATTCGTGATACATCCATCCCAGTTTTGGGGGATTAGTGATACATCCACCCCGACATATATAATGAAGGATTGAGAGATTTAATGTTTATCTTGTGTCAATTCCTTCATTAGGGTGTAAGGATATTTTCACCCATCACCCCCGCATATTCAAAAATATGCATTCCGGGTTTTTTCCGCGGAGCAACCCGTTTCACCATCCAGCAAGTTCTGACACTGATGGTTATATGGCCAGGGCTCTACATGATATGATTTCACTTGATTAATTAAGTACATTTAGCATATTCTTTTAGCATCAGTCAAGTTCTCAAACATAACTTATTTAGACAAAAGCTACAAAGAAACATGCACTGTTTTCATCAATCATTTCTCAGTCTTTATAAGACATTGGGATCTCAGTCCCTCATTTTAATGCTGGGAATTTCTCATCCCTCAACCCCATCATTACCATGCTTATCAAATATGGGTATTTAAACCCTCAGATCATCAAAGAATACTTGTTACCACTTATCTTGGTAACTAATACCTTCAGGTCATCTGACCAAGGTAAACATGATACTTGTTACACAAACATCTCACATGGCTCACAAGGCCCATTAAGTGTCTTGTCACCTTTCACTAGGCAACAACTTATTCATGTGACTCATGAATTCCATACGCATTTTGTTATTTTTACTAAGCAACAACAACATTAAGGCACACAAGGCCAATCAAAATTTTCATTATATAATTGTCATAGCTCAAATCTGGCTATGTTCATCATCTCATGATATCTGCATGGTTAATAGACATGATAACAATCATAAAAGTCACTTACCACATCATGTGATACACTAGTAACACCATCATTCCTTTTTCAGGATTAGGGTTTACTATCAAATGGGATTTTTCATTCCATTACCCAATTTAGGGTTAGGATTTCCCGTTTCACATTAATTAGGGTTTCATGTTTATATTATCTATCCAACCCTAATATGTTGCTCCACTCCTTTATAAGCATTTAATGGTATCATAAGTATTTACTCATGATCATTACTCTCATCATATAGCATTCAATGATTATCAATTCAAGGTATGAGTTCATCTCTCAATGTTGCCATGGTATGGTTATATCATACCCATTATCTTGACTTAATCCCCTTTCTCATAATGTTAGTCAACACTTATCAAAGTATACCAGACACATTACAATCTTATTGTAACAACAACATAACACACACTTCATGTTTTTCTTATCCAAGTATGTTGGATTGAGATGCAACAAGGTATATCAATCCCTGAAATGCTAAATGTGATATCTATCATGTCTTGATGTATCACTTTTCTCATCACTTCCAACTTACTTAAGTTAATCAACTGTCCTTGTATTAAGGTATTTCCCTCTTAATACTTTATCCACTTAACCTATCACCTTCATCATGTAATGCATAGGTCACACATTAGAATTGTCCAACTATATTTGATGATATGGACTTATCTAATGGTTAGGCATTGTTGATATAGAATAAACCATTATTAACCACTTTAGGTATTTCAACTCTTAGGATGTTAACCACAACATTATTTAGTGTTGCATACATCATTTCTACGAGTTTCATGTCCTCATCTTTGTAAGATGTATAGGGTTGTTACACATGTATAAAGTTAGATATATAATGATCTAGGTATCATCTTGTCCCTTATACTCTTACTTATTAAAGTATCAACATTACCATTCATATAGTTTATCAATTTCACCCTTCATGGGTGTAACATTCTCATCTTACTTGATTATATTAGCCACACCCTACTTTAGTGTATTGGCATTTATGCCATCACTAGGGTTTCATATATTATCATATGGCTTCACCCTGGATTTGAGTCTCACATCTCATCATTGCATCAGGGTTCCACATAACATTATTCTAATTTAGGGTTTCTCATGACATTACCCTAGATTAGGGTTTCACATTCAATAACCCACAATTAGGGTTTACTATTCATCCCAATTAGGGTTTCATAATCAATTACCCATAATTAGGGTTTACTATTCATCCCAATTAGGGTTTTGTATTACATTACCCTTAATTAGGGTTACTCATGTCATCACCCTTAATTAGGGTTACATCCATACCTTAGATTAGGATTACACCTAGCATTGCCTAAATTAGGGTTAGGGTTCATCAACCTTCCTAATTAGGGTTCATGATCTCTTTATCAAGGATAATACCCTAATTACACATTCATTCATGTTGGAAGTGTTGAGACTTAACCACTACATAATTATCATTCATGTAGGAAGTCCTCTCTCTCTCTCGTCCTTTATAAGATGATACTTACTTCAGACTTGATTAGATTAGGTCAACTCAACTTGAATGAAAGTTGACTCAATGTATTATTACTTCTATAATCATTAAAGATTAATCGTTCAAGAGATACTAATAACCCTATCTTATTAAGGGTACAATTACTATAATCACCCTTGATTTTCATCATGTAATGATCAATTAAACAATTGACCTTTAATCACCTTAAGTGCTCATACGGTTTTGGTTAATTACTTCCAAACGGTCTTGGTCACTTAGACCCAAAATGATATTGATCAACCAGACCTCAAACGTTCTTGCTTGAAATACCTCCAAATGGTCTAAGACCGTTTAGACCTCCAAACGGTCTAAGATCGTTCAGACCTCCAAACGGTCTTGAGCAAACGGTTTGAAACTATTTAACAAAGTTGATTCTTGAAACCGATTAAGACATACATACTTGGGATCGTTTGAGTCTCAACTGGTTTGGGATCGTTTGCTCCCAAATGGTCTTGAGACCATTTAGACTCAAACAGTCTTAGTCTTGAGACCATTTAGACTCAAACGGTCTTGAGACCGTTTGGTCCAAACCTCCTTAAAACCGATTGGACCAAAAATGGTCTCAACCACTCATATTGATTTAGGGTTTCCAAGATTAATTCCTTCATCAAATGAATCCATGTAATTAGTCATCAATTGAACCTGAGCACCATGCTTCAATTGATCTTAATGAATCATCTTTCAATTGATTAGACTTTCAATTGATCATCAATTAGGGTTTTGAACCCAATTGAATTAGGGTTGAAATCGATGAACTTTCAACATTAGTCATTGTGGAACTAATTGCTTTGAAATTATTGGACCATCATTCAAATTGGGCATGACCTGACCTCAAATGGTCTTGAGGTCGTTTGGATGACCTCCAAATGGTCTTGATACCGTTTTCCCCATCCCATCACTTAAAATTGTGAAATTAATTAAGGTTTGGATCATTAGATTGATCAACAATCGAACTATTGATTGCATTACCATTTGCTATCTTTGGACCTTCAAATACTCAACCATACTCAACCCTAGACTTCCAAACAGTCTTGGTTGACCTCCAAACGGTCTTGAGACTGTTTGAGTGATCTCCAAACGGTCTTGAGTCTGTTTGGGTTAATCAACCCAAAGATTTAATTCAGTCAATTGCAAAATCAGCACTTAACCCGATTAGGGTTTCTAATTGGATGATTGTCCATATATTGATTCAATCAATTGGATCCATTAGATCTTCATCAATCATGTACTAGGGTCCTGACCTCAAATGGTCAACCCATCCAAACGGTCAACCTTTCTAAATGGTTTGGAATCCAAACCTCCAAACGGTTTGCGAACCGTTTGGTCACCAAACGGTTTGGTGAAACCAATTGGACCATATTGTTGAAACCGTTTGCAATAGATATTTAGGGAGGTGTGTGCTTATGATTATGTCATCATCATCAAGCTCTAAACCCATGAAACTTTCTGTGATTTTCATGGTGATTACATCGATCAACCAAATAAATTTTAAGAATGAAGAAATGATCAATAATTGATAAGGAATTGAATGCAATAACAATATTAAGGGTTCAAGTTATAAAACCCACCTCCAATTGAGGTTCAAATATTCAAGCTCACGTCAACAATGGTGGATGCAACTCCCTTCACTTTCCTAAGGCTCGTCCTCAAGCTTTGAGTGAAAAAGATTGGCTAGAAAGGAAGAATATTGATGGAGGAAAAGAAGAAATCCATCATTTATTTTCGATTTTCACCATGAAATCATGGTTGAAAGTGATCTAGAAGCTTACCTACAGGTTGGGGGTCTTCCTCCTGCTGCTCCTAAGCTTCCTTGGTCGTTTTTCAAGCAAGGGGAGACAGAAGGATCGAAAAAGCCTTTGAATTGATTTGGGAGTGGTGTTTTTATAAGAGAATCAATGAGAGAGGAAATGCTTTATAAAATATTTTAATTACAAAATGGGTGCCGTCTCTTCCCCCTCAATTACTTCCATGAAAAGATATCTTCCTAACCTCTGAATTTCTCTTCATTATCCATGAATTAAGGAAAATCAATTTAAGCACCTTAATCATATAATAGTAATATCCATAAGTTAGTGGATATTACTTTTTCTTTTAATAATGTGAGTGAGTTATCCATTCCTTTGGATATTTTCGTTGCCTTTGTAAGGCATAAGAACGTTCATACTTGAGAAAACTCAACCATATCGTTTTTTTCTGAAGGCCCTTCAATTATTTTTATTTATTCTTGCATTAAATTGAATTAGGGTTTCAATTATTCTTAAATCTTGATTATTTTAATATCAAGATTCTCTCTCCTCCAAAATGATACAAATGAGATGCCCATATCATTTTCTTTGCTCTACATGATGCCAAGAAACATTAGATACTATTCTGAAGTGGTAATTTGCATATTGAACCCTAGGTTTTGGGTAAATTGCATATTATATCAAAACTAGGTTTTGTTGCAGAACATTGCTTTATCAGCTCTTTCTTGATATTCAGGCTTTTCCCAAGCCATAAATTTGCATCATCTTCATTCTCATGATGCTTCAACAGATGAGGAACATATTATCTTGTAACATCTGCAAGTTAACCCTTCAACTTGGGTAATTTGTACTTTAGTCCAAAATAAGCAAACATTGCTTCAACATTATCCAAATAGGACCAAAATTGAAACATAGGTTCCTCTTGGGCCTTAATTACTTTTCACAAGATAAAATTAAGGATCTAATTAAATTTCTTAAGAAAAACTCCTAGGGTTAAGGCATAACCCAGTTCAGGGATGTTACAGGACCAATCATAGCTTGACACGTCAGCTTTATCGGATTTTCATTTATCGGCAGACCAACTAAAAAAAAGAGTCGATTTACCTCTTTACCCTTATGGGTAATGTGCAGCCCCAGGGGCCCCCACGTCATTTTGCTCCTATCATCTCCTTCCTTGCGATTCTCACAGACGCCTGCTGCGATGCTTTGCGTCGGCGTTCTCCTGCACGTCTGCTGTGCATCGAGGCTATGACTTCGACGCCATCTTCTTTCCACATCATCTCCCCTCGCTACAACTCCAGTGCTTCCGCCTGCTGCACTGCCACAGATGCCCGCCTTGCATCCTCATCAGGGATTCTCCTCCGGTTCTGTGGTAGGACCCTCAAGCCCTGCACGGACATAGCAACCGACAACAAAGCTTCTTTTGCGGCTCCTGGAAAAGGAGTTGTGAGGAGGGAAGACCTACAACTGGTCTGGGTAGGGTGCTCTACCGGTGCAACAACGGGAAAGGGGGGTGGTTCCAAACCAGTAAGGAACCTCGGTCTGCCTCCCCCCAACCGCCAGCAATGCCATGGTGTACGACGGTGGCTCCCATCACTCTACCTACTCATCCTACCTCGACACCAGGCGGAGCTGCCCACCCATCTGCATCGCTGAACGGCTACACCCAGGGGACTTCATCCCTAGTGTTAGAAAACCCTCCACGCTGCCGTCATAGGTCAGGTCAACAACCACCCCTTCATGTGTGTGATCAACGTTGGTCAGGAGAGAAACCAAACAGATGAGATGGGAGAGGAACGAAGAGCTGAAGATAAACATGCCCACATCGTATGCTTGGAGATGTCAGGGATCTGCCATCCTCTCCAATGTGTTCCCTTTATACAACATTAGGGTTTGTGTGTTAATGGATTTATGCTCACGTTATACATCACTGCGTAAGGCAACATATTTAGAAAGTACTTGAATGCATCTTCTTTAACGTTTCTTTCTTCCCCTTACAAGACTTATTCCTTTAGAGACTCAAAAATATAAAAGTATAAGAGACTTTTCTTAATATGCAAGTTATTACTTAAAAAGACATATATATATATATATTCCCTTTCTCTTATCCTTTTATTTCCTTTATATAAACGAATTTTGCTCAATCGTGGCCATTAATGCCACTTTCTAGAGATTTCCATGTATTTCTCATAATAACTTTGCTTAATATCCATTATCTTGTATCTTTTCCTTTTATTTGGTCATTTCTTCTTTTATTCTCTTTTATATCCATTATTGGATTAATAGAAATTATGAAATTCCTATCAAAAGGGAAATTTGCAAAGTAATTCATTATTTGAAACAAAGCATACAACCTTTTTAATTAAGTCCAATTCATAAAATCTTTACATTTCAATTATGGAAACTTATGCAAAATTGGGGTTGTAACACCAGAGGACCATTAATCAAACAACCAAGTTGCATTCTTGACTCAGACTATACCTTAAATTGTGATGAAGTATGCAATTGACATTTTTACTACAATAAAACTTGTATGTGAGGGTCCCTGACTCAAGTTGGAATCTTATTGGGTAAACTATCTTTACCTATGTCCTTGTACATTGTGTGTGCCATACTATCTTTGGTTGTTAGGACTCTCTTCACATCCACATCCACATCCACAAAGAGAAACAATGTATTATTCTTGTGCTAGAAGCTATGATGAAAGAACTTGGTGAATTTCACATTGAATTCAAGCAAAAAAAACCCGACTAGAATGGTTTTGTAAGAACTTGGTGAAAAAGGACCGAATACTTTGCAATATAGAGGAAAAATGTTACTGCTTGTGAAAACTTCTTTACCCATAATGCACTTTCCAGATGCATAAAATTGTATCATAGTTGGACTTACCTAGTATGATCAGAAAGTAAGGCCCTAAAACCAATAAATTCTTTTGATGCAGTCTATGCATGAAAAAAGATATGAAGCTCCTTATCAACACATTGATCTTCACATTCAAGTCCAGAGTTTGCCTCATTTGAAAAAAATCATACAAGATATGTACTCACCAAATGTAACCATGGATCAAAAGAATAAATCTTATACCTTATATATACTTAAAATATTGTCTCATGTCAGCGATATCCATAAGTGTATGTCCATTTTAATACCCTCCAACACTCGATAATTTTAATGAAAATTACATGTAAAGTAACAAAGTTATAAGTATGCACGAATTTGACTGTTTTGGACAAAAAATATGAGTGAAGAAATGATGACCAAATGCATAAAGATGCAAGCATGTCACCAAAATCTTACTTGTATCATATTTAGGTTGTGATTCAGATGTGCATTGGTTATTGTCCAACTTCTCAAGCTACAAACTTCAATAATCAGCATTACAACCATAATTAGCTCATATATTAAGAGGAAACCTCCAAAACCTATTTCTTTAACAAATTAGAGATCCACAGGGTGTCATAGAAAATATCAACCATGAAAACATGAAGGTCAGATAACACTTACACTTTCTTCTAACAAGCTAACTAGAACACTATTGGGAAATTTGTCCCATCTCATCTTTTGGATTGCAGTGATCATGTCTACGTCATCAATGTGCCTCAATATCTGAGACATCCACCTTGAAGTGAACTTCCATCTGACTTTTTCCATGATCCATCTCCCATTATGCAAACACCTGAGCCAAATATATCATAGCATCACATTTCAAGCATGCTAGCTGTTCTAACAACCATCGGCCTATTTTTCAAAGAGCAATAGATGACCTTGGGTCAAAAAAAAAACAAACCACTAAAATCCCCTGCCAAACAACAAAATCATATCCATACCACACCTGGAATTCCTTTAAGGCCTTAGATCCCTAATAAGCTTGGCTAAAAAGAATAACTCCATTAAAGCTCACACAACACAAGAACATCCGCAAAAAGTAGATAAATACCAAACATACATTATCGATGCAGGCGAGAGATGCCAATCTCCTTCAACAAAGATCACACTAGCTACTCAAGATAAAAGATTTAGATGGTCTGTACTACATTAACAATGTTAGAGACATTTTGTCTCTTAACTGTGCATGTTATAGCCCGAAGTTGTCAGTCTTAAGCATTATCAATTTATCTTCATCTTACTAATTTATGCTATTTAATGAAGAAGTTAAATGCAAATCTGTATACTTGTTTGTTCTTGACGTTTGAAACATGACATGTTATGTCATACTAACTTGGTCTCTTGAAATTCTCACTGTTTGTATGAGGACCATAGACCCTCAATTTTGGAGGGGCATTGAACTCCCATAGAGCCTCAATCTTGCAAGTTAAACAAAAAAAACATGGAAGAATAAAGCTTCATGATACAACATGTAGATACATAAACAAACTGCCACGTTAGTACTTGATCAATCTAATGTGCCTTTACATATTCACAATAGTGAGAAATATCTTTTCTTCTTTGACTACAAGGCTGAAACATGAAATATATTCTTGTATGTAAGAATTCTGCAACAGAAACATTTAAAATGACATGTCATTGCCTTATAATAGAGAAAGATAATTTAGGCATCAAATATATTCATCCTTTCTTGGTAACATTTTAATTTATATATAATCCCTCATGGTACATGAACAACAATCTGAAATACCAATGCAGGACTGATTAAATGAGTTTTCTGAGAACTCCAGATTGGCTACCTTGAGTGTGGTTCATTGGAGTTCATGGTCTTGTCTATTAGGAGGTTTCCAAGTGATTCAGCCCTATTTTAGGGCTTAATCTCGTGTCTTTTTGCTCTTCAATCACATCTATACCTGTTAGATTGCATGTCATTCCCCCTAATATGCTTATTTGTATAAAATGCACTTATGGACATTATTTGCATGTTTTTCAGGCCAAAATGCTTAGTCCGATTCCGCTAGAGGTGCAACACACTAGCCGATTTGACTCAACTAGATGTGCCCCACGAGGTCGGAACACATGTGATGGGTTTTTGCTTTTGAAATTTATAAACCTAACTTAACACCTACTCACACTAAAACACTACACCCACAAGTGCACGTGGTCGTGTCGTAGTATAGGAAGGTGGCAAGTACAAGGTCGATCCACAGGGAAAAGAGGAGGCGCTAGAGCTAGGTTAGTTTGGCTAGGTTCCTACTGCGGAGACTAGGGTTAAGGGTTTAAAGGTGATTTGATTGTTAAACTACTATGAACAAATGAGGAATTAAAGAAAAGAATGAAATCTAAGTTATCCCTAAGCTAGAGTAGGGCTAAATAAGCAAGGAAAGGCTAAGCTAGGTATGAAAGGGAAAATTACACTAGGACAAGCAAGAGAGGAGCGAAAGTGAAATTAAAGAACTAAACTAACATGAACAAGGCAATAACAAAGCAAGAAGCTAACTAAGTAAGGAAATAGATAATTAAGCTAATCAAGCACAACACTAGGGTTTTAAGCAATGAAGAGAAGTGTGGGCTGTTTAGGGGTATGAACTTATCACTTAAGTTGGGGGTGACATATGAACATTATGATTCCATTTAGATTATCCAAACCAAACAATGAGTTAGAGTCTAATAAATTAACATAAGCTACTAACTGGCCATGGATATGCTAGGTTGTGTATAGGGGAACTAGTCCCTAACACCCCCTACTACCCTTACGAGGCTCAATTGGGTTAGGGATTAGGTTTAATTCAAGTAGAGTCTAATCAAGTCTAGGTTTCTAGATTAGACATTCCTAGGGAAATTAGCATGGAGCCTTCTCAAGGCTAGAATGTGGGGGAATTGGGGTCCAAAACCCTGATTTCACCTCCCCATTACTACCCTCGGCCCCTAATTTCCCTAGGAATGTCTAATCTAGAAACCTAGACTTGATTAGACTCTACTTGAATTAAACCTAATCCCTAACCCAATTGAGCCTCGTAAGGGTAGTAGGGGGTGTTAGGGACTAGTTCCCCTATACACAACCTAGCATATCCATGGCCAATTAGTAGCTTAGGTTAATTCATTAGACTCTAACTTGTTGTTTGGTTTGGATAATCTAAATGGAATCATAATGTTCATATGTCACCCCCCAACTTAAGTGATAAGTTCATACCCCTAAACAACCCACACTTCTCTTCATTGCTTAAAACCCTAGTGTTGTGCTTGATTATCTTAATTAGCTCTTTCCTTACTTAGTTAGCTTCTTGCTTTGTTATTGCCTTGTTCATGTTAGTTTAGTTCTTTAATTGCACTTTCGCTCCTCTCTTGCTTGTCCTAGTATAATTTTCCCTTTCATGCCTAGCTTAGCCTTTCCTTGCTTATTTAGCCCTGCTCTAGCTTAGGGATAACTTAGATTTCATTCTTGTCTTTAATTCCTCATTTGTTCATAGTAGTTTAACAATAAAATCACCTTTAAACCCTTAACCCTAGTCTCCGCAGTAGGAACCTAGCCAAACTAACCTAGCTCTAGTGCCCCCTCTTTTCCCTATAGATCGACCCTGTACTTGCCACCTTCCTATACTACGACACGACCCCGTGTGCTTGCGGGTGTAGTGTTTTAGTGTGAGTAGGTGTTAAGTTAGATTTATAAATTTCGAAAGAAAAAACCCATCACGTGTGTTCTGACCTCATGGGGCACATCTAGTCGAGTCAAATCAGCTAGTGTGTTGCACCTCTAGCGGAATCACACCAAGCTTTCTGGCGCCGTTGCTGGGGATTAGAGGCGCTCGCCCTATCTAGTTAGTTTTGCTTTGACTTTTCCTAGTGCCCTCATCATTACTATTCTTTATTCATCATTCTTTGCATTCTTTGTGTATATTGGTTTACTAACTTGTTCTCTTTTGTTTGGTTGTGCTTTGTGCATGTGACAAGCCATTCAAGGAAGACAAGATGGAAGGCCAAGATGCACAAACCCATCCATTTTCTCCACCGCCCTACCTCCGCTATCCTAAGCCTTACACACCTCCACCACCTCCGTAGTGATCATCTACCCTATCACCCTAGACTTTAGTGTCATGCTGAGGACAACATGGTTCAAAAGTTTGGGGTGGTAGGGCGGTATGTCCTCATTCTTCTTTCACTCATTTTTGCATCTCATCTGCTATTTTACTTTTTGTTTGTTGTTTTTCATTTCTTTTGCTTGTCCTGTTATCTAGTCTAGAATTTTACTACTTTGCACACCTGCATTCCATGTAGTTTACCTTATTGTCATTTTTGCGTAATTTTCAAAAATTTTGCTCTTTTTGCCATGCATTGCATATCATGTAGATTTTTGGTAATTTCTGCATGTTTTATCTAGGATTTGCTTGTTTGCTATTTTAAGTTCAATAATATAGGCTTAGATATGATTGGAGGCAACTTGGCACCATTTTGGCCAATTTTGCCCAAATTTGGAATTTCTTGTCTAAAAATTGTGTTTTGACCCAATCTCTACTGTTTTGAATTAAAATGTTAACCTTTGACAAATGCAAGTGAATCACCATTGTTTGTTTCTAAGTGGTATCAATGTTTGACTTTTTACATGTGCATCACCTCTCTCATGATTGTGATTGATTTGGCTGAATTGTGAACTTGAGCAAGCTTTGAATGCTTAGTGTTTGTGGAATCACTTGTTTGATTTATCAATTTCATCTTGTTCATTCATGTGGTGTGATATCTTAGATGAAGTGTTGGATTAACTCTCATGCAGGATGTCTTATGTGGAAAATCATACCAATGATCCCTCTTTGACCCGACTCTTCTTCCACCATCTTCACACCCCTCCGCCTCATAAAAAGATGCCCTAGTGCACATAATTAGCCTTGGCCACCTCCAAAAGTTTGGGGTGGCCATATCTTTATCCCATCGCTTCACTCTATCCACCATATACCCTATCTACACCAAGGGAAGAAAAAGAAAATAAAAGAAAAAGAAAAGAAAAATAAAATAAAAGGATGCTCCTGTTTAAGAGCATTCAAATAAAGAAAAGATGAGTGCATAAAAACACTCCAAAAATCTTACCGCAACCCTTTCTTCCACTTTCATACCCATTGAGCTAGGAAACATCAAACTTAGCTCATTTTACCCTTTTCCGCAGCCACGTGGGTCATTTGGAGTGATCTGAGATATAAGATTGAATGCATGAACGTGAAACAACACTCCTAGTCATTCTTGATTAACGCCACCATGAAACGGTTTACCCCGAACTTAATGGAAGAAATATGGATAACTTGTGTATTCTATGCGCTATATTTGAAGTTTATATGCTTTGTGCTCTTTTCATGATTAGATTGTGAAAGGAGAGGAGAGAGGTGAAATGCATGTACTTAGTCATCTTTGATCCCATGCAGCAACAATCATCTTTTATATTGCATTTGTCATTTCTTTTTGTGAAAGTTTGTAGAGACATTGAGTTGGAGCATACTTGAGGACAAGTATGTTTTAAGTTTGGGGTGGTGATTCAGCCCTATTTTAGGGCTTAATCTCGTGTCTTTTTGCTCTTCAATCACATCTATACTTGTTAGATTGCATGTCATTCCTCCTAATATGCTTATTTGTATAAAATGCACTTATGGACATTATTTGCATGTTTTTCAGGCCAGAAAGCTTGGTGCGATTCCACTAGAGGTGCAACACACTAGCCGATTTGACTCGACTAGATGCGCCCCACGAGGTCAGAACACACGTGATGGGTTTTTTCTTTCGAAATTTATAAACCTAACTTAACACCTACTCACACTAAAACACTACACCCGCAAGCGCACGTGGTCGTGTCGTAGTATAGGAAGGTGGAAAGTACAGGGTCGATCCATAGGGAAAATAGGGGGCACTAGAGCTAGGTTAGTTTGGCTAGGTTCCTACTGCGGAGACTAGGGTTAAGGGTTTAAAGGTGATTTTATTGTTAAACTACTATGAACAAATGAGGAATTAAAGACAAGAATGAAATCTAAGTTATCCCTAAGTTAGAGCAGGGCTAAATAAGCAAGGAAAGGCTAAGCTAGGTATGAAAGGGGAAATTACACTAGGACAAGCAAGATAGGAGCAAAAGTGCAATTAAAGAACTAAACTAACATGAACAAGGCAATAACAAAGCAAGAAGCTAACTAAGTAAGGAAAGAGCTAATTAAGCTAATCAAGCACAACACTAGGGTTTTAAGCAATGAAGAGAAGTGTGGGCTATTTAGGGGTATGAACTTATCACTTAAGTTGGGGGGTGACATATGAACATTATGATTACATTTAGATTATCCAAACCAAACAACAAGTTAGAGTCTAATGAATTAACCTAAGCTACTAACTGGCCATGGATATGCTAGGTTGTGTATAGGGGAACTAGTCCCTAACACCCCCTACTACCCTTATGAGGCTCAATTGGGTTAGGGATTAGGTTTAATTCAAGTAGAGTCTAATCAAGTCTAGGTTTCTAGATTAGACATTCCTAGGGCAATTAGCATGGAGCATTCTCAAGGCTATAATGTGGGGGAATTGGGGTCCAAAACCCTGATTTCACCTCCCCATTACTACCCTCGGCCCCTAATTGCCCTAGGAATGTCTAATCTAGAAACCTAGACCTGATTAGACTCTACTTGAATTAAACCTAATCCCTAACCCAATTGAGCCTCGTAAGGGTAGTAGGGGGTGTTAGGGACTAGTTACCCTATACACAACCTAGCATATCCATGGCCAGTTAGTAGCTTAGGTTAATTCATTAGACTCTAACTCGTTGTTTGGTTTGGATAATCTAAATGGAATCATAATGTTCATGTCACCCCCCAACTTAAGTGATAAGTTCATACCCCTAAACAACCCACACTTCTCTTCATTGCTTAAAACCCTAGTGTTGTGCTTGATTAGCTTAATTAGCTATTTCCTTACTTAGTTAGCTTCTTGATTTGTTATTGCCTTGTTCATGTTAGTTTAGTTCTTTAATTGCACTTTCACTCCTCTCTTGCTTGTCCTAGTGTAATTTTCCCTTTCATACCTAGCTTAGCATTTCCTTGCTTATTTAGCCCTGCTCTAGCTTAGGGATAACTTAGATTTCATTCTTGTCTTTAATTCCTCATTTGTTCATAGTAGTTTAAAAATCAAATCACCTTTAAACCCTTAACCCTAGTCTCCGCAGTAGGAACCTAGACAAACTAACCTAGCTCTAGCGCCCCCTCTTTTCCCTGTGGATCGACCCTGTACTTGCCACCTTCCTATACTATGACATGACCCCGTGCGCTTGCGGGTGTAGTGTTTTAGTGTGAGTAGGTGTTAAGTTAGGTTTATAAATTTCGAAAGAAAAAACCCATCACGTGTGTTCCGACCTCATGGGGCACATCTAGTCGAGTCAAATCGTCTAGTGTGTTGCACCTCTAGCGGAATCGCACCAACAAGCTAGATATCAAATTAAGAAATGATGAGAACATATAAAGAAGTTGGCAAAACATTTAACAGAATAGGAAAACATCATCTTTTTTTTTCTGGTTTAAATAGGTAGAAATAGCATGGTTTATAATCTATTTAGGAAATGAGCAAGGATAAATAAAAAAATGTATGATAACTGAAATAAATAAATAAATATATCTTATTGTTTCATAATAATACAAAAATAGGGGAGGTAAACACTAGGAGTTGTTCCATTAATAGTGTAACTTCGTTCATGTACGCATTACCTTTGAGTGATGTTAACTTGAAGATGATATTGCAATCTTTTAGATCCACATGCTTAACCATTAACAAAATTGAGGATTAATTTGAGTTTTACAGGTCACATGCATCATCTTAAGCATTAAAATACAATATTCATGGTAGGATGAATACTTTCAATCGACAATTATTTATGCACTAGAATACATCTTTGAATATGGGGAAGCCTTGCAGAAAGCACAAGGAAAACTAATGCATTGGGATATTGAATCCACTAAAAATAAGATCCACATAAGAAAGGAAGGTGTTGCTATGTTAAAACTAAGAGCAAAGTATCGCTGCACAATTTGGTATGGCCTTAGAAATGTCATAAATGATACATTTTCAAATCCATATGTTACTAAAGAAAGTTAGTGCAATGAAGTTCCATGATAGAAGCATTAAGAGAGAAAAACTTATATCAGGAAAACCAAATAATAAATCATTCTTTGCCATAAAAGAGGTCTAAATGTTAACCAATACTATAGAATATTCATATCACAATCTTATGTAGCAAGAGAAATGGAAAACAATGTTGTAATGGTGGTTCGGATGACAATCCTTTCTATATCGAATGAATTGACAAGCTTTACATCAAACAAAAACTTTATTCTAAACCTATAGAAAAGGGGAAAAATAGCATCTAGAGAATTTTGAAGGAAATTTTATTGTTTGCCTCGCTCCAAGCATTTTACTTACAATAACAAAAATAATTATCTAAAACCATTATATAGACATGTTCTTATAGCACATTGAATTTTTTTTTACCGAACAATGAGTAGCTTCTTTGGCCAAGATATTATTGACCCGATTGCATCTTCAATGATTTGATAATTGTCAAATGGTCTAACCAGTTGCTCTTCAGGTTTAATTGCCACACCAATGCAAACAACAGCAAATGCATACCCTAACTTTCCTCCTCCTATTACAAGGTCAGGATTCACGCTTATCACTTGTCCTTAAGCTACAATTGACGTTCCATCATTGAAACTTAACAACCTCACGACCTATAAGTTGTATGAATTACAATGTAAAATTTTACATATCAAGAATCAAAGTTATTAGGAGTTTTTTGTTTGTTTAGTAACCTGTCTTTCTGTAATGGTGGTTCCGCTACATGACTTTTGTGGCATGGGTGTTCCTTCATTCCTGATTGTTTCCATATTCTACAATACAAAACATTTATCGAATTAATAAAATCATAACTTATAATTATTACTAAAATTTTGAATAATTACTTGATTTGCTTGAAATGGAACACTCCCGCTTGAATTTCCCAAAATTATTGCTTCGAGATGTTCTTGTCTTTTTTTTTCAGATATGACAATTCAATTGTTTGTGACTCACATATGTGTTGTAGGTCTTTGACTGTACCTTCAAAACCCTCCACATATGCCTGACTAAACTCATTAGTCTCATGGTTCACACGAGCCTTCTTTGCACCCAATATTTGATCAGCAATTTCATCTTCATCAAGATTTGCATCATTGTTTTCAACTACTGATTGTAACTTGTCCTACAAAAGTAACCATAATGATGATAAAAAATTGAGCAAATAAAGTCAAATATGTCATGAATAATTTTATACTTACAATTAGTTCAACTGATTTTGCATCTACAAGAGTACCGTCCTTCTTCTTATGGGTAGCAACAAACAACTGCAATGGACTTACGAGACCCCCTTTATTCTTTTGTTGCAATTGTTATTAACACACAAATAAAGTATAAGTAGAGTGTGAATGTGTTCTGATATTATTATCATTATGTGGCAAATCACTCACATTCGCTCTCACACAAGCATAGGGCATCGACCTCGATGTATGTCGTGTGGTAACAAACTTTCTACTCAAACTATTCTTTGCACTCTGTAACTACAGTTCATGAACATTAACCTTATCACCAATGAAAACTAAGAGAAGACATAATATATAACTAATTATCTTACCTTTCCGTCATTAGAGTCCCAGAAATTCACAAGAAAAGCCCAATGCAATGGGTCAAAATGGGAATGAAAATCATTAAGTCTGTCTGTTTTGTCTTTGTGGTGCATATAATTTTTTCTTTTGATTTCAGATTTGAAGTTTCTCCAACAATCCCTAACTGTGCGTAGAACCGATTTCTTTCCCTTTGGGTCGATAGTAAATTTCTTCTGTTAAATGAAAAATAGAATGAATATAACAAATGTAGGCTTCAATAACATTTATTAAAATATATTACCAAGACATAATTCCATATTTCTGTTTCTTTCCAGCTGGTACTTGTCGCCAATCCAAGTAATACAAGGGTGCCAGTTGTGAATTTCTAGCAATTGTTCCCAAAAAAGAAGACAAGTCATTTTGATGAGGTCCAATTGGTTCTCCATTTTCATCCAATGTGATCGGTAATTTTGCATCCCCTGTCTTACTCCATAATCAAAGACACTTAGAATAGCCTCATTTTTTATTATACACAACACCACCTAAACATTTAAAACAATATGAGGCAATTATGTTTAAAATATACATATAAATGCTAAAATATGAGGTAATAGCTAATTGGTGTAAATTGTTGATTAGAAACTTATGTACCTTCATCATGATTAGCAGTAGTTTCTTCATCAACCAATTCGAAGTCCTCATCAATTACATGATTGGTTTCGACCTCATGATCTATATTGCCATTATGAATAGAATGATCAGCTCTCATGTCATTATTTGCCAAAGAATCCCTATGACCAACTCCAACCTCATGAATGATATTGGCTATATTAACTGAATGACCAACTCCGGTACCATTGCTTGCCAAAGAATTAGACTTATGAATAGAATGACAAGCTCTGATGCTATTATTTGTCAAAGAATTTCTATGATCAGCTCCAACCTCATGATTTATATTGGCATTATCAACACAATGACTAGTTCTCATACGGTTGTTTAATAGAGACATCCTTCCACCGATTGGAACATCATGATTTATCATTGACATATGCAGATGCTTCTCTTTTTTGATGTGTACTTCAGCATTTTTGCTGCTGAAAACAGATGATGCACCAACCTTTTTATTAGTTTTATTACTCAAATCAGCTTTAGAACTTCCAAGATCAGCATTAACTGAACCAAGATATCCTCCTTTCATTTCCAAATCAGCATTAACAGAACCAAGATAACCTCCATTCATTCCCAAATCAGCATTAATTGAACCAAGATAGCCTCCATTCTTTTGCAATCGTTTAGACATTCCTACAAAGATAAATATTAAGACAAAATCTTACAACTATAAGTACAAAATGATAATAGATAAATTATATGTCACCGTACCCGCCAATTTTCATTTAATTACTCCATTATTTGCATCATCAGTTTCTCGTGCAGACAACAATTGTGAACGTCTTTTCAACATCCTAAAATTATAATGCATAAAAAATATATTAATAAAACATAACTATAACCATAAAAATATAGTTAAATAATAATGGTTGTAGGGGCTACCTGATATAAACATTATAAAATAGTTGTTGATTTGATTATTGAGAATAAAAAAAAGTTTGCAAATTTTAAGAGAAATAGTATGCATATTAAAGGAAGAACAATGGTATTGATAATTAATAATAAATGAATAAAACGAAATTCTTATAACGCTACATCAAGATACAAAATATTAAAGACTACATATGATAGATCACAAAGATCTCAATCAAGTTGCTCATCATTTTTGCCATCGTAAAAAGTTTCACCCTCCATATCTTCTCTAACCAAATCAGATCCATCAGAAACATCGCTAAAAATAGATTCCCAATCATCGACATGAGAGTCTTGAGGTACACATGTCCCATCCATGAAATTTTCAGTAAGCTTCTCATCCATGTCATAAGTATCACGTGGTGTCGTATGCATGACAAAGCTCCACCCACAGTGATTGATGTCAGTCAGATAAAAGACTTGTTGTACTTGAGAGGCCAATACAAATGGATTTTCAATTAAGTCAATGAGTTTTAATTTGATCATTGTAAATTTATTTTCATCTTTTTTGACGCCCTTGTTTGCATTGACCCAATCACCTTTGAACAATACAACTTTTAGTTTCTCATAGTAACTAATCTCAAAAATCTCTCGGAGTACCCCATAGTAGGAAACTTGACCCAATTTAGGAATTTTGTCCTTGGAACTGGAAAAACTTTCTGTCTGGGCATTCACTATTATCCCACTATTATGGGTTTTTTTACCATGTTCCCCCTCCTTGGTTCAAAATATATAATGTTCCCCCTCCTTGGTTCGAAATCTATATCCATTTGTTACATATCCTTTGTATTTGTTCGCCATATTTTGTGGTCCCTGAGCCAGAGTTAGTAGATTTGATGGAAAATTTTCTAATTTGGCCTTCTCTTCAATCTGTATACATTATGAATTGAGTTATTAATACAATGCTCTAACAATATTAAATGAAATTAATTTTATAGACTTACATACTTCTTAAACCAATCACGAAAAGTGTTCATATGAATATTACTGATTTCCCAATGTCTTGCACGCGGATTCATTTTCTTCACGTGGCGAATCTCTTCCCTGCTAACAAGTACATAAGTCATGTGTACATAAATCTAACGGTGAGCATGCATATTTCTTAATAATTTAATGAACTCACTCCATGAATGGTTCAACTGCAACACAATTAGATAAAATATACTGATGTGTAGTTTTCAGCATAACATCTTCAAGATAAATAGGAATACTCTTTCCTATTCGACGCCCTTTGTGTGAAAATATAAACCACCCATCGTCAATAACAATATCGTCATATTCAACATCATTTCTAGCCAATTTTGTGAACCTTGTCTCTACCCCGGAGAGATACCTTGAACAAAATGTTAAACATTCATCTACCAGGTAACATTCTGCTATGGAAGCTTCTGGAGCAACTTTATTCCTCACATATTATTTCAAAGTTTTCAAGTATCTATAATGATAAATAGAATTTGTTTAAAATCAAAAAATACATTTGATAAAATTTTAGTGAAACAAATAGTAAAAACATACTACCTTTCCACTGGATACATCCAACGATAAAATGGTGGTCCAACTATCTTAGCTTCTCGTGGAAGATGAATGACCACATGCTCCATTATGTCAAAAAATGAGGGCGGGAAAATCTTCTCCATGTTGCACAGAGTCACCACAATTCTAGATTCTAACTTCTCAATAGCATACAGATTTATCTCTTTTGAGCATATGTCTTTGAACAATTTAGACAACTCAATTATCACAGTTATGACGTTCTTGCTCAGCAACACTACCCGTAAAGCCAATGGCAGAAATTGTTGCATTAATATATGGTAGTCGTGACTCTTTAATGCCAATAATTTTCTTTCTTTGATGCGTGCATTTCGTGAGATATTGGAGGAATAACCATCAGGAACCAGTACAGACTTCAAAAACTTATAGAATAATTCTTTTTCCTTCTTTTTCAATGTAAAACAAGAAGGTGGAATAATATTCTTACTTCCGTTCTTGATAATGTGCAATCTAGGTCTTATTCCCATCTCTAAAAGGTCATAACGAGATTTTTCATTATCCTTTGACTTGTCCATCCCAAGTAACGTGTGAATCAAACTCTCACATACATTCTTTTCAATATGCATTACATCAAGATTATGACGAATAAGGTTGTACTTCCCGTATGGCAACTCAAAGAAAATACTTTATTTTTTCCAATTGGAAGGCATATTGTCTACATCTTTGGTTTGAACTAAAACTTGATTTCCATACAACATCTTTAGAGCAGTTCTTAATTCTTCTTTTCCATCAAATGAGGACATATCCTTACGAAATTTATGATCCATTGGAAGGAACCTCCTGTGGCCCATGAAACATTGTTTCCTACTATGTGGTAGTCTAATAGACCACGTGTCCTTATTGCAAATAGGGCATGCATCAAACCCACTAGTTTGCCAACCAGATAAATAACCATAGGCAGGGAAGTCATTTATCGTCCATAGTAAGGCGACACACAATTTGAATATAGCTTTACGATCAACATCGTAGGTATCAATACCAACTTCCCACAATTCTTTCAACTCTTCAATCAAAGGTTGTAAGTAGATATCTATCTTCATTCCTGGTTGAGTTGGACCAAGAATAATCATAGAAAGGATAAAATTAGGTGTCTTCATGCATAACCATGGTGGAAAATTGTACAAAATTAGTATGACTGGCCAAATACTATATGATTGACTCATCATGCCAAATGGATTAAATCCGTCAGATGCTAAACTAAGATGCACATTACGAGAATCAGATGCAAAATCAGAAAGCATGTTATCAAATGTCTTCCATGCAGGTGAATCTGTTGGATGTCTTAAAACTCCATCCTTGGTGTGACTTTCATCGTGCCACCACATTAGTGGTGCGACTCTAGAGGACGTAAACAATCTCTTCAACCTAGGAGTCAAGGGAAAGTAGCTCATAACTTTACAAGGAACTCTTTTCTTTTTAATTCCCATACTTTGTGCACCGTCTACATCAGTTTCAATCTCTATATATCTAGAAACATGACAACGCGGGCATGAAGTATTATTTGCAAGCTCCTTGCGATACAAAATGCAATCATTTATACATGCATCAATTTTCTCACAGTCAAGACCAAGGTCCCTAATTATTTTCCTTCATAGTATGAGCCAGGCAATGTGTCACCCTCAGGAAGCAAATCCTTTAAAAGTTTGAGCAGCTCAGTAAATGATTTATTGCTCCAATGATTGCTACATTTTATATGGAACAACCTCACGATGGTATACAACTTGGAATACTTCTTATTTCCAGGATACAACTCTTGTGCAACAATCTCTAACAATTTATAGAATTGCTCAGCTTCTTCGTCGTCAACAAATACAAATGAATCATCGTCGTCGCTGTCTATAGTTTCTCGACAGTTTTGGACTCCATATGCATCGTGCAACATGTCTCTCATATCATCAAACAACATGTTGTCTTGCATAGAAGAATCTTCTGTGGCATCAAAAGAAGTCTCACCATGAAAAATACAATCAGTGTAGCTGTTGAAAAAACTATTCCATAACAGGTGCTCGGTTGTCACATGACGGTTGTGTCTTTGTGTATTTAGACACTTTTTACAAGGGCATAAGATAGTCTCATTCCTACTACATTTTTTGAAAGCGTCCTCTATGAATTTGACTACCCCAGTTAAGTACTTTTTACTGGTCCTGTCTTCCTCAATTATCCAGCTTTTGTCGATCATACTTCCCAAGATAAACGTAAGTAAACACATCAATATAATCAATATATACGTAGAAATTATTAATCAAATAGAAAGATAAAAAAATTAATAATAAAGAAGGTAAAAAAATATACATAAATTTAACACAATGAAAAATTAAATATATAAATAAGTAGAAAATAAAAAAAGTATAATACTGATCATAGTATACATAATACTTTGACAAGCCATGCATATATCTATTTATCTATGACGTATTGGTAATAAATATAAAAATAGTTTTGTTGTCTTGTTGGACTATGATGATAAGGTTCAACCAGGGAAGCATGGACACATTTCTAGAACAGACACAAACACAGACACTATAAATGATAAAATGTTAATTTGAATTTATCATAAAGCTACTTGCTAACATGCAATATGGCTTTTGTAAGGTGATATCAGTTGATGTAACTAAGTTTATGTACTTTTTCGCATGGGTAAGTCCGACTAGTTTCATCCATATTTGTCAATTAAGATGGTGTTGCTATGTTAAAACAAACCTGTTGAATATCATGGTGAAGAATGTGTAGCCTGGAATGCTAAAGAATGTGTAGCCTAGATTATGTTTATTGTACGTAATAGGTAGTTCATGGCATATATTCCTCCACATTTTTTGTTCATTCTATACAATAGGTAGTTCATGCAATATATTCCTCCACAATAATTTTTTTCATTCTATATAATAGCTAGTTAGGTAGTTCATGGCATAATAGGTGGTTCATGGAACCAGATTTTCATAGCTTCAACACAATATTGAATATGACTTTAGCCTCCTACAATGCATTTGAAGGCCCAATATGTACTTGAGTATGATGTACCTCATAATCTAATTGGCTGATTTTGAAGTGAATCTCTGATAAAAAGTGTGTCTCCAAGGACACAAGTCACAACACAACTCATGTTTAGGTGTAGGCATTGTTATAATTTTGGTGACACTGGCTAGGGAATAGTATATATTTAGAAATTTCATGTCCAACCTGCCTCTAAAAAAATTAAACTTTGGACATGTGAATCTTCGAGCTCCACTTGAATAGTTTACCCAGGAGATTTTCTCATCTTCAATAGATCCGAGAATGACTGTATGACAACTGTGATGGTCCAACTCTATTCCTTCCATGCATTCTACTGTCAAGGTGAACAAGGAAAACTTTGTTGACTCTACTGCCATTATAAGGGTGAACATGGAAAACACCACACACCCATATATGGTGACTCTGATATTTCTTGCTTGAGCATAATTGTTAACCACATGTTATAATTTTATGTCCTCACTAACAAATAACTACATGACATTTAAAATTTTGGAACTCGAGCATGTAGTTTCCAGATAGTTCCTACATATGCTTCTGATGTGAAATAGGTATAACACAACTATTTTTGTCAGTAATCATGAAATTGACATATTTCTATAAATTAACAGATCTGATTTTCTGTTAGCCAACTGTAGTCACCTACTCACTGTTGTGTTGTGATAGCATTCATATACTATGAAATTGATCATCCAAATTCCAAACTTAGTTACTTAGGTTATGTTACATACATGTATGTTTATCTTGTGACCTATTTGACCAACAACAGTGTTGTATGATGATAGAAACATGAGGCCTGCTTGGCATCAAACTACCTTTTCTCTATTTCTCGAAAGTATACCTTTGGTTGTACCTCTTCCATTTCTTGCACAACCCAGTCCATAATTTCCAGCCCAACATCCAGTTGCAGTGTTATCCTTTCATTTGCTAGAAGTTCTAGGGGGAATAGACCCTTCCATCCAACAAATTATTGTGCAACCTTATTGTAGCTTGGCCTCGAGCACAACTAAACATGTAAAAAACCTTATTGTAGTTTCATTTTCTTGTGCTTCTAGGCTATTTCCCTAAATTTATTAAGTAGACCCAAAAAACGAAAACAGCCCTAAACACATTCAAAAGTATGACATGGACATTAATAAAGGAAACAATTAATTTACTCAATAGAATGAAAAAACATGAGAGACTGGCAAAAGAAATTAGAATCTGTCGAGGCATGTACATGTCTAATCTCACAAAAATAGGGAGGTCCCACTTGTAATCTACCATGGGGTCTATAAATGAGGGAACCTTTTAAAGGAATAACCCTTTCATAACAAAAGCAAAGAAATCAATGTCCATGATAAGGCTTTTGACTATCAATGTCCAAAATACTATAATATGAAAAATAAGGATATCTATTCAATTATAAAGCCTAAAGGGAACCCAAAACATAAGTACATATTTTGTTGTATAAACTATATCAAGGAATGTCAATGATAAATACCATGAGTTGTATCCGAAACATAGTGCTTTAACCCAATTAGGTCCAGAGTTTCATGTTCAAAACCCATTACATTGCCAGACTTTGGCTTACTAAGTGTGCGTTATAGAGCTAATGCAACTCGAAATAATCTTATCCCTTGACAAATGGTTCCCATTGGAACAACTGCGTATGATCATTTGGAGGAAAGAACCAACCTACTAGTGGTGGAATGGGACACTAGAAACACTTAAATGTGATTGGGATCCTACAATGCCATAATTACCAAATTCTAAAAGACTATTTCAAAGTGAGATTTGGAATTAGTATTTGTCTAACATTTGAGTTAAATGATGACGTGACCAGCCATCAAGAATCATCACACAAGTTAGGATCCCATCCAACCTATTCACTTGACTCAGCAACCGGCCTTAATGATAGAGACCTCAACACTTACCAAGGTTTAGAGCCACAAATACTTAAAGGAAAGACTATTTCAACCACATTAATGAGTATAAACACACAAGGTCACTAGCCCCTATTAAGATGAAATATACCTCAACCAATGAGTAAGTAAATACAAAATAATAATGTCTCACTAGCCCCTATTAAGATGAAACACAAGATCATGATAAATGAAATTCAACAAATTTGCAACAACAAATCTCTTATTATAATCACCCACAAGTAAGTAAATACAAAATAATAATGTAAAAAAGCAATGAGGCTTGTCAAGTAGTACTTGGCCATTCTACGTAAAGATCATAGGCCACCACAATCAGAGGAGGTGAAGCAAGACATGGCAAATACTCTAGAGTGCGCTTGAGTGTTTTTTTCCAAACTGTAAAAATATAAAAACCTTACAAGTAATTTGTAAATGTAGTCAAATGAAGTGAATTATGTATTCTCTCATCAGTTCAATGGCTTTAGTCATGCACCCTAGTGATTGTCTTGGAAGTTTATCAACAAACTGTACTATGGAACTACCTTATTCTTTGTGAATTTACATAAATATATATAATTATAGACACATGTATATAATTTATTTGTGAACATAAGAAGCTCCAAATTTCTTATAAACAAGCAGAAACAAAGATTACCATGATATCCACTTCATGTTGCTGATGCTACAAAATTTAGTATACAAAATGATATATTAAATTATTATACCATCCAAGAATGATGAAATGAAATACAAGAAAATCATTAGAACTTAATTACAAACAATGATCCAAAGGTTCCAATACTAATGGGGGTGTGCACTACAGGGAAGGGATGAGGGTTTTGGTGAGTAGTTGGGGTTTGGTTGAGGAGTCTACATGGTTGGATCTTATTTTCTCTTTTTTTTTTAGTTAGATCTTATGTGGGTTGGGTTGGCCGTGTCCACTAAGCATCCTAGATGTGTCCACAATGTGTCCAGTTTGCAAATATATAAAATATGAATCTGAACACGCTGGAGTAGTGTCCACCGCGTGTCCACGCGTGTCCAAGGCATGTTCGGGTTGGACACGTGTCGGACACAGACACAACAACCTATGGGAAGTGTCTGTGCTTCCTAGATAGAAACATATACATACCTAACATTTTTTGTTCCTAAATTAAATATCTAAATAATAAAGAGACAATTTCATGTATATAGCACTACAAAGCTAATATACAAAAAATTTACCTAGCATGTATTGCTGCATTTAAGCAGTACGCCAAGTTTCGATACATGCGCAATGTACGTCAAATAGTAGAAAGACATCATATGGCATGGATGGAGTCTAATAAGAAATTATGGTAATTATCTATTGGATATTTATTGAGTAGGAGATTGAATTGTTTGCTATTTCTACTGTAATGTTTTAGATTATAGACATAACACTCAATCATGTATCACTTGATGCAGTTCAAACCTATGATATCATACAAAAATAAGGGTTGGCATGTATATCCAGACCATTGATTATATATTTGTTCATGATTCCCTACAACAATATATAGATATGCCATAAAGTACACAAACCTAGTCAAAGTTTGGAGAAGGAAAATAAATCCAACCGCGAGGAGGAGGAGCAGTTGTACCCTTAAGTTGATCCTTTGAGCTAATCAAGAGATATACAACCACTATTGAATGACTTCTGTGAGAGGGAGGAAGCCGCAGGTGGTTGGAGGAGAGCTAATAGTTGGAGAAGATGCCCTAGCACTGGAAAATATAGCAATGAGAAGGACCGCAAGTCAGGGAACATACCTGTGTTTGTGGGCGGGGGCAATGGGAGTAGAAGAGGTACCTTGCGAGTGGTTCCAAAGATAGATTGTTGGATGCATCTAGGACGAATCTTCACGTATGTCCATAGAGTGATGGATCCGGGACCAAGAGAACTCGAAGTGGCTGGTCGATCGGGAGGAAACGGCCACCCACCATGGTGGTAGAGGATCGTTGATGTCGGGGTTTCCTCGAACATAAGCTTTCCTTGGATGGCCGCCAAGGTGTCTGCCTACAGCTGGGGGAGCACAGTGGGAGAGCGCAGTCGATCGGGGTTTCCTTGACGTGCGGATGCCGAGCTACGTAGCGATTGTGCGGATGACCGGTTAGGGAAGATACAGAGCGATCACGCGAGACAAAATAGGACTATCGCGCGGGGGTTGGATGAAAGGGGAGGGAATGTTGGCGCCACCCAAAAATTATAATGTGAAAAGTTAGATTGATAATTTTTAGAATGTATACATAAAGATACATACATGTATTTCCAATTAAAAAGTAGGAGAGAAAAAAGTTTCACCATCACCCCTGAAAAATAAAATAGTTATTTACAACGGGCATCGAGAGGAAGGTTATATGAGTTCAAATGAGATTTGTAGTCAAATTTTTAGTCATTACCATTAACTATATTTGTATTACTTACATTTTTATAATTTATAAAGAAAAGTAGTTATTGACTACAAATGGAACACACGTAGTTAGAAAAGTAGTTATTGACTATCTCTATGCACTTATATGGCAGGAGTTATACATCTCGAATTCATAAATCATTTGACAATCCAACATACTAATATATTCTATACAAGCTTAATGAAAAATTATAAATTGTATAATGACTATCACGACTTCAAATTTCCTTACGGAATACTTTGAATAACATACTAATCGAGTTACATAAAATTTTAAAAAGATTAAAATTACACAATATAGTCTTAACAAATTACTTGAGAGATCTCATCTCTTATGCTATGCATTATGCAATGGATATAAAATGAGAGAAATGCTAGTGTGCATGAAGAAAATGAAATGCCCAGGAACTGCCCTTGGAATCTTATTCTTAATGAGTTCAAGTGTCTAGATAACTATTAAGCCTAGCCTAGGACTTGCTAGGTTTCAGTTTAGTAGATTTCTAACTTTGCTCGAGGGTTAATCTCTTCTAATGATCTAATATGAAAATATCTGTGATGCGTTTGTATGGGAACCATATAGATTTCAGTGTGGCTACACGAGTTCAATTTCTACCCAACCAAATGGGATCTTAGTGAAGAAGAACAACTAGAAGTGAAGAAGGAACCCCAGAACATGAAGCCAGACAATACATACACACATAACTCATATCAAAATGCAACCAAGATATGTGAAGCTCGTCTCTTTTCCTAAGGCATCTGGGTTTTCATGAAAGAAGGCATATGTGATATTGAAATCAGAGGCCCTAACCTGGATGTCTAGGCACTTTGATGCTGGGTGGAGATGATGGATAGACCAGAGACGATGGAGGGACCGTGCCCTTAGGCTGCTGGGCGGAGATGGATGTCTGGGTGCTCTGATGCTGGGAGGAGATGATGGAGGGACCGAAGACAGTGGAGGCACCGGAGACGATAGAGGGACCATGCGGCTGCTGGGCGGACATGCTGTCCTCAGACTGCTGGGCGGCGAGCTCAGTGCACGAACTACGTGCAGGCGAGCGCTTAGGGCGGAACCAGCGGTGATTGGCTGGAGGCTCTTTATGCGGGTGATCAGTGGGAGAAATCGCGGGCGAACGATCCGTGCGGAACCAGGGGTGATCGCCTAGATGCACTTTATACAGGTGATTAGTGGGAGAAAGTGCGGGTATTTTAGAGCCTGCTTGTGTGATTTTCAAATCACATACTGGGAATATTGCAAGCGGGAGCGGATGACTAGAGGATAAATTTTTGATGAAATATGAAGTTTGATTTTATTTTAAAAAGTTCTCATTTAGTTATATTTAGTTAATACATTTAAGACATGGAGAGGATAAGTGTAGCTATGTCTTATGAATTGAGTTAACTATACTTATTTTATTTATACTTTTCAAATTTGTAGCTAACTAGGGATTTAACTACATAGAAATTATATGTAATTAGAAAAATCGTAGTTAAAGACCATATTTTTTTGTAGTGGAGGTCAAACGGTCTCAGGACCGATTGGGGTCAATTACTGGTATGGATGGATGAAGATCTAGTGATTCTAATTGATATAATCACAATGGTTATAGTGATGAATGATCCATTGATTACAAATCCTAATTGATTGATTGAAGAAACCCTAAATTGATTCAAATGATTTCAAGGTGGAATGGACCAAACGGTCTCAAGACCGTTTGAGGTCAAACGATCTCAAGACCGTTTGAGGTCAAACAGTCTCAAGACCGTTTGAGGTCAAACAGTCTCAAGATTGTTTGAGGTCAGGTGGAGTCATGGATGGTTGGAGATCCAAGGGTTATAATTTGTTGTACTCTCAATGGTCCAATTGATGAATGATTCAATGAAGCAAACCCTAATTGATTGGTTGAAGGAAACCCTAGATGATCCTTTCGGTTTCAAGGTAGTTTGGACCAAACAGTCTTGAGACCGTTTGAGTCTAAATGGTCTTGAAGCCGTTTGGAATCAAACGGTCTTCAAACCGTTTGAGATCAAACGGTCTCAAACCATTTGGAGATCCAATCGGTTTCAAGGTTGATTTATTCAATCAGTTTCAAATGTTGATGGGTCCAATCGGTTTCAATGTACATATGATCAAACGGTTTTGAGGGTTGAGTGCCCAAACGGTTTCAAAACCATTTGGAGGGCAAACGGTCTCAACCCTAGATGCCCAAACGGTTTCAAAACCATTTGGAGGGCAAACAGTCTCAACCCTAGATGCCCAAACGGTTTCAAAACTGTTTGGAGGTTTAGGGGTCAAAACCGTTTGGAGGTTCAATGCAATCAAAACCGTTTGAGGACCTAATGTGATGAAAGATCAATTAACCCCATGAATGTTAATGATGTATATCAAAGATAATTACAATGGTTGTACCTTTAAGGTACTAGGGTGATTAGTACCCTTCGAGGGGTTAACCTTTGGTGCTTATGGAAGCAATATCTCTATATACTATGCTAACCCTAAATGTATGTACTTGAATGAAGGGTTGACCTAATCTAATCAAGCTTGAAGTAATCAACATCCTGAAGAGGATGAGTGAAAGAGGAATTCATACATGTATAATAATCATGTAGTGGTTAAGCATCAACACTTTCAACATGAATAAAATATGTAATTAGGGTATGATCCTTGATAAAGAGATCATGAAACCCTAATCGAGAAGGTTGATGAGCCCTAACCCTAATTTAGGGCAATGCTAGGTGAAACCCTAATCTACGGTAATGGTGTAACCCCAATATAGGGTGATGTTATGTGAAACCCTAATATAGGGTGATGTTATGTAAAACCCTAATTGATAAAGAGGGGAACCCTATTCCTAATAATGGAGTAGTAAATAATATATTGATAGGTGAAACACCTAAAGTGGTTGATAATGGATAACCTTATATCAATAATGCCTTAACCCGAGATGAGTCCATATTATTAATAATGGTTGAATAATTCAAATGAGTGACTTATAACCAATACCTTGCATGATAAATGTGATGAACTGGTGTATAAAGTATTTGGATGGGAAATACCCTAATACAAGATAGGTTGATGAACTTAAGCAAGTTATAAGTGATGAGGGAAGTGATACATCAAGACATGACAGATATCACATTCAGCACCTCGAGGTTGATACACCTTGATGCACCTTAAATCCAATATGTATGGATGAGTAACACATGAAGTGTGTCATGCCAATTGTTACATTGAGATGTAATGAGCTTAATGCACTTTGATAAGTGTAGGCTAACATACCTTGAGAAAGGGTTAAGCCAAAGTTAATAAAGTATGATGTATTCATACTCTGGTAAGGATGAGAGAGAAAGTCATACCTTGTGTTAATAATCATTTAATGATAAATGATGAGAATAAATAAGTATGATTGAATACTGATGATATTAATGTATGCTCCTAGATGTGTGGAGCAATAAATTAGGGTTTGGATTGATAATATGAACTTGAAACCCTATTCGTCTATAAAGGGGAAACCCTAATCCTAATAGTTGTTGCCTAGTGAGAGGTGACAAGATGTTTAATGGCCTTGTGAGCCATGAGAATAGTTGTTTCCTAGTGAGAGGTGACAAGATGTTTAATGGCCTTGTGAGCCATAAGAGTAGTTGTTGCCTAGTGAGAGGTAACAAGATGTTTATAAAGTCTCATGTAAGAAATGATAATGTTCAAAATAAACAATGGAAACTTAGTAACATAATAATAATAACTAATGGATACAATAATAATAATGAATCTTGACCATACATGCTTTATGTTAATAGACAAATAAGGTCTATAGTGTTTTGAATAAGCTTAAAGGAGGTATGAGGAATAATTAAATTACATAAAGGATGTGAATAAGTATGATGGCTTGGCCAAGGTTTAATACTTAGTAAAGGTGATGTGGTATTCAGTAATAATTGCATAGGATTGGTAATAACCCAATACCTGGAATAATTGCACATGATTGATAATAACCCAATACCTAGAATAATTGCACATGATTGGTAATAACCCAATACCTAGAATAATGTCACATGATTGGTCATAACCCAATACCTAGAATAATTGCACAGGATTGGTAATAACCCAATACCTAGAATAATTGCATAAGATTGGTAATAACCCATTACCTGGAATAATGTCACAGGATTGGTCATAACCTAATACCTAGAATAATTGCACAGGATTGGTAATAACCCAATACCTGGAATAATTGCACATGATTGGTAATAACCCAATACATGGAATAATTGCACATGATTGGTAATAACCTAGTACCTGGAATAATGTCACATGATTGGTCATAACCCAATACCTGGAATAATTGCGATTGGTCATAACCCAATACCAAGAATAATTGCATAGGATTGGCATAGTCCAATGCCTGGAATGGTTGCACAGGATTGGCATAGTCCAATGCCTGGAATGGTTGCACAGGATTGGAATAGTCCAATGCCTGGAATGGTTGCACATGATTGGCATAGTCCAATGCCAGGAATGTTTGCACATGATTGGCATAGTCCAATGCCTAGAATGGTTGCATAGGATTGGAATAGTCCAATGCCTGGACCGAATATGATGATGTATACTCACATGACTGGTACAATTCAATACCTGGCTAACATATTGGCTAAGGTCAATAGACATAAATGAGAATGATTCATGGATGACATACCATGATAATGAGTATCTCAGCATAAGCTTGAGATGTTGATATAGTAAGATGGATAAATGATATACATGTTCTTCATATTCCTTATAAAGTGAATAGATGATTTACTACTCTATCATAGATAGTTGCAATGCTTTAAAATATGAGAATGTTCTAAACTACTTTTCCTCTGCTCAGTTTAATACTATTTAACTGTGATAATAACATTGTTGGCGGAGAGTTATATCTCTCGCTGGGACAATTGTCTCACCCCCGTGGGATCCAACATTTTTTAGGTAGATGCAGACGAGGAGGCAGGAATCATATAGCAGGGGAAGGACAACAACATCTCGAATAACAGTAACATCTCAGGTGGAGATATTGGCTGTCGTGTCTTATAGATATGAGTCCTATTTGTCGTCTCTATACTCTCAGGTCCTTGGAGTCAGTACTTAGTGTTTTCATAATCAATCTGAGATTTTGGGCTTGAATGCCTCGAGGTTTTGTGTTGCTCATGTATACACTTAACAGAGAAATTGATGTATGTAATCCTCGAGAAGAGATGGTACATAGTATGTACTTGTAGACCATAATGTACATGTAATACTTTGGTTCTTGTTGTTAACAGTTTCCTGGAATTGGATCTCTATGCAAAAGGTTTTAATTCTTAGTGATTTTCAGTAATCTGCTGTTAATGATCGCTTCCGCTTAGTTAATGACGTTTTGTTCAAATGGTGTGTCACAGGAGCTTGCATGTGGATGCATGATTAAGATCAAGCAACTCCATGTTGTTTCCAATCGTCCCAACCTTGTTTCTTGCATCAATAATGTAATATCATATCTCCTAAATCTCTTCTTCCTTATGTTCTTTGCACATTATTACTCATTGAATGAAGTCGATGGTCATCCACAGTGGTAATGTAAACACTTAGCTAAACTACCTTCTTTTCTCCTCTTTTTTATTTGTTTGCTCTAGGTACGTCCATCGTGAAGAAATCATCTTGGAGATGAATCATCTTGGAGATGAAGAAGAGTTCTTAGGCATGGAAAACATGCTTGTTTGAGTCCTTCTTTCTTATCCTCACTTCATATTCTTCCTTTGATTGATACCAATGGACTACCATGGTGAAAACCTACACCATCTAGCTAAAGACCTTCATTTTTCATCTCTTTGTTCGAGAGTGATCTAGATCTTGCTTGGAGCTTCAGTTTTGGAGTTGTTTGAGGGTTGATCTAGGAGATAGAAGCTTGTTCATGAGTGCCTTAGCTGGATCTCATTATCATCACCATGAGAGGTGAGTGATATAGCATTTTTTAGCATTCTTTTGCCTAATTGTACATGCAAATCTCTAAACCTGCTCTAACATGCCCTAATCTTGCTATATGATCACCTATCATGCTAAAAGATGATTTCTTGAGAACTGATCAACATAAGTGAAAGGGGAATAAAAACATGTTATTTCTAATCTTCTAAAAGTGATCCTGAATGATAATCTCATGTCCACCTAAACATGTTTATGTTGAAATATGGATTAAATGTGAAATGTTACTAAAATTGGTAATGTTATGGTATCTTAGTGTCATATGATGTGGAAATCTATATACATGTTATTCTTACTTCTTGAGAGTGGATATAGGATGATCTTAAGACTCTTATAGAACATTGTGCTTCTAAAATTTCTATTGAGTTAGACCTGTAATCTCAAAATAGACAACCTACACATAAAAGTGATCCTTTTTTATGTGTAAACTTGTATTTGATGTAACTCTCACATACATTTGAAATTTATGTTAAAATTTGTATGTTGACATGTCATTGAGGTAGAATCTAGAATTTAAGGTTTTGATATTCCTATAAGATCTTGTCCTTAGTATGGCCTTACGTGGTGATATCAACCTTTCATAGTCAACAATGGTGGTTTAGTCCTATTAGTACTTTGAATTACATTATGAGTTGTATTATTTCTATTAAATTTGTGAATGCTTGATGGATTCATGCATAATCTAAAAGTCATTATGAATCAAGAATCATAACTATATTATTGTACATGAAATAGATCACGGGGATGATTTATAAAGTACATATGATAATTCTTCACATTAAAAGGGGTCCTCATGGAGTGATTATCTTTCTCATATGATTACCTATGTCTTTCAACTCTCCTTTCTCTATAAACTTAAGAGTTTGATACACATGTAGATAAGAAATTATAAGATGTATATTGGATAAGGGATATTGACACTCTCATGGCATGCTTGTAATACACAAGTGTATGTGTCATGTAATATAGACCAAAGAGGCCCAAGTTACTGAATTCAAGAAATCATTCACCAAAAACCACTATCAATTAAAACCTAACCAGTTAGGACAAAAAATGGTTGATTGGTGGTTATTTAACTAAGAACAACAATTTAAGAACCTGAATTAAGGTGGTTGTGAGTAATTTTTAATGAATTCCCTAGAACTTGTGGTTTTACCACGACACTCACTACAATTGAATTATATTCATTTATAACTAATTGCCATTATTCAGAAAAAAAGACTTGTAGATAGAATCACCAACTCGTGCAACTTGATGTGTGACTCAGATTAAAACAAACCTCACGCATGTAGCAGTTTGGTAACTTAATCCAAGCGAATTATTCTATTCTCTCGTTATTCTTTCATAGATGTAAGCCTCCCCCAGAAGTACAGTATTAGCTATGTCAATCTATACTTTACGAACTCCTAATTCCTATCCCGAGGCAGTTTAGTCAGATACTTTGGCTATATTGATCGGGCATAAAAAATCATTAACAACATAATAGATTCAAGTTTAGAACAAAATAAGTATATTATAAACTCATCAAATTCAAGTACAATGATGTGCTGGGCTCCCAGGTCCTGGGAAAAGAAGATTTTATCTCCACATGTTTGTCATAAAATCATAACATAATAGTCATCTCGGTGATCCCTTCTGATAGAAAAACTCTCAGAGAAGTAAACTCGACAATCCCTTCTGATGAACACCACGATTGATAGCTTTCCAACTATAAATCTATCCTCCAAAAGTGTTTGGATCGTCCGATTGGATGCTATCTCCTCTCCTATTGGCTCTATTTCCAAAATGCACGTCATGTCTCATTTGTAGCCTCCCTCCTTAGGTCATAGTGAGGCCTAACCCTCACTTAATTCACATCTGTTAGATGTAACTTAATTTCAAATATGAACTGATACCATTGATTCGGTGGCACCGAGTCGGTCAACTTTTTTGCCTTCCCAATCTATTTCTATGCTACCTATAGATTTGTTGGTAGCACTGATTTGATTCTCATGGGTGTCTGGATATTGAAGTCGATACCGACGGTTGTATTGTCAGTAGCACGAAGATAATAAATCTCCATCTTTAATGATCTTTAGACCCGTAGTTGGTTACCACCAAGTTTGTATCTTGATGGAATTGACACAATTCTTGGTAGGACTGAGTGGCTTTCGATAGCACCGATGTTGCTATCCATATTTTGCTACGGGGCATAAGGTGTTGCTACCACTAACAAGCACGTCAGTGGCACTAAGTTGACAAATAATACTCAAATTGCCTAAAATAAGAGGAATATATCAACATCGGTGCGAGCAAACAATCATAAAATCATGTCTTTGATAGAAATGCGTGATAATTGATACATAAGTGGTTCACAAGCTAATAAATGGTGAATATAGAAAAAACATATCTAAATGAGAATATTTGTGCTTAGAATTCCACAAAAATAACATGTGAAAAGTGACATAAAATCAATGCATCGAATCCCTAAGTGTGACACCTCATCACGCTAAAAGAGATTACTCAAAACACAAAACACGATCAAATATTAATTAATCACATAGTAAAAAATGTGAAACAATTAAAACTGATTCCAACAATGTAAATAAACTCTAGAACATTTACAAAAGGTTCATCATTCCATTCTCATATATTGTAACAAGTATTTACATATGGTTCTAAAGACCTCAGTCACATCCTGCATACAAAAGAAATTTCACATGTACATACCATATATTTACAAACATTGGTATACGACCAAAATATCATGTCGAGGTAAGTATATCATCTAGAAAACACATCCCATACCAGGACCTGAGAGTACAAGGATGACATTAGGACTCTACTACTAACATCTTTGACTAACATCTACAAGTAACCAACCTTCTGAATCTATTGATCACCAGGTTGGTTCTCTTCCACAACATAATCTCGACCTCATTGCCCGCGACCACCTAAAAAATTGTGGTGACCCATGGGTGAGACCCATTCCCAACAAGAGATATAACTCTCTCCAACTTATATTGATCATAACATATTAATTAATAGTAAATTCATTGAGCAGTTAGGGTATTGAATAAGCAATATGAACAAACTAAACAGTTTAAGCATACTAAGCAGTTAAGCAAATAAGTTGTAGCATCAAGTAGAATTACACAATTTTCATAAGTCTACATCATGTAAGAACTATGTAGTATAAAGACAAGACATGGGTTAATCAACCAATTTGATACATATTAAACCCTAGCAATTATACTACAAGACTAATATTATATCTTTTTATTATTATGCCCTGGGGAGTTTGAGTCGTACCACTCAAATTCCAACTGACCACTGCGAAGTGCTATTCAGTTCCGTATAAGATCTAGGAGTGCCAGTATCCTAAGATCTCTTCCCCTCAGTCAGCATGAGTAAACCGCAGTGACATACCAATCAAACTACCAACAATGACATATTGTCAACTGATAACAACTAGTTCGTACTTGGTACAAGTTACGACACTAGAAAATAGGGTAAACAAAATCCTCTAATCTGAGGTACAACCAAAACTGCCCTCAATCACATCAAATGTCTGAGGCATGACCATAGCCATCCTCCATAACCTGCAATTGTGGATGACAAGGACATATCCTCAACTTGCGACCCCCACATACTCAATAGTATGCGCTTCGAGTTTCCCTTGGGAATACTCATTTCACCATCCAGTAAGTTCTGACACTGAATATGTCTCTATGGTACAAGACTATACATGATTAAGGTTACACTTGATTAATTACTACCAATTGAATGCATTAAGGCTTTATCATAGAAGTGCACAAGATCCAGGATTTTAACCCTTATTGGAACATAAAGAGGATTTCACCTCAATCATGGCTTCAAACATGCCCAAAGGTCACTAAGACCATCACATTATTTATAGTAAGGTTATCATCCTCATTCCATGCCTTAAACAAGGCTCAAAAGATCATTAGCACATATGTGTCCATAAATATTAACATGGCAAGGCACTATGATATTCAAGTAGTACTACAATGTGGTTTCAACATAAGAAGAGTGTAATTCATTATTACATTAATCATTCAAGAGGTCTGATTATAACCAATCAAGATCATATAATTACATCAAGGTTAGGTATAACAAGCTAGATCACATGGGAGTTACACATCTACTTATTATAGTGATTTATCAAATATAACTATATAATGGCAAAGATAAGACTACCAATTAATGGTATTGAACAATTGAATTATCTTCACTAGGACCCACATATAATAACATGTGATTTATTCTAATCCATTGGATGTTACAACATCCAATATTATTCATTGGATCAGGTTCATTGTTTAAGGTTATCAATTGAAGTATAGGTTTAACCCTTAGATCAATTTAACCAAGGAACCATTGGTTCAAGGTTTAGTCAAATCTACAATTACATTCCTAATTCATCATATATGGTGATGACCTGATCCACCATTAATTTTGATCATTAGGTCACCATTGGTTGCTCGATCAGTAATACATTCAGTTAACACCATCAAATATTAAGTCAATATCATCATCGATTGATAACATCATTAGAATACTTAGTGGACGATAATTAAACGTCTAATTGAGTCAAAACCTGACCTAAGGTGGTGACCATAGGTTTTCACCATAAATTTGACACCCTTGATCATGAACATCAGTTTCCAAGATAGCAATACTATTGGTTGTTGAATGGTATGACAATCATTTATGTGATAGGGAAGGAAATAGCTTAAAAACGCTAATTTGAACCATCATTTGTTTTGTACATAGCACCATAAGTTGTTGCTATGAACCTGTCCCAGGTCATGTTACATCTTAGAAAGGATGTACACATGTTTAAAAGTTCATATAGAACTGGAACAGAACAGGGAACACCATAAAAATTCGTAATTCTACACAAGCATGGTTTCTCTATGCTTAGATCATCACATTCAACCATAAACATGAACTAACAAGCTTCTAGTAAGAAATATAAGTGAAGAATGTTATATAACTCACCTCTATAGAGTAGGTCAGATATCAAACAGCAAGAATCTCGAGCAAATAAGGCAAGGAATACCTAGATTCATATCTAAACTTGGCCAAATATGCAATTCTCTCCACAAAGAAGCAAAACCCTAGGAAAAGAAACAAGAAGGAAGGATTTTTGAGTTCTAGGGCCACTTTTACCATGGAAAAGCATGGTTCCGACCTGGAGAGATGTAGGAGGAAGAAGAGAAAAGAAATACACGGAGTAAATAAGGTAAAACTTACACTTTTAGGTCAAGATCACTAGGAAGAAGCTTTGTAGACCCAAAAAAGGAATAAATTGCAACCCTAGAATTTTTTCCAAGAAGATCCCCACTTTCTTCTTCCTTGGGCAGAAAAATTCGCAGATGAACAGAGGGAGAATGAAGCTGGGAGAAGGAGAGAGGTGGTGGAGAGAAAGTGGCTCGTTTTGGTGCTTGGGGATAAGTATATGACACTTTAATATAAAGAAAAAGAAAAAGTTGAAACTCTAGTATATATCCAAGTGCCCATGGATTTTAATTATAAAGAATATACAAGCACACACACAAGAAGCTCCCCCACCGTCCCTCTAAACCTACTTAGCTTTCTTTTGTCGAAATTCCCAGCCAATCACATAATTCCTTAGTTGATAGCTACTAAAGGTAGTTCATCCATGAAGGGGAAAACCCTAAAATACCCTTGATCAAAACACCTTCAAACCATGGCTCAACTAGGAGCCCCATGGTTCAAAAATCTCAAGAATGATACTATAACATCTAAGGAACATAATGTATGTGACAAATTGCAAATAAAATCCCTCAATTGGGTAAATTATAGAAAAGTCCAAAATGTACAGAAAACTGCATAACTTGTTCAAACAATGTCCAAATTGGACCAAATTTGAAACTTAAACTTGTATTATGATTTCAAAACATACCAAAAGGTTAGATTAGGGTTATAAGCATTAAATTATGGCAATAAAGCTCATTCAACTAATTAAGAAAGTGCAGGGGCCTTACAACTATAAACCACCAACACGGATTTCGCCCTGAAATCCTACACAAAAAGAGATAGATATTTTCTACGCATCTCATTCTCTAGTTCCCATGTGGCTTCCTCTATGCCATGGTGATTCTACAAAACTTTCTGTAACATCCCTAACTTGGGTTATGCTTTAACTCTAGATGTTCTATTTAAGAAAGATAATTATATGCTTGCTCTTATCTTTTGAAAAGTAATTAAGGCTCAAGAGGAACTTATGTTTCAATTTTAGTCCTTTTTGAATAATGTTGAAAATAACGTTTTGACAGTTTTGGACTAAAGTGCAAATTACCCAAGTTGAGGGGTTAACTTGCAAATGTTACATGATAAAATGTTCCTCAAGTGTTGAAGCATCATAAGAATGAAAATGATGCAGAGGTATGGTTTATGGAAGCCTGAGCATCAAGAAAGAGCTTATTAAGCAATGTTTGTGCATTAAAACCTAGTTTTAGTGTAATGTGCAATTTACCCAAAACCTAGGGTTAAATATGAAAAATACCACTTCTAGAGAGTCCCTAATGTTTCTTGGTATCAACTAGAGACAAGAAAATCAGAGGGGCATCTCATTTGAATCTCTTTGGGGGAGAGAGAATCTTGATATTAAAATAATCAAGATTTAAGCATAATTGAAACCCTAATTCAATTTAATGCAAAAATAAATATATTAATGGAAGTGCCCTTCAACCAAAAATGTGATGGTTGAATTTATATAAGTATGTACATCCTTGTGCCTTGCAATGGCACCGAAATATCTAAAGTGAGTGGAGAGCCCACTCACATTAGTTAAAGAAAAAGTAATGTCCACTAATTTTTGGATATTATTATTAAATTGATTAAGGTGCTTAATTTTTTTCTTTTAATTCATGGATAAAGAAGAGGATTTCGAAGGGGAGGATGATGGCTTCGTATGCAAGAAAGTGAGGGGGATAAGTGGCACCAATTTAGGGAATTAAAGGATTTTTATAACACTTTCTCTCTCTTGAAATTCCCTTATATACATTCCATTCTTTCACCCACATGAAAGGCTTTTTTGACTCTTCTTTCTTTCCTTGCTTTGGCCAAACACAAGGGAGCTTAGGAGAAACAGGAGGACGTACCCTGGGAAGTTGAGAAAGCTTCATTCACCATTAAAGACATGAAGCTTGAAGCTTGGATTGAACTTTGAAGGGGGTTATATAACTTGAACCCTTAAATGTTATTATTGATTTCACATCTTCATCATATGTTGAATCTTTCTTCTTTTCTGAAATTCCTTTTGAATAGTTGATGAAATCACCATAAGAATCACAATAATTTCGAAGGTTTGAAGCATGAAGATGATGATGTCATCTTAGCACACACCTCAATAAATATCATGAGCAAACGATTTTCAATTTTGATGACCAAACAGTCTCAAGACCGTTTGGTGATCAAACAGTCTCAAGACCGTATGAGGGCAAATGGTCTCAAGACCGTTTGAGGTCAAACGGTCTCAAGACCGATTGGGGTCAATTGCTGGTATGGATGGATGAAGATCTAGTGATTCCAATTGATCTAATCACAATGGTTACAGTGATGAATGATCCATTGATTACAAACCCTAATTGATTGATTGAAGAAACCCTAAATTGATTCAAACGATTTCAAGGTGGAATGGACCAAACGGTCTCAAGACCGTTTGAGGTCAAACGATCTTAATACCGTTTGAGGTGAAACATCTCAAGACCATTTGAGGTCAAACAGTCTCAAGACCGTTAGAGGTCAAGTGGAGTCATGGATGGTTGTAGATCCAATGGTTATAATTTGATGTACTCTCAATGGTCCAATTGATGAATGATTCAATGAAGCAAACCCTAATTGATTGGTTGAAGGAAACCCTAGATGATCCTTTCGGTTTCAAGGTAGTTTAGACCAAACAGTCTTGAGACCGTTTGAGTCCAAACGGTCTTGAGACAGTTTGAGTCCAAACGGTCTTGAAACTGTTTGGAATCAAATGATCTTCAAACCATTTGAGATCAAATAGTCTCAAACCCTTTGGAGATCCAATCGTTTTCAAGGTTGATTTATTCAATCGGTTTCAAATGTTGATGGGTCCAATCGGTTTCAATGTACATATGATCAAACAGTTTCAAGGGTTGAGTTCCCAAACGGTTTCAAAACCGTTTGGAGGGCAAACGGTCTCAACCCTAGATGCCCAAACGGTTTCAAAACCGTTTGGAGGGCAAACGGTCTCAAAACCATTTTGAGGTTAAGGGGTCAAAACTGTTTGGAGGTTCGATGCAATCAAAACCGTTTAAGGACCTAATGTGATGAAAGATCAATTAACCCCATGAATGTTAATGATGTCTATCAAAGATAATTACAATGGTTGTACCTTTAAGGTACTAGGGTGATTAGTACCCTTAGAGGGGTTAACCTTTGATGCTTATGGAAGCAATATCTCTATATACTATGCTAACCCTAAATGTATGTACTTGATTGAAGGGTTGACCTAATCTAATCAAGCTTGAAGTAATCAACATCCTAGAGAGGATGAGTGAAAGAGGAATTCATTCATGTATAATAATCATGTAGTGGTTAAGCCTCAACACTTTCAACATGAATAAAATATGTAATTAGGGTATGATCCTTGATAAAAAGATCATGAAACCCTAATTGATAATTTAGGGAAATTCTAGGTGAAACCCTAATCTAGGGTAATAGTGTAACCCAATATAGGGTGATGTTATGTGAAACCCTAATATAGGGTGATGTTATGTAAAACCCTAATTGATAAAGAGGGGAATCCTATTCCTAATAATGGAGTAGTGAATAATATATTGGTAGGTGAAACACCTAAAGTGGTTGATAATGGATAACCTTATATCAATAATGCCTTAACCCGAGATGAGTCCATATTATTAATAATGGTTGAATAATTGAAATGAGTGACTTATAACCAATACCTTGCATGATATATGTGATGAACTAGTGTATAAAGTATTTGGATGGGAACTACTGTAATATAAGATAAGTTGATGAACTTAAGCAAGTTACAAGTGATGAGGGAAGTGATACATCAAGACATGACATATATCACATTCAACACCTCAAGTTTGATACACCTTGATGCACCTTAAATCCAATATGTATGGATGAGTAACACATGAAGTGTGTCATGCCAATTGTTACATTGAGATGTAATGAGCTTAATGCACTTTGATAAGTGTAGGCTAACATACCTTGAGAAAGGGTTAAGCCAAAGTTAATAAAGTATGATGTATTCATACTACTGTAAGGATGAGAGAGAAACTCATACCTTGTCCTGATAATCATTTAATGATAAATGATGAGAATAACTAAGTATGATTGAATACATATGATATTAATGTATTCTCCTAGATGTGTAGAGCAATAAATTAGGGTTTGGATTGATAATATGAACTTGAAACCCTATTCGGCTATAAAGGGGAAACCCTAATCCTAATAGTTGTTGCCTAGTGAGAGGTGACAAGATGTTTAATGGCCTTGTGAGCCATAAGAATAGTTGTTGCCTAGTGAGAGGTGACAAGATGTTTAATGGCCTTGTGAGCCATAAGAGTAGTTGTTGCCTAGTGAGAGGTAACAAGATGTTTATAAAATCTCATGTAACAAATGATAATGTTCAAAATAAACAATGGAAACTTAGTAACATAATAATAATAACAACTAATCAATACAATAATAATAATGAATCTTGATCATACATGTTTTTTGTTTATAGCCAAATAAGGGCTATAGTGTTTTGAATAAGCTTAAAGGAGGTACGAGGAATAATTGAATTACATAAAGGATGTGAATAAGTATGATGGCTTGGCCAAGGTTTAATACCTAGTAAAAGTGATGTGGTATTGAGTAATAATTGCACAGGATTGGTAATAACCCAATACCTGGATTAATTGCACAGGATTGGTCAGAACCTAATACCTGGAATAATTGCACATGATTGGTAATAACCCAATACCTGGAATAATTGCATAGGATTAATAATAACCCAATACCTGGAATAATGTCACAGGATTGGTCATAACCCAATACCTGGAATAATTGCACATGATCGGTAATAACCCAATACCTGGAATAATTGCACATGATTGGTAATAACCCAATACCTGGAATGATGTCACAGGATTGGTCATAACCCAATACCTGGAATAATTGCATACGATTGGCATAGTCCAATGCCTGGAATGGTTGCACAGGGTTGGCATAGTCCAATGCCTGGAATCGTTGCACAGGATTGGCATAGTCCAATTCCTGAAATGTTTGCACAGGATTGGCATAGTCCAATGCCTAGAATGGTTGCATAGGATTGGCATAGTCCAATGCCTGGACAGAATATGATGATGTATACTCACATGACTGGTATAATTTAATATCTGGCTAACAGATTGACTAAGGTTAACAGACAGAAATGAGAATGATGCATGGATGACATACCATGATAATGAGTATCTCATGATAAGCTTGAGATGTTGATATAGTAAGATGGATAAATGATATACATGTTCTTCATATTCCTTTAAAGTGAATAGATGATTTACTTCTCTATCATAGATAGGTGCAATTCTTTTAAAGATGAGAATGTTCTAAACTGCTTATCCTTTGCTTAGTTTAATACTATTTAACTGTGATAATAACATTGTTGGTGGAGAGTTATATCTCTCGCTGGGACAATTGTCTCACCCCTGTGGGATCCAACATTTTTTAGGTAGACGCAGACCAGGAGGCAGGAACCATACACCAGGGGAAGGACAGTAGCATCTGGGACAACAGTAACATCTCAGGTGGAGATACTGATTATCGTGTCTTATAGATATGAATCCTATGTGTCGTCTCTATACTCTCAGGTCCTTGGAGTTAGTACTTAGTGTTTTCATAATCGATATGAGATTTTGGGCTTGAATGCCTCGAGGTTTTGTGTTGCTCATGTGTATACTTAACAGAGCAATTGATGTATGTAATCCTCGAGAAGAGATGGTACATAGTATGTACTTGTTGACCAGAATGTACATGTAATACTTTGGTTCTTGTTGTTAAGAGTTTCCGGGAATTGGATCTCTATGCAAAAGGTTTTAATTTTTAGTGATTTTCAATAATCAGCTGTTAATGATCGCTTCTGCTTAGTTAATGACATTTTGGTCAAATGGTGTGTCACAATTAGTGGTATCATAGCTTAAGGTTCAATGAGTCTACAGAGACATAGGACTAAGGTGTTGAGTCTGTTCTAGTGTCCTCCAATATATCTTATAGTGACTTCTGCTTATGCAGAAGAAGGTTTATAGCTTAAAGATGTCTGGAGAACATGAGGACCATGTTGCTAAAAGCAATGTTGCTGCACCAGTAGGACGTGCAAGGGATCAGGCAAGAGAGGAATCAGTTCCTGAGAATCCCCATTTTTATGAAGCTATGATAGAAAACCCAACCATTCATGCTCTATTTAGGGAATTCATGACCACAATGAGGCATATGGTAGACCGGATGCCCGCACCAGCACCTAGGACACCAACTCCCAATGAGGGACATGGGTCTGGTAAGAATTTTGAATGACTACATCATGTAGGAGCTATAGAATATGCTGGGACAACTGACCCATCAAATGCTGATCAATGGCTCATTGAGTTAGAAAAGGATTTTAAGATCCTTAGTATTACAGATGTTGACAAAGTCAAACATGTTGTATAACTTTTGAAGGGTAGTGCTGGCCATTGGTGGGCCATAGAAGAAGTAAAAAGGAATGATGAAGAGGTTGGTTGGGAGGAATTTTGTCAAGAATTCATCAATAAGTATTTTCCAAGAACATACTTAGATGAAAAGATCTCACAGTTTGAGAAGGTTCAGTAGGGAACCATGTCAATAAATGAATATGAGGCTAGGTTTATGGAACTTTTATAGTTTTGTCCTCAAATGTCTGCTACCAAGCAGGAGAAGATTTGACATTTTGAGAAAGGACTGTATGCTGAGGTGTCTACCTCGGCAGCTGCATTAGAAAGTAGAGAGAAATTTGCCACATTTGTGGAGTCAATTCAGAGGATAGAAAGGTCTATGACAAAGAAACATGAGGCAAACCTCAAATGGAGGTTTACATAGTCACATGAACAGTGGATTGGTGGTACTAAACAACCAAAGTTTTCAGTAACACCTGTTCAACCACAATATAGTACACCAATGCAGTGGTCATCAAGTGAGGGCCGAACTTGCCACAAATGTAGACAAATAGGACATTTTAGGCAGCAGTGTCTAAGAAGAAATAATGTGGTGACCCAACATTCAAGGCATAATCTACAAAACCCACAAGGACCCCAGTTTAGTGAAGCAGAAGGCCGAGGACGAAGACAAGGGTCACAGTTTGGTCCATCTACCTCTGGTAGTAGAGGACAAAGGCAATAGCAGATGACAACTGACTCCATGTATTGAGTCAGATAAGACACTAGATAACTCATAAGAGGTAACATGTCAAGATAGAACTTTTCATTCTGATTCATCTTTCTTTTTCTACTCTATACCTACTAATTATAAGAAAGGTAGTTATTGTTGAGCTTCCTTTAATTAATCATATGAGGACACAAGGAAGATGAGGACTTATAATTTACTTAGTATTCCTTTAAATGCTTTATAATTTCTCTTATATTTGTGAAAAATGATAAGTCATGTGTTCTAGATGATATGAAAAGTAAGGAACATGATAGTAAATAAAGTGCATACTACCTAATCTCAGTACTTGTATACCCTGGCCAAGTATATAATTATTGGAGATAAGGCAAGTATGGAACTCTTAGATTGTCATCTTTCTGATTACTCTGATCAAGTAGTCATTCTGAGACAATCTAGAGAGTATAATGAAATTATGGTATGGACATTTGCATCACATACTAAGTGCATAAAATGGAATCTGAGATGATCTCAGATCAATCTGTATATATGAGGAAATGAAAAGTATAATCCTCATGATAAGAGAATGATAACAAGGGAGATGATCCTTGTCTAATAAAGCATGTGTGAATAATAAATATCTTTTTCCATGATGCGGAAATGGGAAATGTGATAAAATCACAAAATGCTCATAATCATGTTAGACAATAATAAAGAAATGAGTAATGACATGTAATCATCCTTATAATTCCTATACTGATAGCAAGGAACCTAGGATGATATAAGAGTAAATGACTCATAAACAGTTGAAAGTTCATGTTATAATTAGAGGTGATGATAATCCCTTATTTTTGATAAACAACTTTGAGTAATGATGATGTGATAAGAGGATTATGTTTCTTTGTGTTCTTTCCTTTTAGGGACATGGCAATCAAGTGAGTACTATGACACTTGATGTGTATGGATTAGAAATAATTCAATAATGGATACTTAGAAAAGTATCAGTTCATCTTGGACTCTGCCTCTAAGATAAAGATATGTGTAAAAAATAATGTTCCAAAGATGAAAGAAAGATCCTTTTATATGTGTGGCTCTGGTAATAACAACAGAGAGATGGAAATGATAAGGATATGATGTGTTTTGACACATGTGATGGATACCAAAGTAAGGAATTTAGGTATCTGAGAAATTCCAGGTGGTATGGAAAAGTAAAAGCATAACTCTTAATTAGATGACTTATGTTGATTACCTGGAATGGCCAACTGTGAAATCAGTCGAGTTATATAAAATAGTATGAACATCGTAGGTTAGGGGTTTATGCTCTGCATAAACATAACATCGACAATAATGTACTAATTGAAGGAACAATTGTAAAATCATTGTGGAAAAATCTTATCAAGCTAAAAAAAATTCCTCAGAATACCTCTATCTACATTTGTCTTCCTTTACCTGGGATTTCGGGGACGAAATCCTGGTTAGGGGTTTATAATTGTAACATCACTGACCTGGGTTATGCTTTAACCCTAGATGTTCTGTTTAAGAAAGATAATTATATGCTTGCTACTATCTTTTGAAAAGTAATTAAGGCTCAAGAGGAACTTATGTTTCAATTTTAGTCCTTTTTGAATAATGTTGAAAACAATGTTTTGCCCTTTTTGGACTAAAGTGCAAATTACCCAAGTTGAGGGGTTAACTTGCAAATGTTACATGATAAAATGTTCCTCAAGTGTTTAAGCATCATAAGAATGAAAATTATGCATAGGTATGTCTTGTGGAAGCCTGAGCATCAAGAAAGAGCTTATTAAGCAATGTTTGTCATTTAAACCTAGTTTTGGTGTAATGTGCAATTTACCCAAAACCTAGGGTTCAATATGCAAAATACCACTTCTAGAGAGTCCATAATGTTTCTTGGTATCAACTAGAGACAATAAAATGAGAGGGGCATCTCGTTTGAATCTCTTTGGGGGAGAGAGAATCTTGATATTAAAATAATCAAGATTTAAGCATAATTGAAACCCTAATTCAATTTAATGCAAAAATAAATATATTAATGGAAGTGCCCTTCAAAAAAAAATGTGATGGTTGAATTTATATAAGTATGGACGTCCTTATTCCTTGCAATGGCACCGAAATATCTAAAGTGAGTGGAGAGCCCACTCATATTAGTTAAAGAAAAAGTAATGTCCACTAATTTTTGGATGTTATTATTAAATTGATTAAGGTGCTTAATTGTTTTCTTTTAATTCATGGATATAGAAGCGGATTTAGAAGGGGAGGATGATGGCTTCGTATGAAAGGAAGTGAGGGGGATAAGTGGCACCAATTTAGGGAATTAAATGATTTTTATAACACTTTCTCTCTCTTGAAATTCCCTTATATACATTCCATTCTTTCACCCACATGAAAGGCTTTTTCGACTCTTCTTTCTTTCCTTGCTTTGGATGAACACAAGGGAGCTTAGGAGCAACAGTAGGATGTACCCCAACCTGTAGGTGAGATCCTTAATCGTCTTCAACCTTGATTTCATGGTGGAAATCGAAATTCAATGCTTATTTTCTTCTTTTCTCCATTCAGTCTTCAAACTTTAGCTATTCTTTTCATTCAAAGACTTGAGGACAGATCTTGGGAAGTTGAGAAAGCTTCATTCACCATTAAAGACGTGAAGCTTGAAGCTTGGATTCAACTTTGAAGGCAGGTTATATAACTTGAACCCTTAAATGTTATTATTGATTTCACTTCTTCATCATATGTTGAATCTTTCTTCTTTTCCAAAATTCCTTTTGAATAGTTGATAAAATCACCATAATAATCACAATAATTTCCAAGGTTTGAAGCATGAAGATGATGATGTCATATTAGCACACACCTCAATAAATATCATGAGCAAATAGTTTTCAATTTTGATGACCAAACGGTCTCAAGACCGTTTGGTGATCAGACCGTTTGAGGGCAAACGGTCTCAAGACCGTTTGAGGTCAAACGGTCTCAACACCAATTGGGGTCAATTGATGGTATGGATGGATGAAGATCCAATGATTCCAATTGATCTAATCACAATGGTTATGGTGATGAATGATCCATTGATTACAAATCCTAATTGATTGATTGAAGAAACCCTCAATTGATTCAAACGATTTCAAGGTGGAATGGACCAAACGGTCTCAAGACCGTTTGAGGTCAAACAATCTCAAGACCATTTGAGGTCAAACGATCTCAAGACCATTTGAGGTCAAACAGTCTCAAGACCGTTTGAGGTCAAGTGGATTCATGGATGGTTGGAGATCCAAGGGTTATAATTTGATGTACTCTCATTGGTCCAATTGATGAATGATTCAACGAAGCAAACCCTAATTGATTGGTTGAAGGAAACCCTAGATGATCCTTTTGGTTTCAAGGTAGTTTGGACCAAATGGTCTTGAAACCATTTGGAATCAAATGGTCTTCAAACCGTTTGAGATCAAACAGTCTCAAACCATTTGGAGATCCAATCAGTTTCAAGGGTGATTTATTCAATCAGTTTCAATTGTTGATGGGTCCAATCAGTTTCAATGTACATATGATCAAACGGTTTTGAGGGTTGAGTGCCCAAATGGTTTCAAACTATTTGGAGGGCAAACGAACTCAACCCTAGATTCCCAAACGGTTTCAAAACCATTTGGAGGGTAAACAGTCTCAACCCTAGATGCCCAAACGATTTCAAAACCGCTTGGAGGGCAAACGGTCTCAAAACCGTTTGGAGGTTGAGGGGTCAAAACCGTTTGGAGGTATAATGCAATCAAAATCGTTTGAGGACCTAATGTGATGAAAGATCAATTAAACCCATGAATGTTAATGATGTATATCAAAGATAATTACAATGGTTGTACGTTTAAGGTACTAGGGTGATTAGTACCCTTAGAGGGGTTAACCTTTGATGCTTATGGAAGAAATATCTCTATATACTATGCTAACTGTAACGACCCCACCTCCCGGTAATCCCCAATTAAGGGAGACCCAAAGGGCAGAGCCGTTATTCAATTACAGGATCAAAGGTTCTACAAATAATCAATAACAAGTAATAAACTTTACCAACTAAACCGAAAACTGGTATAAAATAAAACTTTTCTTACCTTGGAGAAACTGGGATTTCTAAGCTTCTATCCAAGAATATGATAAACTAACTAATCCTCCTGTGCACGTTATATCTCATTTAATTTCACATCTGCCACTATACTGTTTGTTCTTTTCATTTGTACCTAAAATGCCGACAAACAAAACGTCGGTCAGCAAGAAGCTGGTATGTGGGGGAAACAATAATCATGCAACTATAATAACAAAGTAATCAACCAATTATCATTTAACAGCCAAGATTACAATTTAAACCATACTACTCAATCCTTTCCTATCCCCTATCTCTGTGTTGTCCCTGTAGCGGACTGAGATACTACCTCTCTCTAGGTAGATCCTTATTAAACCCCGCATGATCCTACCTAATAGGTAGATCATCTAGGGTTGAGTCGCATGGCACTACCCATAGGTAGTCCAATCTCTAACTCAATGTGACTTGATGGACCTACCCCATTGGTAGCCATTTACTAAGTCATTCAATGACCTGATGGGCCTACCCCATTGGTATCCTTTTACTAGGTCAACCCATTAAGCTACAGAGGGGACTAGGATCTGAGCTAGTAGGCATATTTCTTATGTGATAGTCATATTCACATTATACTTTGCATGAATTAAATACATCCAAATGTTTAATTCAAGCCACGATGGAAACATCGATAAAATCCCATAAAACTAATTTGGGTAGTCATAAGTGTAACCACATACCTGATCTGGAGCAACTTGATTGTCCAAGCAATAAGGATAAAGAATCAATCAACAAGCAATCAACACTATCTTGAAATTAATGTATATGATCCAAGTGTTATAGTTTATCCAGAACATTCTAAAGCTAGACTTGGATTCCACCTTAGGCTTTCTAGACTACATTAGGGTTTTATTAGGGTTTTTGCCTCCATAACGCTTTTATCATATTAAATGCTCTCTTAATTCATAAACCCTAATTTCAACATCATAAGCCCAACTAAAGTCGATTATTCCTCTTCAAAACTACCTTCTTTATCCTTTTAAGTTATTTCAAGGTCATTAGACTCAATTATCACCTTTAGTTTCTTTCAGATTAACAACTCATAATTCATGATGGTCTAATTCCCATTTGAACTCTACTTATTATTAATTCCACCTTGATTCAATCGAAAACCCTAATTTCTATATTGAGGTTATTTATCCACAAATTAGGGACTTTAATGCTAGAAATATCTTAGATTCAGCATATTCCAACTTTAATCATGAAATTAATCAATTAAAGCCATTAATAGTCGAATTAATCAACATTAGGGTTTCAAGGCCCATTAAAGTATATTCATGCATATGAAACTCCAAATTAACTAATTATATGCAAAGTTCATCCTTTTTCTTCCTAATGTTCCTTTTTATCATTAACAGGCTAATATCAACTTTAATCGTCTATTAAAACCTTATAAATATATTATTCATCTCAAAATAGGGTTCTTTAAACATTAATACATTAAAGTTGATATCTTCTATTACTTTTCGAATTGCAAAAGGAATCAGGCTTCAATCATATTTTAATGGATTCCTCTCATTTTTCTGAGCAAAATACATGTATAATGCGCATCTATCCGAGCTATCATTAATTAGTTATGAATTTAGCAAAATTTACTTACTCTAGCCAATCGGAGGGCGCCACCTAGCCTTTGTCCATGCAACGCGGCCCGCTTTTTTTTTATAACCGAATTACCAAATTACCCTCGGTCAAGTGGATTCCTTTTCATTCCGTGGAGGGGCAAAATCGTCCGACGATACTTGCCTTCTTCTTCATCCTCCCGACGCGCCACTGTACCGCGCACAGTCCGGCTGCGGTTGCCCTAGCCATGCTGGGGTGGCTCCTCCTCCTCCTCTAGGCCTCGTCGGCCACCAGGGAGGACCTTCCCTACCTCCGACCTGCTTATACACACGCTTTGCCGTCCCTCGTTCACGGCTGAGGAGATCGGCCCAGGCTGCACATCCTGCAACCCATGGCCAGCACTGCGTCCGTGCTGCAGCCATGGTGCAAGGACTGGAGCACGAGGATGGTACCTACGCCCTTTCCTAATGACGAGCGACCTCGCTCCTTCATCGATAGCTCCATGGTTCCCCCGCTACACAGGGTTAGCACCCAACCTTTTGGCTAGGGTTTGTATGTCATGAAGAAGGAGAAGAGAGAGATAAGCGTGGGATTTCTCTAATCTATGAATCCAAGGGTTCTTCCCTTTTTATAGGGGAGCATCTCCACATCCTAAGACGACCAACTAAGAGGGGTCAAGCCCTCTCTTATAAGGAATCATATTCCTTCCATGAGAAGCAAGCTTCTCTCTCTTCTATATCTTTTTTTTGACATTCCTTTTTCCTTTCAATATTAGGATTTCGAAAATCCTTTTTCTTAGTTTCTCTTATTCTTGGCTTTTACTCCATAAGTACGAAATTATAGTTTCCTTTAGTAGAAAATATCACCATTTTAATAATACCATGAAATTCATTCATTAAACATCACATTATCCTCTTATTTGACTTTATTGGAATTATCTCTTTCCTCTTTCTTCATTGGGACTCCTTGGATCCCAAGGCACTCCATTATTTCGAAATCCTTTTTATTGGACACTCATTATCCTTCTAGATGCATCTAAATGCATTATTCTTCAGTATTTCCCATTATCTTGTTTATTTCTTATTAAAATAGTTCTTTTTGAGAATCTTTCTTTATTTCTCTTTTATTTTCCTCATTGGTATTCCCTTTAACATTAGAAATCCTTGGGATACGAAATTCCACAAAGGATAACTCAATTATACCTCTCTTCACTTGTTTTCCACATTTTATTATTTTTTTCAATTTCTTTCTTAATAAAGAAATACTTTATTAATCTTTTCTTTTCTTATTGCTTTTCTTTGCAACTTTGGACTCCTTGGAACCCAAGGAACCCAAGAGGCACGAAATCCCTCTTTGGATTTGCCTTCTAGAGGTCTCCACATTTTTCTTTTCTCAAATATTCAATTATTCATTCACTAATTGAATCTTCTTGTTATTTGGGCCCAATAGCCAATAAAGCCCACAACACAATCATCAAGGCTATTGTAAATGAATTCCACTTATATCATTTGTTGTTAAAAAATCTTTAATAGGAGAAATTATATTTTTCACCAAATGAACCCAAAATTGGGGTTGTAACACTAACCCTAAATGTATGTACTTGAATGAAGGGTTGACCTAATCTAATCAAGCTTGAAGTAATCAACATCCTAGAGAGGATGAGTGAAAGAGGAATTCATACATGTATAATAATCATGTAGTGGTTAAGCCTCAACACTTTCAACATGAATAAAATATGTAATTAGGGTATGATCCTTGATAAATAGATCATGAAACCCTAATCGAGAAGGTTGATGATCCCTAACCCTAATTTAGGGCAATGCTAGGTGAAACCCTAATCTAGGGTAATGGTGTAACCCCAATATAGGGTGATGTTATGTGAAACCGTAATATAGGGTGATGTTATGTAAAACTCTAATTGATAAAGAGGGGAACCCTATTCCTAATAATGGGGTAGTGAATAATATATTGGTAGGTGAAACACCTAAAGTGGTTGATAATGGATAACCTTATATCAATAACGCCTTAACCCGAGATGAGTCCATATTATAAATAATGGTTGAATAATTTAAATGAGTGACTTATAACCAATACCTTGCATGATAAATGTGATGAACTGGTGTATAACATATTTGGATGGGAAATAGCGTAATACAAGATAAGTTGATGAGCTTAAGCAATTTACAAGTGATGAGGGAAGTGATACATCAAGACATGATAGATATCACATTCAGCACCTCAAGGTTGATACACCTTGATGCACCTTAAATCCAATATGTATGGATGAGTAACACATGAAGTGTGTCATGCCAATTGTTACATTGAGATGTAATGAGCTTAATGCACTTTGATAAGTGTAGGCTAACATACCTTGAGAAAGGGTTAAGCCAAAGTTAATAAAGTATGATGTATTCATACTCTGGTAAGGATGAGAGAGAAACTCATACCTTGTGTTGATAATCATTTAATGATAAATGATGAGAATAAATAAGTATGATTGAATACTTATGATATTAATGTATGCTCCTAGATGTGTGGAGCAATAAATTAGGGTTTGGATTGATAATATGAACTTGAAACCTTATTCGGATATAAAACGGAAACCCTAATCCTAGTAGTTGTTGCCTAGTGAGAGGTGACAAGATGTTTAATGGCCTTGTGAGCCATGAGAATAGTTGTTGCCTAGTGAGAGGTGATAAGATGTTTAATGGCCTTGTGAGCCATAAAAGTAGTTGTTGCCTAGTGAGAGGTAACAAGATGTTTATAAAGTCTCATGTAAGAAATGATAATGTTCAAAATAAACAATGGAAACTTAGTAACATAATAATAATAACTAATGGATACAATAATAATAATGAATCTTGATCATACATGCTTTATGTTTATAGCCAAATAAGGGCTATAGTGTTTTGAATAAGCTTAAAAGAGGTACGAGGAATAATTGAATTACATAAAGGATGTGAATAAGTATGATGGCTTGGCCAAGGTTTAATACCTAGTAAAGGTGATGTGGTATTCAATAATAATTGCACAAGATTGGTAATAACCCAATACCTGGAATAATTGCACATGATTGGTCATAACCCAATACCTGGAATAATTGCACAAGATTGGTAATAACCCAATACCTGGAATAATTGCACAAGATTGGTAATAACCCAATACCTGGAATAATGTCACATGATTGGTCATAACCCAATACCTGGAATAATTGCACAGGATTGGTAATAACCCAATACCTAGAATAATTGCACATGATTGGTAATAACCCAATACCTGGAATAATATCACATGATTGGTCATAACCCAATACCTAGAATAATTGCCTAGGATTGGCATAGTCCAATGCCTGGAATGGTTGCACAAGATTGACATAGTGCAATGCCTGGAATGGTTGCACATGATTGGCATAGTCCAATGCCTGGAATGGTTGCATAGGATTGGCATAATACAATGCCTAGAGTGGTTGCATAGGATTGGCATAGTCCAATGCCTAGACAGAATATGATGATGTATACTCACATGACTGGTACAATTCAATATCTGGCTAACAGATTGGCTAAGGTCAATAGATAGAAATGAGAATGATTCATGGATGACATACCATGATAATGAGTATCTCAAGATAAGATTGAGATGTTGATATAGTAAGATGGATAAATGATATACATGTTCTTCATATTACTTATAAAGTGAATAGATGATTTACTGCTCTATCATAGATAGTTGCAATGCTTTTAAAGATGAGAATGTTCTAAACTGCTTATCCTCTGCTCAATTTAATACTATTTAACTGTGATAATAACATTGTTGGCGGAGAGTTATATCTCTTGCTAGGACAATTGTCTCACCCCCGTGGGATCCAAATTTTTTTAGGTAGACATAGATGAGGAGAGTGGAACCATACAATAGGGGAATGACAACAACATCTGGGACGACAATAACATCTCAGGTGGAGATACTGGCTGTCGAGTCTTATATATATGAGTCCTATGTGTCATCTCTGTACTCTCAGGTCCTTGGATTTAGTAATTAGTGTTTTCATAATTGATCTGAGATTTTGGGCTTGAATGCCTCGAGGTTTTGTGTTGCTCATGTGTACACTTAACAGAGAAATTGATGTATGTAATCCTCGAGAAGAGATGGTACATAGTATGTATTTGTGGACCAGAATGTACATGTAATACTTTGGTTCTTGTTGTTAAGAGTTTCCTGGAATTGGATCTCTATGCAAAAGGTTTTAATTTTTAGTGATTTTCAGTAATCTACTGTTAATGATCACTTTCTCTTAGTTAATGACATTTTGTTCAAATAGTGTGTCACACTTTCACTAGTATTATATCCTTTCTCTTCAGCTTTTTCACCCTTCTATCCAGGATCAACACAGGACCCTCAACATAAGAGATATCCTCATCTAACTCAACCTCTACTGGTTGGATTGTCTGGTCAGTATCTGGCTGGCATTTCCTTAATATAGAGATGTGAAATAAATTATGCAATCTATGTAGCTTTGGTGGTAAGTCCAACTTATATGCTACCTTTCCAACACGAGCTAGGGCAGGGTATGGTCCCATAAATCTAGGAGCCAACTTACCCTTCTTTCCAAACCTCAGCACACCTTTCCACAGAGAAACCTTAATATATACTCTATCTCCCACTTGGAATTCAAGTGGTCTGTGTCTATTATCTGCATAAGATTTCTGCCTATCCCGAGCTGCTTTCAACTATTGTTGTATCACTTTAATCTTTTCTATAGTCTGTTTACTAGCTCAAGACCCAAAAGTTGATATTCACCTGTCTCATACAAGGAAAGAGGAGACCGACATAGTCTCCCATATAGAGACTCATAAGGATCCATATCTATACTTATTTGATAGCTATTGTTGTACGCAAACTCTATCAGAGTCAGATGTACATCCCAACTACCAAGAAATTTCAGCACACATACCCTCAAGAGATCCTCTAAAGTCTGAATAGTCCTTTCAGACTGGCCATCAGTCTGCGGATGAAAAGCTGTGCTGAATCTCATCTGTGTTCCCATTGCTGAATGCAGACACTCCCAAAAATGACTCATAAACTGTGGACCTCTGTCAGAATCTATAGTCACTGAAATGCCATGTAGACGGACTATCTCATCAACATATATTTGTACCAATTTCTCTGTTGTAAATGTCGTCTTAACTGGCAGAAAATGAGCTGACTTAGTCAATCTGTCTACCATCACCCATATGGAATCATGACCCTTGGCTATCCTAGGAAGACCAACCACAAAGTCCATAGTAATATGATCTCATTTCTACTGTGGTATTGGCAAGGGTTGTAATGTCCATGTAGGCTTCTGGTGCTCAACCTTCACCTGCTGACAAACTGGACATTTGGCAATGAACTCTGCCACATCACACTTTAGACCTAGCCACCAATACATGTCTTTCAAGTTTTGGTACATCTTGGTACTTCCAGGATGCATTTCATTCATGGAGGAGTGAGCCTCCTCTAGTACCATATTCCTCAACCCCTCAACATCAGGAACTATTGTCCTATTATGGTAACAAACTGTACCATCATCTGCCTAATGAAAGCCATCATACTTTTCACTTCCAATCCCTAATCAGATATTATGTATCACAATATCATTCTTTTGTGCATCATAAATATACTATCTCAAGGTAGGTTTCACTTGTAATTGTGCCAACAATCCTGCCAACAAGGAAACTTCTAGATGTACATTCATCTGGTGAAGAGACACTAGCATATCTCTCTTATGGCACATCAAGGAATTTAATTGTGCATTATCTACCATTGAAGATGAAGATGACTTTCTACTCAATGCATCAGATACCACATTAGCTTTCGCTGGATGGTAATCTATTGTGCAATCATAATCCTTGATAAGCTCCATCCATCTCCTCTGCCTCATATTCAACTCCTATTTTGAGAAGATATACTGTAGATTCTTGTGGTCAAGGAAGATCTGACATTTTTCTCCATAAAGATAGTGTCTCTAGATCTTTAAGGCATGGACCACTGCTGCAAGCTCCATATCATGTGTTGGGTAATTCTCCTCATGTTTCTTAAGCTGTCGCAAAGCAAAAGAAATCACATTCTTATCTTGCATCAATACGCATCCCAACCCATTCTTTGAAGCATCACAAAAGAAAATATAACATTTTCCTTGCTTTAGCAGTACTAACACCGGTGCACTAGTCAACTTCTCTTTTAAAAGCTGCAAAGAACATTGACACTTGTCATTCCAAGCAAAAGGAATGTCCTTCCTGGTTAACCTAGTTAGGGGTAACACTGTAGAACTGAAGTCTTTGATGAACCTCCTGTAGTAACCTGCCAGACCTAGGAAACTACAGATCTTTGTCAGTGTCTTTGGTTGCTCCCATTCTAGTACAAATTCCACTTTCTTGGGATCAACACAAATGCCTTTCACAGATTTAACATGACCCAGAAAAGACACTTCAGATAACCAGAATTCACACTTGCTGAACTTAGCATATAGTTGGTGCTGCCTCAACAAAGTCAATGCCTGGCGAAGGTGTTGCTCATGTTGTTGACTATCCTTGGACTATATCAGGATATCATCTATGAACATGACAACACACTGATCAAGATAAGGTCTAAACACCGTATTCATTAGATCCATAAAAGCTGCAGGTGCCTTGGCTAGCCCAAACGGCATAACCAAAAACTCATAATGACCATACCTAGTCCTAAAAGCTGACTTGGGTATGTCATCAACCTTAATTCTCAACTGATGGTAACCTGACCTCAAGTTTATCTTTGAAAGCACAATGGCACCTCTCAACTGATAAAAAAGATCATCAATCCTCAACAAATGATACTTATTCTTTATTGTCACCTTGTTCAACTGTTCGTAGTCTAATGACAACCTCATTGAACCATCCTTCTTTTTAATAAACAACACCGGAGCACCCCAAGGGGAAGTGCTCGGCCTGATAAAACCCTTCTTTAACAATTCTTATAACTATTTCTTTAACTTTTGCATCTCTGCTGGTGCCATTCTGTATGCTGACTATGCTATGGGTTGTGTTCTAGGAACAAGATTGATCTCAAACTCAATCTCTCTAGGATGGGAAATGCTAGGAAATTCCTCAGGAAAGACATCCTCAAATTCTCACACCACTGATAACTCCTGGATACTAGGACATACCACCTTGGTATCCACAACATAAGCTAAGAAAGCCTGACATCCTTGTCTCATCAACTACTCAGCTTTCATAGCTGACATCAAACATGTAGGAAGAATCTTTCTATCACCCTGAAAAATCTACTGTACATCTCTATCATGGAACGTCGCCACCTTAGTACTACAGTCCAAGACTACCTTGTATTTTTCCAAGGTATCCATTCCAAGGATTACATCAAAACCATGCATGTTAAGTGGCAGAAGATCCACTTGAATGTTGTGTCCAGAAAAAGAAAGAATACAAGAAGGGCACACTTCACGCAACTCAGCGGAATCAACCAAAGGAGTCTCCAGTTGCAGGCTATCAGATCTAAGGCTAGCAGGTAGATAAAAACTATATATCACCTCTATAGTGATAAAAGAGTGTGTCGCACCCGGGTCTACTAACACAAATACGGAACAAGAAGCAGACATATTAGAATGAAATAACTCCATATGACGTGTCACGACTCGTGGATTGACCACTACTTCTGGATGGGTCATGGAATAGAACCTTGTTGTCACCTACTTTCGTCTACGTCCTCTTCTTGCTTGTCTAGAGGATCCTGCCTGGGATGCCTGACCACATCCTCTTCCACTGCCACTACTAAACTGTCATTGTTGTGGACCTTCTTGACTTTGCCTTGGCTATTGAGTCACCTCCTCATCTTTCATAGGGAAATAAGGTCTCGTATGCCCCACTTTCCCACACTTGTAACATGTTCTGGTGTCCTAATATGGCCTAAACAACCCTATCACTGAAACTGATGAGATAACAACCCTGTCACTGAAACTGATGAGATACTACATGCTCTGATCAGTGGAAAATTGTGACCTCTACCCTGACTCGGGGTCCACTATGATGGTGCATGTGATCTTGGTTCAATGAAGGTTGACCTTAGTTGTGACGGCGGTGGGAAAAACCTTAGCTTCTTAAAGCCTCCAGATGATTGCCCTTGAAACTGCATAGGTCACTTCTTAGCATTAGCTTCACACTTCTCTAGGGTAGACCTCTCAATCCTCCTGACAGATTCCACAAAGGTGGAAAACCTTTCCCTATTCTCCAAGGCTGATGTTGTAGTAGTCAACTCCGTACTCAGACCCTTCTCAAATCTCCGGATCCTTTCCTTGTCTGTTGCTTCCATGTGCGGGCAGAACCTCAGAAGTTCCATAAACTTTGATTCATACTCATTGATAGTCATAGCTCCCTGACAAATCTTCTCGAACTGAGAGATTTTCTCATCTAGGTAGGTCTCTGAAAAATATTGACTAATAAATTCCCTCTGAAACTCCTCCCATCCTAGCACAAATCCTGACCTTTTCTCCTCTTCTATGGCCCACCAGTGGCCAACACTACCCTTTAACAAGTATACTGCATGCTTAACTTTGTCTTCTTCAGTGATGTTTAGGATTTTGAACGCCTTTTCCAGCTCAGTCAACCACATGTCAGTGTCTGCTGGATCAGAAGTACCTACATATTCAATTTCCCCAACACGTCTAAGACGTTCAAATGTCTTCCCGACACCTTGGTACTCCACATTGGAGGCGGCTGCCCTAGCTTGAGGTGTTGACGCTCTGTCAGCGATATGTGTAATTGTGGCCATCATTTGTCTAAACATATGCTGAAACTCAGGATTGACCATTATTTTCGGGTCTAGATGAGGCATTGTGGGTTTCTATGGCCTTGCTTCTGGCACTCTCTCATCACATGCCTGCCTCCCTGCACCTCCTCCTGGTGCAACATAGATACTCTCAACATGTTCTTCATGTCCTCCAGACATATCTGCATAAGTATAAATTATGATCCGATATGTTGGATACATAAGAACAGACTCAAACCTATGTCCTATATCCCTGTAGACTCAGTAAACCTAGAGCTCTGATACCAACTTAACTGTGACACCTCATCACGCTAAATGAGACTACTCAACACAAAAAACACGATCAACTACTAATTAATCACATAGTCAAAATGTGAAACAATTAAAACTAATTCGAACAATGTAAATAAACTCTAGAATATTTACAAAAGGTCCACCATTCCATTCTCATATACTATAACAATTATTTACATATGGGTCCAAAGACCTCAGTCACATCCTACATACAAAAGATATTTCACATGTACTTACCATATATTTACAAACATTGGCATACAACCAAAATTTCATGTCGATACAAGTATATCATCTAGAAAACACATCCCATACCAGGACCTGAGAGTACATGGATGACACTAGGACTCTACTAATAACATCTATGACTAACATCTACAACTAACCAACCTTCTGAATCTATTGATCACCAGGTTGGTTCTCTTCCACAGCACGGCCTCGATCTCTTTGCCCGCGACCACCTAAAAAAGTTACGGTGACCCATGGGTGAGACCCAGTCCCAGCGAGAGATATAACTCTCTCCAACTTATATTGATCATAACATATTAATTAATAGTAAATTCATTGAGCAGTTAGGGTATTGAATAAGAAATATGAACAGACTGAAAAGTTTAAGCATACTAAGCAGGTAAGCAAATAAGTTGTAGCATCAAGTAGAATTACACAATTTTCATAAGTCTACATCATGTAAGAACTATGTAGTGTAAAGACAAGACAAAGGTTAATCAACCAACGTGATACGTATTAAACCCTAGAAATTATACTACATGACTAATATTATATCTTTTTATTATTATGCCCTGGGGAGTTTGAGTTGTACCACTCAAAGTTCAATTGACCACTGCAAAGTGCTATTCAGTTCCATATAAGATCTAGGAATGTTGGTATCCTAAGATCTCTTCCCCTCGGTCAGTACGAGTAAACTACAATGACATACCAGTCAAACTTCCAATAGTGACATATAGTCAACGGATAACAACTAGTTCATACTCAGTACAAGTTACGACACTAGAAAATAGGGTAAACAAAACCCTCTAATCCGAGGTACAACTGAAGCTGTCCTCAATCACATCAAATGTCTGAGGCATGACCATAGCCATCCTCCATAACCTGCAATTGTGGATGACAAGGATATATCCTCAAATTGCCACCCCTACATACTCAATAGTATGCGCTCTGAGTTTCCCTTGGGAATACTTGTTTCACCATCCAGTAAGTTCTGACACTGAAGATGGCTCTACGACACATGGCACTACATGATTAAGGTTACACTTGATTAATTACTTCCAATTGAATGCATTAAGGCTTTATCATACAAGTGAACATTCAAACCCTAATTATTTTCTAACAAGAATATATGTATAATGACTTCAAAGGATATAAAACATTTGAGATATAAATCTTAATCACATTACCACATCCTATCATTCAGTGCAAATCAATGGACTACACTTATCATCATACTATTTCAAGATACCAATATCTTATCACAAGTTCCAGGGTTTTAACCCTTATTGGAACATAAATCGGATTTCACCTCAATCATGGCTTGAAACATGCCCAAAGGTCATTAAGACCATCAAGTTATTTATAGTAAGGTTATCATCATCATTCCATGCCTTAAACAAGGCTCAAAAGATCATAAGCACATATGTGTCCATAACTATTAACATGGCAAGGCACTATGATATTCAAATAGTACTACAATGTGGTTTCAACACAAGAAGAGTGTAATTCATTATTACATTAATCATTAAAGAGGTCTGATTATAACCAATCAACATCATATAATTACATCAAGGTTAGGTATAACAAGCTAGATCACATGGGAGTTATGCATCTACTTATTATAGTGATTTATCAAATATAACTATATAATGGCAAACATAAGACTACCAATTAATGATATTGAACAATTGAATTATCTTCACTAGGACCCACATATAATAACATGTGATTTTTTCTAATACATTGGATGTTAAAGCATCCAATATTATTCATTGGATCGGGTTCATTGTTCAAGGTTATCAATTGAAGTATAGGTCTAACCCTTAGATCAATTTAACCAAGGAACCATTTGTTTAAGATTTAGTCAAATATACAATTAAATTCCTAATTCATCATATATGGTGATGACCCAATCCACCATTAATTGTGATCATTAGGTCACCATTGGTTGCTAGATCAGTAATACATTCAGTTAACACCATCAAATATTAAGCTGATATCATCATCGATTGATAACATCATTAGAATACTTAGTGGATGATAATTAAACATCTAATTGAGTCAAAACCTGACCTAAGGTGGTGACCATAGGTTGTCACCATAAATTTGACACCCTTGATCACGAAAATCAGTTGCCAAGATAGCAATACTATTGGTTGTTGAATGGTATGACAATTAGTTATGTGATAGGGAAGGAAATAACTTAAAAACCCTAATTTGAACCATCATTTGTTTTGTACATAGCACCATAAGTTGTTGCTATCAACCTGTCCCAGGTCATGTTACACCTTATAAAGTCTGTACACATGTTTACAAGTTCATACAGAACTGGAAATTTACAGGGAACACCATAAAAATTCGTAATTCTACACAAGCATGGTTTCTCTATGCTTAGATCATCACATTCAAGCATAAACATGAACTAACAAGCTTCTAGTAAGCAATATAAGTGAAGAATGTTATCTAACTCGCCTCTATAGAGTAGTTCAGATATCAAACAGCAAGAATCTCAAACAAATAAGGTAAGGAATCCCTAGATTCAGATCTGAACTTGGCCAAATATGCAATTCTTTCCACAAAGAAGCAAAACCCTAGGAAAAGAAACAAGAAGGAAGGATTTTTGAGTTCTAGGGCCACTTTCACCATGGAAAAGCATGGTTCCGACCTGGAGAGATGTAGGAGGAAGAAGATAAAATAAATAAACAGAGTAAATAAGGTAAAACTTACACTTTTAGGTCAAGATCACTAGGAAGAAGCTTTATAGACCCAAAAAGGGAATCAATTTCAACCCTAGAATTGTTTCCAAGATGATCCCCACTTTTTTCTTCCTTGAGCAGAAAAATTTGCAGCTGAACAGAGGGAGAACGAAGCTGGGAGAAGGAGAGAGGTGGTGAAGAGAAAGTGGCTCGTTTTGGTGCTTGGGGATAAGTATATGACACTTTAATATAAAGAAAAAGAAAAAGTTGAAACTCTAGTATACATCCAAGTGTCCATGGCTTTTAATTATAAAGAATATACACGCACACACACAAGAAGCTCTCCCACCGTCCCTCTAGACCTTCTTAGCTTTATTTTGTCAAAATTCCCAGCCAATCACATAATTCCTTAGTTGATAGCTACTAAAGGTAGCTCATCCATGAAGGGGAAAACCCTAAAATACCCTTAATCAAAACACCTTCAAACCATGGCTCAAATAGGAGCCCCATGGTTAAAAAATCTCAATAATGATACTATGCAAAGAAAACCCCTCAATTGGGTAAATTATAGAAAAGTCCAAAATGTACAAAAAATTGCATAACTTGTTCAAACAATGTCCAAATTAGACCAAATTTGAAACCTAAGCTTGTATTATGATTTCAAAACATATAAAAATGTTATATTAGGGTTATAAGCATTCAATTATGGTAATTAAGCTCATTCAACTAATTAATCAAGTGTAGGGGCCTTACGCGAAGCTTGAATGTTGCTCTTCCTCGAGCAACACTACTATTAGATTTGTTTGAAAGAGTTTGCCAGAAGAGAAATACCGATGAATTACTTTTACTAACCACCCCCATCCATTGGTCCCAATCTAACCCTCACCAACCTCCTAGTAGGTAACTACTCTAAAGCATTCATTAGTGTTCATAAAAGATGTCCATGCAAAGATCAACAAAAACACAATCAATATGAACCAATTCAGATCATGGTTAGTTGGACACATGCTCGATGCACCATGTGATCTCCCTATATATATTTATAAGACTCGTGACCTTGATTTTTGGTTCATCTTGATTGCTTAGCATAATTAAATTCTTAAAACCTTAATCTAACTTCATGATGTGCTTTGATAACATGTGATGAGATTATGTTTTCTGTTTGGTCCAGTTTAGATATTGTTTGAGGTAGTTATGCTTATATGTGCTTGTTTCATACCTAATTGCAATTTACCCATGTTTAGAGTTTTCTTGCAATTTTATCACATTCTTGTTGTGCCACACATGTTTTGAAATCATTTTGGAGAGAGTGGTGCTTTGGGGTGCCTTGTTGTACCTTGTTTTTATGTGGTGACTTGTTATGTTGAGAATTAGGGTTTGCTTCCATGCCCTATGTGGATGGTTGAGTTGGTAGTATGTTTGACCAATGACCCTATGTTTTAGAGATTTCCAATCTTTCCTTTGGACAATTTCTCTTTGATCTAAGATGTTTTTGAGTGTGCCCCTAACCTTGGTGGTCAATGAGGCCATGACACCCTTTAGGTCACCAAGAATCTAGGGTTAGCGATCGTTGAACTTTAATCACTTTGGTCATTGAATATCTTCAACGGTCACCAAGCATGGTGATTTTCAGCGGTCGATGGTTTTCCTATACCATGTGGTCATTTACTTTTCTTGGTTTTGATTCCCTAAGTTACATATTTGAGTGTGGTGCTTGCATGGATGAGTTTTGGTGGACACAGAAGATGTGTTAGCATGACACCTAACCTTCCTTCTCTCTCTCCAACCCTTGGCTATATAAACCTCTCTCCTTGCATGAAACTAAACCCTTTGCACCCTATTTCTCTCTTCTTCCCCTTAGATCTTGTCCCCTTATGCTTGGTGGTGAAGATGGAGCTCAAGTGGCCGACCCAGCTTGCATGTTGAGCTAGGGTTTGGAACAACGTTTCCTTGGTGATCTTTGCTTATCTTCTTGATCTTGGTAAGTGATCAACCTCTTGATCTTTATTTTCCTTCTCTACCCTCTCATTCTTTCTCTTCTTGGACGAACCCATGGAGCTTATAAGGTAGTTCTTGAGTTGAGGTTGAAGAACTTCTCTTCTTTGCCTTTGTACCTAGGGTTTTGCTCTCCTTCTTACCCTTTGACCTATAGTTTTGTTTCCTTCTTGGAGATGGAACTAGCTTGGATGAGAGTGGTGATCAAGCTAGGGTTTTCTCTCTTTTCTTGTAGATTCCTTGCTGTTGGAGCTACTTCTTCTCTTTCAAGGTGAGTTATGTAACTTTCACCATTATTATTGCTTACACTTGCCTTGCATGCAAATAATCTACCTTAAAAATGTGGTTTCTAGTAGAAAGTTGATTCTATGATCTAAGGGTTATGTTCACATAGTAATTTTGAGTATATAACTCTCCTTTGATGAACTCTAATCCTTGTAACTAAAATCTTGGTTGACGATGGGGGTTTTGAGGCATGCATGTGTGCATGAACGTTGGTTTTCTCTCTCACAAATTTTGGTTTTACTCTTTCTTGATGATGGTCAGAGTTAGGTTTTTGTTTCTAAATTAATCTTCTTCTTGCATTTTACACCTTGATGGCTTTCAATTTCATGGTGATGATCAACATGTTTGATCTTGTATTTTATGAGGTTTTCTATCTCTTCTTCATGAGGTTACCAAGAGTGTTGATGATAGTGGTTTCCAAGGTTTTCCTCCTTAAGCGGTCGGAGTTTTTCCTTATTTTCTTCAATAGCCAAGACTCACCTATGTGGTTGACAAATTTTGGACTTGATAGGTCATTGATGCCTTGGATCTTAGTGGTCATTGAGGGTGTTTAACCCTAGTTCAACGGTCATTGAAGGTGGTCAACTTCAGCGGTCGATAAAGGGTTGAATCTTGTGTTTTCAGCGGTCGCCAATATTGTGTTCTCAATAGTCGATGAAGGTAGTAGTGCACCTAGTCTCTTTAGTTGCTAAGAATGGTGTAACCTATTTCTCAACGGTCGATGAAGATTTATGGACTTTGTGAATGTACTATTTTCTTAACTTGATGATGATGGTGTTTGTCATATTTGGTTTCAAGATTGTTGAAGATGATGGTAATTAGGGTTTAGTTTTAACCATTGATTTGAAATCCTAATTTGGTTAACTTGTTGAACTTAACCCTAATTCAAGTACATGAAAATGTTTCTTAGATTTCTTAAGTAATTAGTGTGATAATGGAGTAATATTTCCCTCTCCTAATGTTGTAACCCTAACTTGTTGTTGATAAGCATCATAACTCTTGAATGATTGTGAAGATCACTTATGTATCACATGTATAGTGAAGATGAGGAGCTTTGATGAGGCATGGACAGATAATGATGTTCTTGCAAGAAACAAAGTGGATGGTCTTATGACCTTGTACATGGTTGGTTACCCCAATTGAGCTGATATCCTTTAATGATGTGATAAGGGATTGGTATCCCATGGTGATGTGATAATGGTGATGGTATCATGGGTGGCAGTGAAGCAGTACCATGTGATGATGTGATAAGTTTATACCTTATACATTTTATATCTTCTGAAGTTGCAATTTGCCTTGATCTTTGTAGAACTCTTTTAACGTTTGTATGTAACTTGATTGATGTAATAAAAGATACCCAGTTGACTTTAACTAATCAAGTAAAACCCTAATCATGTAGTGCCATGTGACATAGATCCACCCCAGTGTCAGAACTTGCTGGATGGTGAAATAAGTATTCCTAAGGGAAACTCAAAGCACATATTGTTGAGTATGCAAGGTGCAATTGACTGTGTTTCCTTGACATCTTGATCCTAAGGCGTATGGAGGATGGCTATCGTCACGCCTTGGATTGAGAACGGTTGTAGTCATATCACATTTAATGTGTTTGAGGACAATTGTGGTTGGACCTCGGTGATAGGATTTCATATACCCTAGTGTCTAGTGTTGTGACCTATATACCAAGGCAGACTATGTGTTTTGCAGTTTGACTTTATATGTCACTACAGTGGACTCGTACTGACCGAGGGCAGAGAAGACCTTAGGAACCTAGCTCTCCTAGATTTCGTATGGCACTATTTTCGACTTAGCAGTGGACAATTGGAGTCTATGTGGTATACCTCAAACTCCTCAAGGATTAATAAAAGATGTAATACAGCTGTGTAGTATATATGTTTAGGGTTAAACATGATTCACATTGGATGTTTATCGTTACCTTATTTCTTATATTGCTTAGTTGGTATATAATGCAATAAGAGAAATTAACTGTTTAATAATTGATAGTCTTACATGTTCTTCATATTCCTTCTAATCACGTATAATGCTATGATTATCTATTGTAGCTACTTAACATGTTTAAAATGTGTAACCAGTTTAAATTATTCAATTAGTTGAATCTGTTCATCTTGTTTAATAATATATCCTAATGTGTTTCAATAATCATTGGTTGAGAGATATATCTCTCGATGGGACATTGGTCTCATCACGTGGGTCACCACATCTTTTAGGTGGTCGTCAGTGGCATGGGTAGGATCATTTTGTTGAAGAAGAACAACTCAGAGATCAGTAACCTCAAAAGGTTGGATAGTTGCTAGTGTTGTTGTGGTGTAGTAGAGTCCTAGTGTCGTCCTTGTACTCTTAGGTCCAGTAAGGGAATGTTTTGTAGATCATTTGTATAACAATACATGGTTTTTTTAATAATATGTTGTGGTTTGTATATGTGGATCATGTTCTATTGTATACAGGTTGTGGTTGATGCCACTGAAAAGAGATGTAAATACCTGACATGATATGTGATATATTACATGTTGATTGTGATAGAGTGAGTTTTACTTGTTTTTCTCTATCTCTTGTAATTTGTTATTTCCAATAATACCCTTAACCATTTCCCTTACTTAATTGACCAAAAGTGATTATCAATTTCATAAAAAATCCAAAGCCTAATTTCATAGTAGATGAAATCCATGTATTAGGGTACATAGTCAATTCATATAACAGACATACACATTTGACTCTCAATTCTCTACCATGGCTAGATAATATCATCATTAATCTTGGTTTAAAATTCCATCCTAATAGGATAAGCCAATTAGGAGTTATGAGCTTTAGAAAATATGTAAATTATTGCATTATTTCATACCTAGGACCTAAGTTATTTATCAAATGTGTATTATTGATGTGTCATGTGGCTACCTTAGTTAAACTGCATACCTGGCCTTTTTCTCAGCCGTTGGATGAGGCAAACCGCATATTAAGTAAAGATCTGACGACGCATACCTCGTCCCTAACCTCCCACCCTTCTCGGTCTCTCTCTCAACAACCTGAGCTTCTAATCGCGACTCCTCGAGCTTTATCCTCTTGCTCACTCATGATTCTAGAAGGATAAATATCCATTCATAACCAAAACAAGTTCGAAGAACCCTATGTTGAGCCCGCTTGCCCTCAAAGTAGGGAGAACCAACTCCCTTATCTTCTCTATTCTCACTCCGACGGAGGCTGAGGAGATCCAAAACACAAATCAACCCTAAACCTAACCCCGACCCTATATAAGGACCCTATTGGAGTCGCCGCCACCCCCTTCACCTTAACCCCCTACTATGAAACCTACTTGTGACTGTACCACCTCCAAATTGCATCCTTGTGTCATGGAGGCACGACCACACAACTCCTTTTAGGGCTTCACATTTTTGCGCCTTATCCCTCTCAATCACCATCTCCACACAAACTTCCAACACTGGTGAAGCTCGGACGGCACCTTTCCACCCGAGCTAGGGGCTTGCTGCTCCCTTTCCCCTCCAGCACCGACAAGCCCTCTGCCGCATTCTTACGCTCTGAAAGCGGCTCGAGCAAGGAGAGAAGAGACTCGTGGGGCCAACTGGGCCTATTGGTAGATGCCACATCAAAGAGCTTAGGTGCGAGTCAACAAAAGTCAGTGGAGTCATGTGCTTGCTTGGGGCCAATCCACGAGCACCAACTCAGTGATCCATGATCCATCTCGCGAGACCTGGGATCCACGTGAGTCGTCGATCCAGTCGAATCCGACCGTTGACCAAGGTAACACCTTTTATTTTATTTTATTTTTTTAAAATATCAAAGAAAATGGGTTATCTTAGAAAAATCATAAAATAGTAGAAATATTGGATAGTAGTAAAATTATATACCATTTTCATTCAAAAAATGCAAGCTATTCGAATAAAATATCCTCAGGACCTAGATCTAAATCCTTTTATAAAAGTACTAGCTTAGAGCCTAATGGTCATACTTATGTAATTTAATTATGTAATAGTGGTTGTTAATTAATTTAATGTGATTATTTGTGCAACCTAACCTAGTAGAGTCCTTAAATCTCACATGGCTTGAAACCCTAGCCAAATAGGGATAGTTCACTCTAGACTTATAGAAATCACTGATTTTGGTTCTTTCTCTACATATGAATATCTCCGTGCATTTTATGCCTAACCCTAAATATTTATTGGCCCTTCTGATCATGGTCGACCCCGATAACTCTGGATTCAACCCAGACCTATCTGATTTATGAGAATCCTAAAAGAAATCATTAATGATCTAACCCATAGTAGAAACCCTAATGTTGGACGTTTCTTTTCTTGAACATAAATATGTATCATTAAATAATGGAAACCCTAAAATAAAGACCTAGTCTTATGACTCCAAAACAAGGTATAAGAGATGGATAAACTCTGATCTAATCATAAAAAGGTGAAAATAATCCTAAGTAAAGGATAAACCCTAGTTTGGGATCATATGGACTCATAGTGACACACACCCTTAATTTCTTTTCACGGTGATCATTCTACTGTTCCTCTAGACACATGGACTTCAGATCTAATCAAAATAGGTACGTGGTCTTAATTAAGTATAAGACTAGTTTTCCATGGTTGCATAAGATATGATGTACCTTGGGTGATCCTATTTTCTTATACTTTGTTGGATGATTACTAGAATTTATGATTCTCCAAAACTGAATAGAACATAAAAGAACTTTGATGAGTTGTATCTACTAAGGTAGGCACAAATGGGAGATGGCCCAATATGGATGTACAATATGTTGCCTAGTATGGATGTGTGATGAATTTCCCATGATAGATGTACGATAAAGTAGTTTGGCCATATTGGATGCATGATAAGGTGTTGAAAAAGATAGTAGTACAACTGCATCTAATGATATGTCTAAAAGAGGTGTTTACCTGATTTTCTACCTTAAACACTGGTTTCCTTTTCTTTCTTTTTTTGCTTCAAGTATTTTAAAATATGCAATAATAGTGATGCATTTTAACCACGTACCAACCTTGTGTTGATGATTTTTATTTCTCGTATTTTCTAGATACAAGGAACAAATAATGCATCTCAAAGTACTGGAAGCTACTAAATAATTGTTCATGGAGGATAGCTAGCTAGATTGTTTCTTCTTATCTCTATTTCTTTTAGATAGTTATTTCTTTTCTCATTAGATTATGTATAGGAAGAATTATCTCCTATTTATTTTTCATTCCTTAGAATTATTCATTTCTATCTATTAAATAATATGTATGAATTTTATCCTCAACGAATGTTGTTTTGTGTGACCATTTAATGATGATTGTTAATGAAGATCTGGTTCCTTTTCATAATTTAGTTGACTACCACAATCTCTTATATTTTCCCTTTTGATATCTTTAGATATGAGTGCACATATATCTGGGAATGTCATTAAGGAAAGTATACGGAAATTGGGGTTGTCATAGTTGGTATCAGAGTCAATATTCACACATCATGGTCACATGAACTTCATTCACCCTATTGTGAGTCTAGGGTAGTTCTTGAGTTAGGTATTTGAAGGGAGGAGGTGACTAGGATAGCATCTGCCATGGGTCTGGCTAAAGTCTCTGAGCCACTTATCTTGGCAATCACAGGGCTACCTATATGACTGTATAAGTCTACTTGGGCGATACCCTAAGTGTCCCCTACTTTTGGACATACATTAATTAAAGACCTCTCTCATCTATAGATATTCCCTCTCACCCCTTCTATAGAAAAATCCCCCCTCATCTTTAATATATTCATACCTTTCCCTCTCATCTCAGTCATATAAGGTTAGGAAAAGAGTGACTCTATTTAGAAGACCTAAGGACCGACCGATAAGGATTTTAGGGTATCCTCCACAAATCATGACATAAAGATCATTAATAATAAATAAATAAAAATAATGAAATACAAAATGACAAAAATGATGATGATATATCTAATATCTTCCACCTAATTTCAGGATGCCTATGAAAACCTGTAAGTCCAAGGCCTCTGAAGAGTCATCCTCTAAAAAGAGGAAAGAACCTGAACCTCATGAAGAGCCTAATTATGAGAAAATGGGTAGGGATAGGTGGGAAGAACAGAAGAAAGTCCTCCTGGATTTCATGGAAACCATTGCCCTAAAAGGAACCCCCAAACCTAGCTCTTCTAAGAAGAAGGAGGTGACTGTGCTAGACTTCATAAAACTTAACCCTGACACCTTTTGAGGGGAAGACCAGTCTGAGATGATGGATAAGGCTGAAGCCTGGACCTTGTCGGTGGAAAATGCCTTCCGTACCCTAGAAGTACCCAATGAAAAGAAGGTCAAATTTGCCACCCATCTGCTTAAGGGAGGGGTAAAAATTGTTGGTTAAATTGGACATTATTATAATTCCCTTTGTTTTGAGGATGACAAACATTTCATTCTTGTGGATCTAACGTGCTACTTGAGTGTTGTAGGAACTAGGTGGATGACAAACCCTTGGAAGATCTATATGCTCAAATGTCTTAATTTCATGATTGTAATCAAATGTAAAAACTTGTACAAGCATACAATGTACAAGTACTTAGATATCATGTAAATCAATTGTTTAGATCTTCCCTAGCCAATCACAACACTTAGATAGGTCATCCCCTACAATAGTGTCACAATTGCACACTGATACACACACTTAGTACATAGTTCAAAACATTGAAACAGAGTCATTCTCGGTCAACAAACTTCTCGACCGAGACACTCTCAGTCGACCAATTCTTCGACCGAGAATGACCCAAGTAGTCGTTAGACACAGCAGACAAGGTAGTTGGGAGTTGGAATTGAACGTTACACACACTTTCTCCAGACAGTCCCTCGTTCGACAAAAACTTCGACCGAATGGGCACTCGGTCGACAATTCCTCGACCGAGGCTGTCTCCGTCTGCACTTTTCAAGATTAATTAACTAGCCATTGCTAAAGCAATTAGTGGACAACTAACGGCTAGTTAAGCACTAAGAACCCCCTAGAATGTCTCAAGAACGTCCTTAAGCACTCATAGGACATTCCTATAAATAGGACATGCCTTAGGACACCCAAAATACACTTATGCAGCACTTGAGCATATTACTTGCAATTGGCAATCTTTCTTGTGAGCAATTGAGCAACTCCAACATTTGCTACTCATTTCCATTGCTCCAATTTCGTGTCCTATAGGCTAGCATCTCCTACCCAATGCACTTACACTTCCATACACATTGGTTAGGAGATCAAAATGCTTGATATAGGAAATCAAGCCTTGTGCTACAACGGTAATTGTAATTTCCATTTTCCTTTTTGTTCTTTCTTATTGCTTGTACTCTACTTGCTACTCCTAGGTTTGGAGGCTGCAGATTGGAGAGGATTTATCTTCTCAGGTGGAGAAGGGTCTTCTCGGTGGAGAAGGAGGACTTTGGACTACTTCAAGAAGGCTATCTCAACGGGAAGCTACTTTAAGAGGAAGGCTACTTCAAGGGGGATCTTGAAGTTACTTCAAGGAAGGCTATTTCAAGGTTGGTGATACTACTTCAAGGTGAAGGCTGTCCAAAGGGTGGTGAAAGTGTTTGTAATTTTATGTAACGTCCTTGCTAGGTTATAAAATTTTAATACTTTCAAAATCCTAATTGGAAATAATTGGGTAGTGGACTGACTCCTTTAGTTGTTGCTAAAGGTGGAACCACACTAAACACCTTGCCTCCTTCTTATCTCAATTATGGTTTTTTGAGTTGAATTATTGTTAAATTTTTTATAAAACCCTATTCACCCCCATCTAGTGGTTTTGCATTTGGTATCAGAGCAGGCTTCAAGGAGCTCTAATCGAGTCTTGAAGAATGGAGGGTGATGGTGTCTACAACTGTAAGAAAAGGAGAAGCATGGGCCAATATTCAACAAGCAGTAATTGGTGCTTAGGATCAAGGCACACAACACCTAGCTGTCCATGGAGGTTAAAGAAGGAAGATGTGCATAAAGAATGCCTTATTGCTACAATAAGTGAAGAAGAAGAAGAGGTAAGCCTTTTTGATTTATGTAAAGAAGATTTAATTGTTAGCCTTCAAGAGACACATAATAAGTATATTGAGTGCAAGAAGAAATTAAAGAAATCTAATAAAGCAAATGATGAGTTACATGCTAATCTTCTTGCTCTCACATCTGAAAATGAAGATATTAAGGAGACATTAAACTTAGGTATTAAAGACCATGATATTAAGCTAAAATTAATAGAGGCAAATTGCAATCTTCTCTCTCTAGAAAAGATAAACTTGCAAGCCCAAATTAATGATCTTAAAAAACAACCAATCCTATGCAATCATATAGATTATGATACTATTGTGAAAGAAAGAGATTCTTTGTAATCTAATCTATATCAAGCAAAGTTAGATATCAAAAAGAGAATGGATGAGATTGCTAAGTTACAACAAGAAGTTAGTAGCTTAAGAAGCAATGATGTTCTTGATAAGATCTTAAATGATTCTCATGGTCAAATTGGAAGGAGATGACTAGGTTACAAGCTTAAAGGAAAATCCTATCAAAAACCTAGTGGGGGAAGGACTCAAGTGCCAAAGACTCAATCTATGTATGTACCTAAAGGCAAGTATACATATGTACCCAAGAACAATATAGATCAAACTCATAAAAAGAGAAATGAGATTGATTCTATATGTTTCCATTATTGTTTGCATCTTGGACATTATTCCTTCTCATGTCCTTACAAGAAAAAGGATGTTGAGTTGGTATGGGTTCCAAAACCCCCAAACTAAATAGATTAAATTAAGTTGAAATATGACCAAAGACTGTAAATTGTATATCTTCATGTCTATCTCAACTTAACATAATGAGATAACAAATTGATTCAAGTAATTAAAATTTCTAACTTGAAAATACACATTGTTATATAAACTTGCAGAGACACATCTTTAATAACTTGTTTTAGTTCCTAAAACCTAGAGATTTGAATATGATTAGTTGAGATTTGACTCAAATGTTACTTTGATACTTAAATGTTTTATCTCAACTAAACTGAGTTTTAAATTGCATAATTGAATTGAAAATGATCTATGTTTTACTTGCAAATAGTTACTGAAAAATGATACAAAAACATTCTCGGTCGAGAAAATCTTCGACCGAGAACACTGTCGATCGAGAATTAGTCGAACGAGCAGGTTACTGTTTTTAATCTTGCAACAATATGATAAAACCTATAACAAATAGTAGCATTCTCGGTCGAGAAAAATGCCGACCGAGATAAATTCGATCGAAGAATAGTTCGACCGAATCAAGTTCTGTTGAACCTGTTTAATTGATCCAATTTGCTATCAATTTGGTATTAATGATTGATTTAATTTGCAAATCAAGAATGAATCTTGGAGACAAATTCTTTAAGCTTGCATTGTGAATTATTAAATATAATTTTATCAAACTTGTATACTTTTTGCAATCTAAAATTGAACATGCCTTCTTGCAAAATGAATCAATACAGAAATAGTATAGATTGCAAGTTCATTGCTATAATCTCCTCCATGGTTTGGCTTAAAACTGAACCATGATTGGTTTAAATCAAGGAAATTACTATTTCATCACAATCCACATGGTTTGTCCTAAGTATTCCTTGGTCTATCTATATAAAAACCATGTGTCTTGAAATTTTCTCTTAAAGGATCATCATTGTATTTCATAAAATTATGGATATGCTTTTACTGTTTTCCATTCTTTACTTGGTTTGCCTAAAATAATCTTTGATCTATATATACAAACCATGAATGGATATTGTTTTCAAAATTATCATTGTGATTCATCTCATTACATATAAATATGATGAAAATGCCATTTTGCATAATAGTAAAACTCTATGGCACAAATGCAACTTGACATAATATATAATGATTATCATGTGCATGGCGTGTATCATCTCATGTAATAAATGAATGATTTTTAGTTTGTTTCTTAGAACAAGAATATTAATAGCTCATCTAGTTGTTTGTTCTAAGTAATCAAAAGAAAACCTTGATTTCAAAAACTTGAGTTCTATGAGATATAAAACTTGTTCTTAATTTATACTCAAGAATTACTGATTCTAAAGAGTTAATCTATATAAAGTTTAAAATAAGAGACTTGTTTAGAATAAATAAGCTACATTTAAAATCTATTTCATGAGCAAGGTACTAAAACCATATATTGCTTAAAATTCTACACATGATTGCTTTTAGGATATAATTTTGCATCATGGTAACAACATGAGTTATGGAAATTTCTATTGATGCAAATAATCTGGCTTATAGATAAATGATTGATAGCTACATTCTAGCTATAATTGAACATATTGTAGATGTAGCTCAATTGAAGAACAATCTTTGTGGATATCACAATGAAGAACATACATTCTGAAAATTTGCTTAGAATATAACTTGCTCTAAGAAAATTAAGAACAAAGACTTTAATGTGTAACTCAATGAAAATGCTTAAATTGGAAATTTGCAGAAATTGCCTCTTGGTTGAAATTAAGTTTGACCAAGGGGCACTGAGGTCGAAGTCAAGGTCGACCTAAAATAAGCTTGACAAAATGATTAATTGTAAATCATTTCCTTGCACTTAATCTTAATATGTTGAAAACAAGATTTTAGTGCATAGCTCTCATAAAAGGTTAACTTATTATGATAAAATAATTATTGGGACCTTAGAATCTTTAAAATATCTTGATGATAAGATTAAGGGGGAGCTCACAAAAACTATCTTGACTATAAGAAGGAGCCTATAAAACTTTGTAAACATCATAAAGAAAATTTTAGGCTAGTTATGACCTTAGTATCTTTAAAGTAAATTTTAGAGCCTACAATATGTATGAATATAATGGAATTCTCTAAACAAATCAGGGATTAACATCCCATGTATTTGGTTAGAGATACATTAATGTACTCCACTATAAGATTAAAGGATCCTCATGTCATTTTTAGGGCTTAACATCCCTTGTAAAATGGATGAGAAATAAAAAACACATATGCCATGAATATAAAAGGATCTCATATCATTTCAAGGCTTAACATCCTTTGCAAATGATTGAGAAATAAATTGTGGCTAAATTTTACAGTAAGTGGTTTGCATCCCTTGCTTTTAAAACCAAATATCTTAAGGGAGAGCATCTAATTATCAAATTAAGGGGGAGTAATATAAGTCATACTTAATGATTATCTTGATTATCTTTTTGAAATGACAAAGGGGGAGAAATAATATAAAATCAAAAATATAAAATATATAAAATCAAAACATATAAAATACAATGAGTTTCATAATCATTTGGCCAGCACACACTTACAAACAAGAAAATGGCTACAAAAGGTAAACTTCAGGTATGAAACTCATATGATTTACATTTCCTTATTTTAGATTTTGGAAATGTTTGTCATCTTCAAAAAGGGGGAGATTGTTGGCTAAATTGGACATTATTATAAATCCCTTTGTTTTGATGATGACAAACATTTCATTATTGTGGATCTAACGTGCTACTTGAGTGTTGCAGGAACTAGGTGGATGACAAACCCTTGGAAGATCTATATGCTCGAATGTCTTAATTTCATGATTGTAATCAAATGTAAAAACTTGTACATGTATATAATGTACAAGTACTTAGATATCATGTAAATGAAGTATTTAGATCTTCCCTAGCCAATCACAACACTTAGATAGGTCATCCCCTACAATAGTGTCACAACTGCACACTGATACACACACTTAGTACATAGTTCAAAACATTAAAATAGAGTCATTCTCGATCGACAAACTTCTCGATCGAGACACTCTCGGTCGACCAATTCTTCAACCGAGAATGACCCAAGTAACCGTTAGACATAGAAGACAAGGTAGTTGGGAGTTGGAATCGAACGTTACACACACTTGCTCCAGACAGTCCCTCGGTCGACAAAAACTTCGACTGACTGGGCACTCGGTCGACAATTCCTTGACCGAGACTGTCTCTGTCTGCACTTTTTAGGATTAATTAACTAGCCGTTGCTAAAGCAATTAATGGACAACTAACAGATAGTTAAGCACTAAGAACCCCCTAGAATGTGTCTAGAACATCCTTAAGCATTCATAGGCCATTCCTATAAATAGGACATGCCATAGGACACCCAAAATACACTTGTGCAACACTTGAGCATATTACTTGCAATTGGCAATCTTTCTTGTGAGCAATTGAGCAACTCCAACATTTGCTACTCATTTCCATTGCTCCAATTTCGTGTCCTATAGGCTAGCATCTCCTACCCACTGCACTTACACTTCCATACACATTGGTTAGGAGATCAAAACACTTGATATAGGAAATCAAGCCTTGTGCTACAACGATAATTGTAATTTCCATTTTCCTTCTTGTTCTTTCTTATTACTTGTACTCTCCTTGCTACTCCTAGGGTTGGAGGCTGTAGATTGGAGAGGGTTTATCTTCTCAGGTGGAGAAGGGTCTTCTCGGTGGAGAAGGAGGACTTTGGACTACTTCAAGAAGGATGTCTCAATGGAAAGCTACTTCAAGAGGAAGGCTACTTCAAGGGGGAGCTTGAAGTTACTTCAAGGAAGGTTGCTTTGAGGTTGGTGAAACTACTTCAAGGTGAAGGCTGTCCAAAGGGTGGTGAAAGTGTTTGTAATTTTATGTAACATCCTTGTGAGGTAATAAAATTTAAATACTTTCAAAATCCCAATTGGAAACAATTGGGTAGTGGACTGACTCCTTTAGTTGTTGCTAAAGGTGGAACCACTCTAAACACCTTGCCTCCTTATTCTTATATCAATTGTGGTTGTTTGAGTTGAATTATTGTTAAAAAAATTATAAAACCCTATTCACCTCCCTCTAGTGGTTTTTCAAAAATCTGGTGGGAAAACTATGGCGGGAATAGGGGAGGAGAGGTGGATAACATGAAATGGGAAGCCTTTAAAACCATCATTATTGATCGTTTCATGCCTACAACTGAGAGGAAGAGGAAGGAGAGAATGTACATTGAGATTAAACAAGGTAGTCTCTCCATGTACGATTACACCCGGAAGTTTAGGCTGTTGGAGCGGTACGCACCCATCAAGATGGAAGATTTCCTTGTGGAACACTATGTTGACTGTCTATCCGACCACCTAAAAACCATAGTCATCACCTCCCATCCCAGAAGCATAGATGAAGCCCTAGATATGGCCCTTAAGTAGGAAATGGAACAAGGTTTGTAGAAGCCATCAAGCATGGGATACCTAGGGTTAACCACCATAGAGGAGGATAAGTATAGGAAGTTCCACCCTATCCATAAAAAGGGACCAGATAAAGGATGAGGTTTAGAAAAAGGAGGACATCAGAATAATCCGAATCAACTAAAGACTTATCACAATAGATGTAAGACATGTGGATGAGGGCACGATGGACCTTGTCGTCACCCTAAGCATGTCTGCTACAATTGCAAAAAGGAGGTTCATTTCATCGCCAAGTGCCCTACTACATCTATCCTTGGCCTCCCTCCAACGGGTGCTCCACCCCTCAGGGACACTACAATGCTAGAGTTTTCACAGTTACTACAGAGGAAGCCAAGGCAAATCCCAACCGGCTTGTTGAAGGTAACCTAAATTCTTTTCATATATCTAATATCTTGCTCAATGCTTCCAAATTATTTTTGATATAATTATTCTATGTAGGCATTGTATTGAATAATCATCATGTTAAAGGTTTATTCAATTCTGGATCAATAAACACATTCATCTCTCAAAATCTAGCATCTATGTTGCTTCTGCATATAAGGGCTTTGGGATATATTCTGGATGTGTCGACTCCTAGTGGAAAAAAACTTACTACATTACATAAAACTGATGTCCTGCCTCTAAAATTCGAAAATCATGATATGCCCTACAAATTCATTCTCTTAACTATGGAAGACTTTGATATTATACTTGGTATGGATTGGCTATACAAGTATCATGCTCAAATTAACTATAGGAACAAGATGATAGTTCTCTCTCAACCTCATTCCTGTCCTGTGGTGATCCCTAGGGGAAGCGAATTCTATAATACCATTATAATTTCCTCTCTTAAAGCTAAAAAGCTCATTTCTAAAGGATGTAAAGTCTTCCTCACATTAGTCTCAGTGACCAGTCCTAAGAACATACATGTAGAAAGACTAGAGGTTGTACGTGATTTTCTTAACGTATTTTCAGAGGAACTTCCCAGGCTTCCTCCAAATAGAGACATTGATTTCTCCATAGACCTTCTTCTTGGAACCACTCTGATTTCTAGGGAACCATATAGGATGGCCCCTACAGAGCTTATGGAGTTGAAGAAACAGCTACCGAAACTTCTCAAAAAAGGGTTCATATGTCCTAGTGTTTCCCCTTGGGGTGCGCCTGTTCTCTTTGTCAAAAAGAAAGACAGTTCTATTCGTATGTGTATTGACTACCACATATTGAACGAAGCCACTATTAAAAATAAATACCCCCTTCTTATATTGATGACTTCTTTGATCATCTTTTCACTGCCAAAGTTTTCTCAAAAATTGATCTTCGTTATGTCTACCATCAACTTAAAGTCAAAGATTTTGATATTTCTAAAACTACTTTTCAAACTTGTTATGGGCATTACAAGTTTCTAGTGATGCCATTCGGGTTGACCAACACACCTAGCGTATTCATGAATATGATGAACAAAGTCTTCCAATCTTATCTTGGTGAGTTTGTGGTTGTCTTCATCGATGACATCTTGATTTATTTTGACTCCATGGAAAAACATCTTAAGCACTTAAAGGCAGTTCTTGAAATTCTTCAAGCCCAACAATTCTATGGCAAAATTTCTAAATGTGAATTCTGGATTGATAAAGTCATGTTTCTTGGTCATGTCATTTTTGGGGGTAATATATCTATTGATCCCGCCAAAGTGTCTGTTGTACTTGATTGACAACCTCCTTAAAATCCTTCTAAAATCTGGAGCTTCTTGGGTTTAGTCGGATATTATTGTTGCTTTATTCCTAATTTCTCCAAAGTGACACTTCCTCTTACTAAGCTTACTCGTAAGGATGAGCACTTCATATGGTTAGCTGCTTGCGAATCCAGTTTCCAGCAGAAGTTGACGTCAACTCCTGTTCTAGTCCTACCTTCTGGCAATGAAGGGTTTGTAATCTTCATTGATGCTTCAAGAAATGGGTTAGGATGTGTCCTGCAACAACACATAAAAGTGGTGGCCTTTGCATCCAGAAAGTTAAAACCCAATGAGCTTAATTATCCTACACATGATTTGTAACTAGCTGCAATAATTCATGCTCTTAAAATCTGGAGGCACTACTTGTACGGGGCGGCATTTGATATCTTCAATAACCACAAAAGCCTAAAGTACATCCTGACACAAAAGGATCTGAATCTGCATCAACGCTAATGGATCGAGTATTTGAAGGATTATGATTTCACTATTGGATACCATCCGGGCAAGGCAAATGTAGTCACGAATGCCCTTAGCAGGAAGAGGGTAGTGTGTGCATCCTTGTCTGTTCCTGAGTGGAGGAATATGGAGGATCTAGTGGGCAGGAAGCCACAGTTTCTATCTGATCGTGTCCATGCCAACAACATCTGTATCATGTCTGACCTGCTTTATGAACTTCTTGAAGCACAAAAAGTTAGTCCTGATCTGATAGAACTCTCATCTCTACTGTCAAAGCCTCAAACACACCTATTTGTGGGTCTCAACGGTGGTCTTTGATATAAGAACTGTATGTGGGTTCCTAAGAAGTCAAATGTGAAGACAAAGATTCTCAGTGAGGCACATGGGTCAAAGTAAATAGTTCATCTTGACACAACTAAGATGTAAAAAGACATACAATGCTAGTTCTGGTGGAGGGGCATGAAGCATGATATTGCTGAATTCGTATCTAGGTGTCTGACATGCCAGAAAATTAAGGCAGAACACCAGAGGCTAGGTGGTCTACTACAACCCTTGGAAATCTCCGAATGGAAATGGGAGAACATCAGCATGGATTTCGTGGTAGGATTGCCCACGACCAGAAAGGGGTATGACTCTACATGGGTTATAGTGGATCGTCTCACCAAGACAACTAACTTTCTCCTTGTGAATACTATAACAAAATTTTTTGAACTAGCCAACCTCTATATACAGGAGATAGTACGTCTGCATGGAGTTCCAGTGTCCATTGTCTTAGATAGGGACCTGAAGTTCACATAAAAGCTGTGGAAATAGGTTCAAGATGAACTGGGCACCAAACTGAACTTCAGTACAGCCTACCATCCACAAATATATGGGTAGTCAGAGCGTACAATGCAAATTCTGGAGGATCTTCTACAAGCTTGTGTTCTTCATTGGGAAGGCTTGTGGGACCACTATTTGCCTTTAGCTGAGTTTGCATATAATAATAGCTATCAAGCAAGTATTGAGATGCCTCCCTATGAAGCTCTCTATGGCCGACCGTGCAAATCTCCGCTACACTGGGATGACATCGGGGAACACACCTTGATGAAATCTGAGGAGATGCAGTTGTATACATACAAAGTTGTACTGATCAGGTAGAGGATGAAGCTGGCACATGATAGGTAGAAATCTTATGCATATGCTCACTGACAGGAACATCAGTTCAAGGAAGGTGATCATGTTTTTCTAAAGATCCGACCTATTCAAGCTTTGGCCAAGAATAAGGGGAAGCTCAGTCCTCACTATGTAGGACCCTTTGAGATCCTAGATAGAGTTGGTGAATGTGCATATCATCTTGCTTTGTCACCTCAGTATAGTGCCATGAATAATGTCTTTCATGTATCAAATCTTAAGCCTTATGTCAAAGATCTCAGTCACATTCTAAATCATGAGCCTCTCAAGTTGAAAGATGATCTGTCTTATGCTGAATCCCCAGTCAAAATTCTTGATTTGAAGACAAAGGAGCTTCACAGTAATCGACATACATATATGGTGAAAGTTCTCTGGAGCCACCATGATTAGACCGATGCCACCTGGGAGTTTGGGTCTGAGGTCGAGCAGAAATACACACATCTCTTTTGAGCTGCTTGAATATTGGGGCAAAATTCTTGAAAAGGAGGGGAGAATGTGATAGAGTGAGTTTTACTTATTTTTTCTTTATTTCTCTTATAATTTGTTATTTCCAATAATAACCTTAACCATTTCCCTTACTTAATTGACTTAAATTGATTATCAATTTCATAAAAATTCAAACCCTAATTTCATAGTAGTTGAAATCCATGTATTAGGGTACATAGTCAATTCATATAACAAACATACAAGTTTGAATCTCAATTCTCTACCATGGCTAGATAATATCATCATTAAGCTTGGTTTAAAATTTCATTCAAACAGGACAAGCCAGTTGGGAGTTATGAGCTTTAGAAAATATCCACATTATTTGATTTATGGCATACCTAGGACCTAAGTTATTGATCAAATGTGTGACATTGATGTGTCACGTGGCTACCTTAGCTAAACCACCTACCCAAACTTTTTCTCAACCATTAGATGAGGCAAAGTGTAGGTCAAGTAAAGATCTGATGGTGCAAACCTTGTCCCTAACCTCCCTCCCTTCTCGCCCTCTCTCTCAACAACCTGAGCTTCTAATCGTGACTCCCCGAGATTTATCCTCTCGCCCACTCATGATTCTAGAAGGATAAAAAATCCATTCATAACCAAAATGAGTTCAACGAACCCTATATTAAGCCCCTTCACCCCCAAAGTAGGGAGAACTAACTCCCTTATCTTCTCTGTTCTCACTCTGGCGGCGGCTGAGGAGATCGAAAACACAAATCAACCCTAAACCTAACCCCGACCCTATATAAGGACCCTATTGGAGTTGTCGCCACCCATTCACCTTAACCCCATACTACAAAACCTACTTGTGACCATACCACCTCCCAATTGCATCCCTGTGTCATAGTGGCATAACCGCACAACTCCTTTTAGGGCTTCACATCTCCGTGCCTTCTCCCTCTCAATCACCACCTCCACAGAAACTGCTAGCACTGGTCAAGCTCGGACGACACCTTTCCACCCAAGCTAGGGGCTTGCTGCTCCCTTTCCCCTCCAGCACTGGTGAGCCCTCCACTACATTCTTATGCTCTGAAGGTGGCTCGAGAAAGGAGAGAAGAGACTCGTGGGGCCAGATGGGCTTATTAGCAGACACCACCTCAGTAAGGTCAGGCTTGAGTCAACAAAAGACAGTGGAGCTGTGCGCTTGTTTGGGGCCAAACCACGAGCGTCAAATCAGCAATCCATGATCCATCTCATGAGACATGGGATCAACATGAGCCATTGATCCAGTCGGATCCCACCGTTGATCAAGGTAACACCTTTTTTTCAAATATAAAAAAATGGGTTATCTGCGAAAAATCATAGAAATTAGTAGGAATATTGGATAGTAGTATAATTATATACCATTTTCATCAGAACAATGCAAGCTATTCTAATAAAATATCCTCAAGACCTAGATCTAACTCCTTTAACAAAAGTACTAGCATAGAGCCTAATGATCATACTTATGTAATTTGTTTTTGGTATATCAGAGGGTTTTTATTCATCTCGCCCCTCTCATGCAAGAAAAATCTTGGTTAACATTACAATTGGAAAGGATATTAACTGAATTAAACATAGTATTACTACTACCATTACATGACTCTTGATTGATAATATCAAGAAGACTACTAGGTGGCGTCCTATAAACATAGAACTCCCCCTGGGTTTTTTGGTGTGATTTAGCAAGGGCATCTGCGACCTTGTTTCCTTCTCTAGGAACATTCCTACAGAGCCAAGTATGTTTCCACTCCCGTCTGATTTTATCTAACCATGGGGCCAACTTTGGATAGTCATATTTCTTTCCTACCATAGAATCTTTAGTGCGCTTTGAGTCTGTCTCAATGATAAGCTGGTTACAAGTGATGGATTGTCCAACCTCTATTGCCAACTTAATCACTCATAGTTCAACATCTAACACACTGTGAGCCTTAACCTTTTTCCCCCAGCCACCCACCCACTGCCCAGTATAGTCCCTACACACCACTGCAACTGACGATGAGTTCACTGTAGGATTGAAGGTAGCATCAGTATTGAGTTTTAAACAGCCTTGGTGTGGCATCTCCCATCTCGTGTTCTTTGCTAGGTCCTTCCCTGTCAGAGCATCTTTGCCTGCCCACGCCTAAGTAGTAATGATGCATTCCTTGTTAATGAGGTGGTCCAAGTAATTGTTGGAGTGTTTTATATTCTCGAATACCTACTTTTCTAGAGTTTCCAGCACCCTACCATGAACTTTGAGCTAACTGCATTGTTCACCTTCATGTGCTCCTTAATCCACGACCACACATCAGTACTTGCGAAGAAATCATTCTAGATTTGCCTATCGAGGATAGCCTTCTAGACTCCAGTCACCTTCGTGCAATCTCTTAGGGCATGGAGTATAGTCTCTTCATGTACTCCACAGATTGGGAAGGTAGCATTGGTTGACAATTGGCGTATCACTCTTTTACTATTAGTAAGGATGACATTATGGCCGACCAACCAAAATAAGTATTTAACCTTCATTGCTACTTTAATAGTCCATATGATGTCCCATTTTCTAGGGACCCTGACATCTTTATCCCGTCTTAGGATTTTGTATGCACTCCTGGTTGTATATTGTCTCGTATCAGAATGAATCCAAGTCAAGGTGTCCTCCCCTTCGACATTACTGGGGACTTCCATCATAACAATCTTCTGAGTAATTTCTTGAGGCATGCAATTGTTAAGAAACTCCTTGTCCCACTCCTTGGTTCGATTGATGAGGCTTGACACCTTTAGATCTTGTAAGAATTCTGGTATGGGTCTAAGAACATGCTCCATCAGTGTTCCATCAACATTGCACCATTTGTCTTTCCAGACATTTATGTCCTGACCGCTGACCGGGATGTACACTGAGTTATTAGGGATGAACTTCTTATAGTTTAATACCGATCGTGCCACCCTGGAAACTCCAGGTTTATTTCCATCTGTGTATCTCACATACTTAGTGTTCATGCTCATACACCATGTAGATTTCCTCCTTGTTGCAGTCTCCCAAGCATGTTTAGCGATGAGGGCTGCATTGAGTTCTCTCATGCTATGGATACCCAACCTGCCATGGTCCTTGCTACACATTATCTTATTCCAAGCCACCAAGGACATTGGGTGGTTCTTATGGTTACCCCCCCCCCCCCAAATGAAAGCTCGAATGCTGTTGTCAATACGATCACATACCTTCGCAAGAATGACTGCTATTTGCATAACATAACTAGGTATCATCATAAGAGTGGCTTTAGCAAGACATACTCATCCAACCAAGCTCAAGCTTCTCATTGACCATGCTGTGATGGAGGATTCGACCCTGTTCAACATATTGCTATAGGTATTATTAAGCACTCTTCCATGGATGATAAGTACTTTCAGATATTTTCCCAAATTATCCGTGACAGTAAAACCATTTACCCTTCTGATTCTATTTTGCATACGGATCGGGACACTCTAGGAGAAGAAGATGGATGAATTATTGACCGAGATTTCTCGCCTCGATACACGACCAAAGCTCTTGAAGTAGTTTACTATCGTCTTCATCTCCTTGACCTCAACTTTAGCAAATAGTAACATGTCATACGCAAAGCACATATGAGAAACATTTGGTCCATTGTTGTACAGTTTAAAGGGGGTCCATTTCTTTTCAGCCACTAGACCTTTGATAGATAGACATAACCTATCCAAACATAGTACAAAGAGATAGAGTGAGAGCGGATCTCCCTGTCTTAGGCCCTGGGTAGCTCTAAAGGAACCTACCGTCCTTCCATTCCAAAGGATTGAGATTTCCCCGGTGGATATCAAATTAAGAATATAGTTATGAATAGGGTTGGGAATACCCAGTTTCTCAAGGTATCTGAGATAAATGGCCATGTCATCTTGTCATAAGCCTTCGACAAGTCTATCTTCATTTTAATGAACCGTTTTCAAATTAGTCATCTAATTAGGGTTTACTTAGATGATTGTATGCTTAACTAAGTTAACCATTGTTTAAAGCTTGATTAGTGATGGTAGTTAAGTTTTGATATTTTGAATATAATGAGAAGGTTTAATCATACTTTGATTTACATAATTAGGGTTAAGATTTGGAAACCCTAATCGACCCAAATTAGGGTTTTGATGACATATGAATACATAATTTGATAAGTATAGTGTCTCACTAAATGATTTTTAGTATTTTATGTGTAACTATGATTTAATTAAAATTTGGATATGATTTGTATATCTGAAATGTGAACACTATTGAAAAATATAAGAATTTTTGAATAATGTTCTGACCTATTTATCGGTCGAGTTTCAAACTCAACCGACCATATTTTCAGATTGATATAGCAATGTGGTAATTGAATTTTATATTTTTATTGGTATATCCAATTGATCTAAAAGTTTAAATGTAGTTGTTAAACTCCATTATAGACATTATATTAAATTTTCATAATTTTTGGATGATGTTTGGTCTCTACAGAGAGGGGTGTCGGTCGAGTTCTGTGAAGGACAAACTCAACCGACCATGCTGCAGACTACAATATAGCAGTGTAGTATTTGATTTTTAGTTATTTATTGGTAACTACAAGTGATCTAAAAACTTTACTATTTCTTATAAAATCAATTTAAGACATTTTTTTAAAGTTTAATAATTTTTGGATGACTTTTGAGTTCTGAAAAGTGTGGTGTCGGTCGAGTTTATAACTCAGCCGACCAACCAGTCTGAGCAAAATAAAACTATAATGAAGGGCTTGTTTATGATTGTTCTCAGCACCTCAATTCATCTATATGACTAACCTAACACACAAGGAGCTCTCATAACTCATCATTCCTGTCAAAGAAATGAAATTCTTGAGAGAGATGAGAGCTAGGGTTTTGAGAAGAGAAAGTGGTGGAGATGTTGACCTAGGGTTTCTCTATCCAAGATATGATGAAATCAAGTAAGTTTAGCTGCTTTTCATAGCATTTCATGGTAATCTTCTCTTACATGTCAAGATTCTATCCCTCCCTTGATTTGATTTGAAATCACATCAAATCTCCCCCTTTTCTCACTCTTTATCTTCTGATCCCCATTTCTAGGGTTTTTGAGTCGAGAGCAGAAAGAATTGGATTCATTTGCTAGAGTTTGATTGGGTTTCCAAAAATGCAGAGTTTGACCTACGAAATTAAATGCTTGGCACCTGAGGTGAGTGTTTTTGTCCATCCTAAGCTTTGTATTCATGTTGAAATCCTAATTCCATTTGGTTAAAACAATCAGAAACCTTATTTGTATATGTATGTGATTGGATTTGATTTGGGAAAGATATTGGGGGATCCAATTCTACTAATTTTGATTATTTCTCAGTGATCGGAACTTGGTTAGTTCCTGATATATTGATTGAGGATCCATGGGTAATCTTATGGGTAGATGACTATGCTATTTCATGTGAATATTGCCTAAAAATCAGCCCAATGGCCGATATGCTTGGAATTGAATCGACATGTATATAATCATATTTGAATTGTACTAGTTTGTATTATACAAGTGTATTGTTGAATGTTAATGGAATTGAATGACCACACATCCTGATTAGGATTTGTGTTGAGGAAGTGAATCAAATGAGTCAATTAATCAATGTATACATATGATTGATGAATGAAATATGTGAAAATGGAAGCTAGGGTTTCCATGTATGTGAATATCCCTAATGAACCTCTATGCATCATTATGAAATTTCTTAGTGATATGGCTCTTATGATGTGTTGAAATAAGTATGACTTCTTGAAAACCCTAGATGTTTAGTATTAAGATGATTATGAGTGATGAAGCTAAAACTTGTATATGATGTTAATGCTAAAGTTGAAAGTATTAATACTTCAATTGAATATGATGAGTCTTACTAATATCATCTAAGTCCAATGCATTTGTTTTAGTATAATAAAGAATGATAATTGTTGATAATGGAATGACATCAGTAGTCAATGACAAGGTACACTTATCTGAATATAAGAGACAATATGAACAAGATGTACTTAATGGTGATTACAAGATAAAGATGAAACTAATGAAGATAGTATGGGGAAGTATTTTATCGTTTATTTTAATTACATGTGGATTAACACAAATTAAATGAAATATACTAAGAATTGTACTTTGATAAATGTTATGTAGAAGAGAAGCATTATATGTAAAGTGAATCAAGAAAGATTGGTCTAAATAATGTAATGAACATGAAATGAAAGAAGTTGAGACTACTGAGTATAAAATGATGGAAAAAGATAAGAATTAGTCAATGATTCTAAGAATGTAACTCCTACCCTAAAATGATGAGTTTGATGATGCTAGTGAATGACAATCTCAAATGGGGGATTAAGAGATGTACATAACCGTAGTTGAATTCAACTAAAAGATGAAACTCAAGTATTTGAATTGATTTACAAGAATGTGTTCTTGTATTATGATTGTTTGATATAATACGTGTACTATGAGAATGAACTATTTTGATGGAATTCAAATGATAATCAACATGTGTTGATTAGTAACCCCATATGAAGAATGTGAAATAAAACAAGAAGAGAACTAAGTCTGTTATGCATGTATATGCATGAAATTTATTTGCATCTATTCAGATTGGATGGAAAAGCATATGTCGTATGATAAATCTATTCTGAGTATGAGTAATGATACATGATATCTATATGCTTTTACTATTGTGAGTTCTAATGCCTCTGCTAATATTTGTTCAGAACTGTGATATACAATGTACTGATAAGATTTATGTTGAAATTGAATTTAATATGCACTCCTTACATTGAGAAACTTTAATAAGGGTAAATATTACATAATGAGATTATGTCTAGGTCTGAAAGCCCACTCATGATGATAAAACCCTGATGGGGTAAATGCTGGACAATAAGATTATGTCTCGGGCTGAAAGCCCACTATTGATGATTGATGTGAGATGATGTAGAAGATAGAAATAATCATAAGTGTTGCAATCTACAAATTTATTGTGCTTCTTGCTTTGATCATTGTCCTTATTGATAAAATTAATCTGCTTCATGTTATTCTAGTTACGCGAGAATACACATATATGATATATGATGTTTTGAATTCTTTTAAGATGAGTAAAAGAGATTAATAATAAGTTAAATGATGGAACATCTAGTTAGGTGCCCTGAACACCGTGAGTTTCCCCCGAGGACCACACTGGGGAAACAAAATAGATCTCCTTGTAGTAATCGATGAATTATGAGAAGGATTTTCAGAATGTGGATCGAGACCTTAAAGGTTAGACCACTAAGATTTATGAGTGAGTCATCTGGAGTGGCTCTGGCCCTAAATTCTTACTATGAAAGTCTATGTCTAGATGGAATATACTCTGATGAAATGAAATATGTGAAATGTGAAATGAAAAATATGTGATATACTATTTTTTTGGTTCCTATCTCGTGTACCCGAGATGAGGACGTGAGCCTCTTTATGCAACCCTGAGGTGGCCAGGGTCAGATGTTGATATCTTAGGGTGGCTGGCTAAACCCTAAGATAGTGACAGTGAGTCGTTGACACAAGAATTAGGCGTGGCGAATTCTACTTGGTGAGGTACAAGCCAAGTAGTTTCATGGCAAATGAATAAAATATGATAAACCATGTAGAATATGATTTGAATGGTTGTTACATTCCTTGTACTACTACTTGATGATTTGTTATCATTGATTATGCTTCTTGTTGAGAAAAGTAATCATTTTGATATGGACATTTTCTATTTCATATTATGATATGTCATGTTGACAAGTTATAAATGATGGTATTTCACATCCATTCTGAATATGAGTTGGATTGCTTGCTATTTAATAGTATTGTTTGGTAGATGTGTATTATGTGTACTTCGGCTTCAGGACTGCATGATGTGTTCCTGGTCTGGTTGGTGGAGTGTCACAAAGATAATGTTATTGTTATGTCTTGATTCAAAATGCTTAGAACTTGACTTATTTCTCATGTAGTAGGGTTCTTAATCTAAACTAAGAAGTATCTATTGATTTGTTCATAGACATGCTCTAAAAGATGTTTCAAAGTTATAATTGGTTTAAGTGATACCTTATCTGTTGGATTAGATTACCATTGTAAGTTAGATATGATTTATGATAGAACTATCTGTTAGACTTTTCAATATGTGCATGTTTCTATTAAGTTTATTATACTTAATCTGATGCTGATGCATGTACCTAGCTTGAGTGGGAGGTATCCACTCACTGGGGCTCTATATGAGTCTCATGAGGTTGTTTCAAATGATTTTAGGTATAATTCTATCCAGCAGAGAGGTCATGACAAAGAAGATATAAATAACATAATCTAGATAGATTAGAATGTCCCTGTACTCTCTCTTTCCTGGGATGGGTTGTAGACAAAGTTTGTTCATCAATTTACATGTATCTGATGTAAACTAAACCGCATATGAGAACAATATTTCATTCTGGTTTTTAATGCAGTTGAATATAAATTTGTGATATCTAAAATGTGATGTCCTTGATTTGACATTGATTTAAGAATTTGTGAAGAAAGAAAAAGGAAAATAATTATCTGTGTTTTTTATATATTTATATTCACCTTTATTGAGAATTCATTGTTTTATTTCATAATCTGAGTTTAGGTTTTGGGATTATCTCTAATGGTTGATATTTATGCTGATCAAAAGAGTGGTCCCGAAATTTATATCCATCATCTTCTTAGCTGAGGCCCTTCTCATAATATGTATAATCTCCTGAGCCACTGTAATGTTATCTGAGATTTTCCTTCCAGGGATAAAAGCACTCTGTGCAGGGGAGACCCACTGAGATAGATAATTTTTCAATCTATCAACAATGATTTTGGACGTCAGTTTGAGACTAATATTATTAAGCGATATGGGACAAAAATGTTTGCATACTTTCGGCTTGGATCTTTAGGGATCATGACAATACTTGCATCACAGAGGTTGCTTTCCAGAGGTCCACCTTGTAGTGAATTTTTTATCATCTTTAGGAGGGGATGTTTCATTGCATGACAGTTTCTCAGAATAAAGCCTCCATCAATTCCATCAGGGCCTGAGGCCTTATTGGGTTTTGTTTTGCTCAGAATATTATGAATTTTGTTTAGGCTGGGGATGGAACACAAAGCTTGTTGTGCCTCTGCATTCAGGCCATTGAACTTACCGATAAACTCCTTAATCTTAGTGGCATTGTGGCTAACCAGTTCAGTAAACAACTTTTTAAAATAATCAAGGACAAGACTGCAAACTATGTCCGCATCAGTAATCCAACTTCCTTCAATATCTTTAAGCATAGTTATCGTATTGTGTCTCTTCCTTTGTTTGCCGTAAGCATTGTAGAACTTGGTATTCGAATGGCCATCCGTGAGCCATTTTATGTGACTCCTTTGTTTAAGGTCTGCCTCCTCGTTCTTAAGGATTTCACCGTATTGAGCTTCCATATCAACAATCATGTTAGTGGTCATAGCATTATGTCTATCAGCCAGACTTTTTTGAAGAGTGTTGAGGTTTTGTAGAATTCTTTTCTTCTCCTGGGCAATCCATTTATGGTTATCCGATACCCATCTATTAATCTTGCCTTTGGACTATTTGAGAGCCTCGTGAAAGTTAAGGTGTGGGTTCCATATCTCTGTAATAAGCTTATGAAAACCACTGTCCTTGGACCATGATTCTCTAAAGAAGAAACAGTGGGGAGCCGAGTCACTTCTAACCGCTCGTACAAGGATAGGGCAATGATCGAAGAATGCCTTGGAAAAATGTTCTACAATGTAGTTGGGATAGGAATGCATAAAATCAGAATTTTCTAGGGCTCTATCAAATGTTCTTGTAATCTACCATGAATGTAGTTGGGATAATTCCGCTTCCATAAGTGTATTATTAAAGAGAGTGGCCTCACTGAAATTGTAGTGCTTGCTTCCAACTTATACTCAGGTAATAAGGTAGTGTTGAAGTCCCCAAGAAATACACAAGGGAGGGTGAAGGACTTGCCCATAGAAACCAAATGCTTCCATAAAAATTTACGAAGTGAGATGTGAGAATTCACATAGATAAAAGTGATAATCACAGTGTTGTTAACTTTGCAAGTTACAAATTGACGGTGGCAGTTGATAACAATGTTTTAAAATGCGTTATGCGGTATGCGTTTGGTCAGGGTACCTCATAGAGTATAAGTGGAATGGGGGAGCATAAGCAGGGCATATGCGTTTTTGGATTTTTTAGATAAATTCAATATTTATACAAATATTTAATTAAAAGAATATAATCATAACCATAGATTTCATACTATCTAGTTGTGTAGCCTAATAGCCAAAATGTACCAACAAATCATTACATCATGAAAAAAGAAATACATATTTCTCTACATCAAGAAGAAAAATCAATCAACAAAACCCTAAGTTTATATAATGTAATAGAATATACAAGTAACACAACAAACTAACACATACAGTTCATAGCACAACATTTATTGAATGAACACAATAGGAATAACCACAGTAACACAACACATGGTAGTTCAAAGTAGAAATAGAAAAAGAACATCAAAAACAAAATCAAAATATCAAAATGATATGAAGAAGTCAAGTCAGTAATAAATAGAGAAGAAAAAGTCATAGGGAATATAAATTGCTCCCTAGGCAACACACAAATTTGATACTTGGTAAAAGAAAATATCATATCCAACTAATATCTCCGATGTATTCCACTTTTATACAAGACAAAATAAGAACTGTTGCAAGTGCAACATGCTCTAATCTTAGAGCAAAATAGAAGAGAAAAAAAAGAGCGAAGGAAAGAGCATAATGAAACATTGATATTTGTAAAATGTAATAATATATTGTGCACCACTCATCAAAACCAAATTATTTCTGGGGTAGCAAAATTTTAATATCTGATCTAAAACCAACTATATAGAAGTTGTCATTTAATTTGGTTGATTTATTTATATTTTTTTGTCAAGTCACCAAATGAAATGTGAGGCCTAAGCGGCCGCATATGCAGACCACAGGCTGCATATGCAGACCACATGCCGCATATTCGGTCCATGTCCAAAAATAGCACTGCATAGTTATATGCGGAGCATAATGAAACATTGATATTTGTAAAATGTAATAATATATTGTGCACCACTCATCAAAATTGAATTATTTCTGGGGTAGCAAAATTTCAATATCTAACCTAAAACCAACTATATAGAAGTTGTCATTTAATTTGGTTGATTTTATTTATATTTTTTTGTTAAGTCACCAATGAAATGTGGGGCCTAAACGGCCGCATATGCAGACCACATGCCGCATATTCGGTCCATGTCCAAAAATAGCACTGCATTGTTATATGCGGAGCAGCTGAGGGCTGCATACGCATATGCGGCCGCATAAGAAGCCTCATGCGGGGCATATGAGAACATTGGTTGATAATTTGTATGTCACACACTCCATATTTCTAGCAAATCCAAATTCTTCTCGAGAAACCCCTAGCTTCGCACTTGAAGGACTTGTTGAAACCCAACTCCTTGATAGTTTTAGTGGTTGCAGTTCCAGTAATCCATGGTTCAAGAATCCCCACCAGATGTGGTTTTTTCTATGAGACTAAGTATCAAAGGACTCGACATGTATCATGGTTGTCGATCCCTCTTGTATTCCAATAGTGTGTATCTAACATTAAACAAAGAGGGAAGAGGATAACGAAGGTACCCTATAGACACACACTTATGCATCCATAGAAGTTTTCGTGTCTTCAAAATCTAAAACAACCCCCCTCCTCAACCTCCTGACGTAAATGTGGGATTTTATGCCTCTATTTGTAAGGAGGTTTAGGTCTGGCTGACTTCATTTTCGCACATGAACCCTTCAATTTCCTGCCTAGAGGTAAGCATGAGTGGATTGTATTTGGGTTTATTTCAGCTAACATGTCTGGTTCCTCTAACACTCCATCATCCTTGTTATCTTTTCCCACCTCTGTCTCCTTGTTTTCAGTATTAGTAGTAGTGGTACCTTCCATATCTATATTCTTGGTCTTTTCCTCAGTTGGCTTCATTACATTATTGACTTCCTCTGGTATGACTTTGTTAGCATCAATTGCTTCAAGGTCAATCACCTCATCAACATCGGGATTAACAACAACATGGTCATTGTTCTTTGTTTACTCAATGTTCTTGGTTTTGTTTATCTCCTTCAACACCTATCTCTTATCATCTTTTGTTTCAACATTCTTCTTCTTCCATATATTTTGAGCCTTGTGTGTCATCCTAGCCGTATCTTCAGTATCAACCACACCTTTTTCAACACCTATCTCCGTGAGGTCTTGACCTCCCCCATCATCATCCTGATCAACAAGCATGGTGAACATATTCTATTCCTTCGTAGTATCGATGTTGTTCATAGCTTGGTGCTTTGGTTTGGGTTTATGTGTTGTGGCCTTCCGGTGCTGTGTTTGCCACCTAGGTCCACTGTTGTTATTATGATTAGAAGAGGATCCTCCTTGTTCCTTATTGGGCCCGTCCCTGTTCTTGTTCTGTTCTGCAGCTTTGATGTTGGACATGCACTTAGACTCCAAGTGCCCTAGCTTCCCACAGTAGTCATAGGAATCTGGGAACACTTCATATTCGACCTGATAGATCTTGTTATTAATGTAGATGGTGTGTATCAGGGGTTTGGAGGTATCAACTTTGATAGCTAATCTGGCGAACTTACTTCTCGTTCTGGATACTGTGTGAGTATCCACTTTGATCAAGTAGCCTAATGCCAGCCCAATGTAGTCGAAGAGAGTTAGCACGTAAAGATGGAGAGGTAGATCTAGGATGCGGACCCATGTTACAAGAAATCTTGGGAGATCACTAGTTGGGCAAAATGTGGGGTCCCAATGCCAAACATCTAAGCATTTACCAAATAGTTTCCATGGTCCCCCAAACAGGGCAGTATCAAAATCACGCCGGTAGGAGAATTGCACCACGTAATGGCCTAAATCAACTTCATATATATTAAATCTACCTATGGGGTTCCACAAAGCTTTCAAACGATCCCTCATAGTCATGTACCCTAAATCAGATCCGATGAGTCTCGCCACCATCGTATATTTCCATGGTCTCGCCAAATCCTCCTCACCATCAAGATTAATCTCCAGCATCGGTTGTCCACTGGCCACTTTCAGAGATACGTCTGTAGTGGCAAGTCTACATTCATAAAGGCTTTCCAATAAGCATTCGGCACCCTCATGGGTTTGTGCGTCATTCAATGGGGCATATGAGTTTGGTACACAGGAGCCCTCGTTATGTTGGCTTGTCTCCTTCGTCCCCCCTTCATGTGAGTTATTTTTCCTTCCCCAAGTAGCGACATCATTAATAGCTTGATGGTTGTTGCTCAGCAGGGGAAATGAATCGGCATATCCTTTTCTTTGATTATTGATATCCACCGAGCCCTCATGCTCGTACTGTCGGCCATCACCCCTCATACCTACAAATTGAAACTCAAGTCCTACGCTTGGTATAGCAACTTTAACTCCTTTGCCGCATTTGTTTGAATGTCCCCCATGTTCGACTGGAAAATCTTGCCCTTTTCTTAAGCCTCCTTCCAGATCCATGAACTGCATAAGATCCTCCCGATGCTCCTATTCTCCAGGCACTTATTTACCTCCTCTGACTCCTCCCCCATACAAGTTGTCATTGTCGTCTCGCCCTCGCCCCCCGTTCTCCAGAGCCCCCCGAAACCCTAGTCGCCCCCATCATTTAATTATGTAATAATGGTTGTTAATTAATGTAACCTAATTATTTGTGCAACATAACCTAGTAGAGTCCTTAAATCACACATGGCTCGAAACCCTAGCCAAATAGGGATAGTTCACTCTAGACTTATAGAAAACCCTAAATTTGGTTCTTTATCTACATATGAATACCTCCATGCATTTTATTCCTAACCCTAAATATTTATTGACCCTTCTGATCATGGCCGAACCTGATAACCCTGGATTCAACCCTGACCTATCTGATTTATGGGAATCCTAAAATAAATCATTAATTCTATAACCCATAGCTGAAACCCTAATGTTGGGCGTTTCTTTTCTTGAACATAAATAGGTATCATTAAATAATGGAAACCCTAAAATAAAGACTTGATCTTGTGACTCTGAAATAAGGTATACGAGATGGATAAACACTGATCTAATCATATGTATGACTACTACCTCAATGAATGTTGTTTCGTGTGACTATTTAATGATGCTTGTGAATGAAGATCTGGTTCCTTTTCATAATTTAGTTGACTACCAAAATCTCTTATATTTTCCCTTTTGACATCTTTAGATATGAGTGCACACATATATGGGAATGTCATTAAGGAAAGTATACAAATATTGGGGTCGTCACATTGATGGACCTGTCGTAATATGTGATATATTACAGGTTGATAGGAGATCAGTTTTAATTTACCTACTTTTCTGGTGATGTGGTTGTTTAGTTGTTGATCACACATTTTGTTTTGAGTAATCTCATTTGTGTGGCTCTGGGTTGTCACAATATTCATGTGATCTACAAAAATCAAATAAAATTGGGAGCAATTCCCCATATGAACATGAATGAGGTGAGTAATCATCTGAGTGGCCTACAATGTAGAGCAATGGAGATGGGTGACTATGAAAATAGGAATAGGAATCACACAAATAATCATATCACTTATGCACAAAATAAGATATGATGCACCTACATGATGGATGAAAATAAAATGAATGCATTCTAATGCCTCCTATAAGTATGGAATGATGCATGTAAAAGATATCCCATCCTAAAGATGAACATGAAAGAAAGGTGGGTACATGTAGAATATTTCCACTTTATCTTTATTTATTGCATATAGAGAATAGTGTGAAAATAGACTTTAGGCAACTTTTCCTCTTTTCCTCCTATTTTTCTTTCTATTTCTATAACTTTTTTCTTTTTTTTGCCCAATATTTTAGAAAGACAAATAATTCATGCTTGGGATTTTTCACTATATTTTTTGTGTTTAGAGAAGGAGTAGGGTGTGAATTTTCCCCCTCTCTTTCTTAATGAAGAAAACTAAAGTGGAGAAAAGATATACACCTTGTGTGATATGCAAAAATGATTAGAGATACACCTTATGTGATATGCAAAAATGAATGTATTAAAATGCTCAAATGACATGATAAAAATTTTCTTTACTAATGTGTAAGAAGATAAACTTAACTATATGTTGGATATTATGTCATGCAATGTAATAAATAGGAAAATAACTTGGATTAAATTTTATCCTCCTATGGTGGTGAATGAAATGAATGAAAGTGAATGAGATTACATGACAAAGAGATAGTGCCTTTCCCTACCATGATATGTCCCTCTCCTATCAACTTGTTTAACATGGTAAGCTTTTAGTTTATTTTTAAAATTAACATTAGAGATCATGTTACTATTTGGTTGGTTTGGACTCAAACATCCTTGTCATAACCCAATCCTTAAAGGTTGAGTTAGCTTTTTCACTCATCTAGTATGTCTTCAAGTTGACTAATCCAAACAATTCCTCCAATTAGTGTCACTTTAGACTTAGCACATTAGCTTAAAAGATAGGGCACTAAGATAGATTTTGATTTAAAAAAATCCCTTCAAAAGCATTGAGCATACTCTATTTACTGGACTGATGCAATCATGATTAATTAAACTCCATAATTACACTAGATAGATGTGGATCCTACTAACATGATGAAAAACACATAACAAAATATGCAAACTAACTAAAATATATAAAATATGATGAAAGAAAAACTCATTCCATTTCCCCCAAGATTTAATTTGACCATGTTCTCATAGTTGAGAATCAAACAAAGAGGTGGACAGGGGGTACCAAATGTTCACAATGGTGGTGGAGGGAATGTTCTCCGTGGAACTTTGGTCTATTGGGTAGTAGGTGTTGGTGAACGGTGGAGGCCCAACAAGCATGTTTGGTAGCTAATGGTAGCTAGAAAAGTTCCCCTGACTCAAATAATGATCATAGAGAAACTACTGATAATAAGTTATGCACTGCAAGCATGTGTAGTTGTTGTCTTGGTTGACCATGAGAAGACACTTGTTGTCGTAGATCACATTCTACTGACGGAGTAGCTGCTCCTTAATTCCTTGGACTCTAGTCAGGGTGGTTGAGTGTTGTTGTCCCTAATGTATGGATTGTAGCATCCCATACATTCCCTCCATGAATAAAGAATCTCCCGATGGTGGAGGTGCTAGAGTTGAGGAGATGAAAGCTACATGTCAGAGAGGGATGTGATGCATGAATTGACGTGGCACAAAAGGAGTGGATTCCTCCTCTTTCTCTTCCTCCTCTAATCCTTCTTCTTATTACTATTCCTCGGTCTCGTCCTTTTCTTCTCTGGAAGTTATGATTTCCTCTCCCTCTATTAGACATTGAAGGCAGCACACACCTTTCAAGCGGAAGATGGGTTGTGGAAGAGAAGAACCCTTTCTACAATTTTCCCATCCTGAGTGTAGTAGGCCTACACCCTTCCTTCATAATTGGAGATGAGGTGGGCCAGCTTGAAGTTCTTGAAGTGCTTGAAGTCAAGCTTGGATAGAATTGGGGGATGGTTGGTCTTTGATATATAAAGTCATAGATGCATAAAAAACATTGTGAGAAAGCCCCTAAAATGAATGGGGGTGCCTCTCTGGGATGGGTTTTATACTGCCACCAAGAGAAGGAGAAAAATGAACCAAGATTGACCCACTCCTTTTGCATGGTTAAGAGAGACCATAGGACATAAAGGTTTGCATTGTAGACCCTCCCTTGCTCCTGACTGGACCTGAAATAGATGATTTTTTTTCAGGTAGAGGTGAAGAACACGGGCAAATGGATGCTCGATGTCCATCATTGAAGATGGATGCCACTTGATGATGAAGCTCGTGGAAGTGCACTCATCTATCTCCACACCATTCTATAGTTGAAATTGTTGGGGGGGGGTGAACCACACATCACCCATGGACGTGGTCCATCCATAGATGGCATAGAAGTCACTAAGAGTGAAGTGATGGTTGGTGTTGAAAAGCCAAAATGTTATCCAACTGGCCTCCCACCTTCCACATGCTCTGGGATGCAAAACACCTCCAACGTGGCAAGAAACTCATGGATGAGGTTCAGATAGGTTGGCCATCACCAAAGAAGGGATGATTGCCTACCATGATTTGCCCGTTGCAAACTTGTTGGAGGTTCTCAGTGCACCCGACCTTGACTAGGAAGGATTGGCCCCCATATCGAGTGGGTATGAGCTCTCATTTTTAGCACCACATATCATTTCTTTTAGGCTTCATCCAGGAAAGCCACCCTTGTTGTATTTGGAACCAACTGGTGTGGAATGAGGGTGGATGATAGAGATTTATGCCTAGACACCATGTCATGAATGTGGATGATATAAGATGGAAAGATAAGAAGGGAGCTCATGGAATATTTTTGATCACCATACTATTATTGTGACTGATCAGGGATGTAGTGCACCTATTGGAGTAAAGGGGAGTGCTTGGATGTGATTTTAGATCACCACATGCCCCTCCTTTTATAGTTAACATGCACTCTGATTGTGTTGGGTCGGTTCCACTGACTCAACGTCACTGATAGCAATGTCTCCACCGATCTGTGTGATTGTTGGGGCCAACTTCTAATGTCGAGGTACTAGGTTGTTGATATACTAACCCACAGATCGCCTAACATTGGTGATACTGATGTGGGTATATCATGCATGGATTAGTGCCTCTGACTATTTGACATGGTTGTTATCTATATCATTGATTTCAGTGCCATAGATCTAGTTTTTTTTGTCGCTACTACTGACATGGATGTTGGTAGTATGAGCATGAATTTTTTTATCTCTGACTTGTTCTTCGATTTGATTTACCATCATCTTTGGTGCTATCGAGTCCTTTTTTAGTGCCATCAAGATAGATCTCAGTAGTACCGAGCTAATTTATTCTGTAGCCTTAGAGTTTTGATAAAAAATGTCAGTACCACTGACACGATGGTCGCTAGAACCAAGGTGAGATTTTCCTTGCTCCCCTTGATCTTGTTTATGTGGTACCAATGAGATGCCGCTCAATTCTACTGAAAGAAAAGTTCGCGTATCTCTGTTAAATTTGGTCGAAATGTTTTGTTTCTACCAACAATGTGGTCAGTTCTACTAAAACTAACTACATACTCACACCTATAAATGGTAAGGGTTTGATGCCACCGATTAGGCTATCATTGATACCAAGATTTCTCATGAAATCTACTTTCCCTCTCTAGATTAACTGTCAGTACCACCGATAACATTGCTGGTGGTAACGAAGCAAAATGTTCAAGCAAACTTCACAAGCACATCAAGGTACATTTCTCTTGCATCAACATTAAACTAAATGAATGAAATATGAATAAAAAACAAAAAACTAACTCCGCACATGATAAATAACAAAAAATAAAGTGGGTTTCCTCCTATCAGTGCCCTTGTTTAATGTCATAGGATTGACAAGGAAAAACACATCAAGGAATATCCAAGAGCTTCAACTCTTCCTGCTCATGGACCACTTCTCCCCTAAAGTAGTGTTTGAGGAATAGTTCATTAGTCTTGAATACCTTTGCCCCATCACTTATCTCTACCACTCCATGGGGGAATGATTTGACCACCACATATGGTCCACTCCATAGGGATCTTAACTTACCCAGGTGCAATTTCAACCTAGAATCAAAAAACAAAACTCAATGCCCTAGTAATATGGTCCTATGTAAAATATGGTTATCTCAAATCTTCTTTATTCTATACTTATATGTCCTCAAATTTTCATAAGAGTCAAGCCTAATATCATCAAATTTATTCATCTCTAGCTTACACTTCTCATCTGCAATAGATAGATCAAGATTTAATTTCTTCAAAGCCCACTTGGCCCTATGATCCAATTCCATGGGTAATTGAAATGCCCAACCATAGACTAATCTATAAGGAGTGGTACCAATAGGGGTTTTAAAATCCATCTGATATGCCCAAAGGATATGATTTAATTGCATGCTCCAATTTGTTCTATTGCTAGTGATGGTCTTTTCTAAGATCATATTGATTTCCCTATTTCATACCTTTACTTGGCCTTGGGTCTGGGGATGATATGGAGTGCCTACCCTATGTTTACTCCATATTTTCTCAAAAGTGCTCCAAATTTCCTATTTATAAAATAAATGCCTCCATCTCTAGTAATTATTTTGGGCACTCTGAACCTGTAGAAAATATTATCCTTTATAAAACCACATACAACCTACATATCATTGGTGTGGTAGGAATTTCTTCCACCCACTTCAAAATATAATCAACAACGAGTACAATATATAGACTATATTTTTAAGACACAAACAAACACATAAAATCAATTCCCTACAGGTCAAACACCTCAACTTCTTGAAAGATACTGAGAGGAATTTCATGTCTCCTATAAATGTTTTCCATGCATTGACAAGCATCGACCTCCTAACAAAGTTTTAGGCATCCTTAATCAAAGACGGATGATAAAATCCACTCTCCAAAACTTTGGCAGCCATCCTTGATCTAGTATAATGTCCCCCAGTGGGCATGGAGTGGCAATGAGCAAGGTTGCTTTCAAACTCACACTAGGAACACCTTTCCACAAAAAAATTCACAGCACTGCCTAAGGAAGATGAGGTCATCCCAACTGTAATACTTCAAGGAGTGGAAAATCATTTCTTCTCCTAATATCCCTAATCTTCTGGTAATTCACCACATGCTAGATAATTTACAACATTAAGATACCATGGTTCCTCTTCCTTAATCACAAAGATATGCTCTTCAAGAAATTCCTCAACAATTGGTATCTCAAATTAGACTCATCCACCCTCTCCAAACAAGAAAAGTGATCTGCTACTACATTCTCTACCCTAGATTTATCTCTAACCTCTATGTTAAATTCTTCTAGTAGCAAGATCCATCAGATTAGTCTCGATTTTGCATCCTTTTCCTGTAAGAGATACCAATGGCAACATGATCAGTCAAAACTATCACCTTTGCTCCTATTAAATACTGCCTAAATTTGTCAAAGGAAAAGATGATAGCCAACAATTCTTTTTTACTAGTGGTGTAATTATGTTGAGCATCATTGAAAGTCCTAGACACATATTAGATAATTGATAGGGCATGATCTTCTTGTTGATTCAAAAATGCTCCAACTGCATAGAGTCACACATAAGCTCAACAATATGGCTCTAGTTTGGAGCCACCACCATGGGTGTAGATATCAACTTCTCCTTTAAAACCTCAAACGCTTCCATAAATGATCAACAAAATTAAATTCAACATCATTTTCTATCAATTCAGAAAGGATTTTTGCTATTTTGGAAAAATCTTTTATCAATCAATGGTAAAAACTTGCATGACAAGGAAAACTCCTAACTCCCTTCATTAAATATGGTACAAAAAGTTTGGAAATCACCTCAATATTTACTGGATTGACTTCCATCGCCTTGTTGGACACCTCATGTCCAAGCACAATTCCTTCACTCACCATCATGTGACACTTCTCCCAGTTCCAAACTAAATCAATGTCCTCACATCTTTATAAGACCTTATCAAGATTGACAAGGTAGTCTTCAAAAGACTCTCTATATATTGAAAAATCATCCATATATATTTTGGGATAGCATTCAACCATATCGGAAAAAATGCCAACCATACATTATTGAAAAGTCTTTGAGGCATCATAAAGACCAAAGGGCGTGTGACGGTAAGGAAAAGCACCATAGGGGCAAGTGAAACTTGACTTCTCATGATCTTGTGGTTCAATGGAAATCTAGTTATACTCTAAATAATAATCTAAAAAGAAAAAGTGTGAGTTGCTGGAAATTCTCTCAAAAATATGGCCAATAAAGGGTTGGGGGGAAATGCCTTCAATGTGGTGACGTTCAAGCGGCAATAATCAATGCAAACTTGCCACCTTGTCACTAACCTAGTAGAAACCAGTTCACTAGTAGAATTAGTAGTGATAGTTATTCCCCCTTCTTAGAAACTAATGGTGTTATGACCCACACCACAGTTAACTAGTAAGTATCATGATAACAACATCATTAAGTTAATTGAGATAAGTTAAGTGCTCATGTGGTGATTAGTGCATCATCAAGTTAATTAAGCTAAGCTAAGTGCATAAGATGCGATTAGTGTTTTGATTAGCTGAGAAAAGTTAAATAACATGTTTGCATACATTGTAAAGGATCTTGCGCTTGAAAAGTTGCAAAAGAAATCATTTGATTTGGACCTACGAGGCGAAAGTTATGACCTTTTTAATTTCCAGGGTCGAATTTGCAATTTTTCCAAGTTTTTGGCGTTATAACCCTTTTACTTTTCTGTTTCACTTTTCTTCTTTGAGCAATGGTTTCTTTGGCGGATCACTGTAGCGGCGCATTTTGCAGAGAAAGAGGAGGCGATCGACCAAGCTCCGTCGACCTTCGTCATCCATTCCTATACTCTTCTCTTCCTCCTCTAGCTGCCCTAGCCCAGCCGCCTAGCAGCCTTAGCCGGCGGCCAGCAGCAGTAGCTGCAGCTGCTGTGCATAGCCAGGGGGGGCGTCTTGGGTGTGCCCAACAGCGGGGGAGCTACCTTTGAGCTCGGCCTGGAGTCCTCAGATTGAATCCGTAGCTCCTAGCCACGATTCAACCATCTATTGAGCTTGATTCCAACCTGTACTTGAAGGAGCAATCACTATGGTATAGGTGGACCTTAATTAGAGTATCCCAAGGTTGAAGACAACCCAAAAATTGCCCAAAAAGAGGCTCTGGATGCATTTCCAGACGAATCCGGACATCCCGAACCACTATGAGTAGAATTTCACTCACTATTCAAGATTTAACTCTGGAAATCAGAAATTTTTGGTTAATTGCGTGTTTTTCTCTCATAACAGTCGTTATCAGGCGTTGTGTGGTATTTGGCGTCACCCGACTTTTTATTTCATAAATCGCTTCTTTACGCTTTTATATGATCTATTTTAGCTTGTGATCAGTGTGGTTTGGACCAGTGGAATTGTATGGTTAATCGGAACCTAAATTGCTCATTTTGAATGTTGAAATCAGTAACACACGACCAATAACAGTATGGTTTGGGTATAAAACCCATGCAGTACATATTTTCAAAATTTATTAGATGCACGATTTCAAGGAAATGATGATGATATGGAAAGTTAGATGAAAACCCTAGTTGCATGTTTTCTACTATGTTTAATGAGAGTGGTTTAATATTTATACGAATTGGCATGTTTCTCTGATATATTATTAGAAATTCACAATTATTGTTAATAATTCATGTTATGATACGTAAGTAAATCTTAATTGAGTTATGTGACGCACAAACCAGGATTAGGGTTAATGTGCACACTTTTCGAGAAATTTCAAATAATTGACAAATGCTACTGACGATTTCTTATATGTGGAGTAATTTACTCTTATCAGTGCAATAAGATGTTCAATTGCATGAACTCAGTGTGTATGTGCCAAATTGACATAAGTTTGGGTTATTTACAAATTTTCAATCTGCCTGCATGCATGATATATGGATTACTAAGTATTTACAATGATTTTGAGTACATTGCTCTATCAGTTCTAGAATGATATCGTATTTTGATTTGAACTGCAATCAAATAGATGAGGTACCATAGAGATACCAAAACCAAGAATAAGTAAGAGAGAGACACAATATAGTAAGAGCTTTCTACGAATAATAAAATAATAGATTTAAGGATCCTGAACACTGTAGAACCCCTATGTGAGGTCTGCACTTTAGGGGTGAAACGACCTAACCCTGACAACGTCCAGTATACAAGAGTCGGAACATACCAACAGGTGGTACGGGGGACGAAGCCCTAGTTGAAGTCTCCTTAAATACAATTTTTAGTGTCCAACATCAACCATAGACAAGATCCTGGTGGCACTAGAGTACAGAAAAGCCATGTAGTGTCCATCATCAACCAGAGACAGGATCCTGGCGGCACTAGAATAATAGGTGGCTTGACTCTTCGCCTGTGTACTCAGCTTAGAGGAGGAGTCCAGTTTACGACACCATAGGAGTGCCGAGGCCAGAGAGCCAGTTTTCCTGCAACAGACCAGGACAACAGTCAGACTTAGCTATCCCGGGGTGTCGGCTAAGTCTTGTACGATGGGATCGTAGTTCGCTATGAGTCTTCATATGTAGAGTACACTGCATATGATCAGATCATAAGATAAAATATATTCATATAGGTTCACAAAGTTTATTATAAGTTAAAGAGTTAGGAAAGATGGAGTTTAGATTCGTATCAGTTGTTCTTTAAATTAAATGTGGATAATCCCTATTATTTAATTGTAACTATAGCTTGCAGAAGTTGTTATTTTAATGAAATGTTGATATTTCCTGATATTTAAGCTATATTGTTTTAGACCTGTTCAGTGTAGTATTTCTTGTATATTATTCCAATTAATAAACATAAATGAGTTATCTGTGATGGTTGGGTGAAATTTATTCACTGAGCCAAGCTACTGAAATATTTTTTAGGTCAGCATCAGCACGAGGAAGCTGAAGGATCGTATCACCCAAGTACTTAGAAGGTAGTACGTAGTTAGTTAGAGGTCTCTTAGTCCTCTCCCCTCGGTCCTTGAGACATAGTGTAGTAGAAAGAGAGAAAATGTAAAGTAATATGTAATTTAGTTTTCAATTAACTGTTGCACTTTATATTCTGCAAGTAACTTGTAATATGTTGTTTAAACTCTGTGGTATCTTTCAAGATTTAGAATCAGTAAGTTTGCTTCCACAATTATTAAGGTTTCAGACTATTCTAAGTTAAAAGATTTTTCCTTTAAGATAATTTTAAGTGATCAAGAAAAGAACAATTTAAGGGTGGTTTACCGAGGGTGACTCCTCGGTCTTCAGGGTCATTAGAGATGGCTCGAGGATCGGGGCGTCACAAATGGAGTCAGACTAACCAATTCAAAATTTGAAATAACATAGATTAAATACGCCGATAGAAGTTTCACTACTACTTCTTCACCACCTCAATCATGATGGGATTTAGATGCCTTTGAGGTTGTTCCATTGGATTTGATCCTTCTTTAGTGTGGTTCTTGTGTTGGTACAAGCTGGGAGCAATTCCTTTGACACCAACATTAGACCATCCGAAAGCAGCCTAATGGTTCTTCAGAACTATAAGCAATTGTTCCTCCTCTTTTTTTTGGTCGGCCTGTTGCTATAAAAACCAAAACTTTAGGTACAAGAGTGCCTAAAAAACAAAACTAGATTTGTGTGTCTCCACGCAGGAAGAGCACATCAGATCTAACAAAACCCCGGAAAGGCCTCAGAATACCAGAACCTATGAACTAACATAATGACCTAATAGGCAGGATAGAGATAGAAAAGATCAAGGAGGTCACACAGAAGCGTTAGCCATACCCACAAATATATCTGTGTGAGTCCACTTGAGACTCCACTAAGGACTATCCTACTAAACGGTCATCACACAAGCTGCAAGAGATGTCTGACAACAGAGAGAGAGAGACACTAAAAAACAAAAGAGAGTTGCAAGGTCTGCCACACCCTACAAGACTCCCTGGGGTGATTAGGCTGCCACTTCCAGAATCACCACCAAACACGAATAGAAAGCTAAATAGACAACAAAGGCACTGGATAACAAGGGACTCTTTTAAGACTCCTCAAGTTCTACAGAACCAGTCTTCATCATTCCGAGTAGACTACTATTCTGAGCACCCACAAAGACTGTGTTGAACGGAAAGAGTCCATCTATGAACTAGCAGAACCTAACAACCCAGAGAAGAGCTCACATCATCCAGAATCGTTAACCTATTCCGATACCTGCACTAAGACATCCACAGGACAGAGCAATCAAAGAGTCTAGATAGATTCAGAGAAATCTATCATAGGGATCTCATCATATTTTTTCCTCCTATGTTTCTTCTTTTTCTTTTTAGATCTAGGTTCCTGATTCACATTGAAATCCTCAATCCCCTCCTCATCTAGATCATAGGAACTAATCGAGGATCCTTCATCAGAGTTCCACAAAACTCTTTGATGATACTCCAGGGAAATCCCTGTATCATGAGCAAGTTGCTTCAGACATGTCAGGGTGGCCAACGAACTTGAAACGACAAGTTCCCAATCCAAGTTCAAGGCACCTACACTCACTGTCGGAGAGTAACCTCTCATGTCTGGTTCTGGATGCATTCGAACATCCACCCTTTGCTCATATTCTTGGTCGACCCTAGTATCCTCTGCCCTAGAGGGGATGTCTTCCTCAGCAGAATGTTGAGCAGCTTGCTGCCTTTTTCCTTTCCCAACTCTCAATTGCAATTGGTTGGGCATTGCCCTGCACCCTGTAGCCTTGGGGTAAGAGGGTAGACGATGGCCAAACTGAGAGCAACCAGAGCAGATCTGAGGCTTCGCCACATAGTTAACCTTCAAATTCCTGGGGGAACCGTCAACGAAGACCTTGACAAACCGTGGGAAAATCGAGCTGGCTTCTATATCCACGCAGACGGTAGCGTCGCCTAGGCAATGGACAGAAAGGCACAAATCCTCAATATCCAGTGGCTTGCCGATGATGCTTGTGATTGCGCTTAATCTTCTTGATGTCCAGTGTAGTCCTAGATTCTCGAGAGTGATCCACATAGGAAGCTTAGGAAAGGAGAGAGGCTGAAGGGGGAGACCCATCTCCCAGGTCTGGACAATGACTAGGGATCCATCCATCATCCACGGTGCCTCTCTGAGGATCCTCACCCTCTCCTTGGTCGTCGGAAGCTTCACAACGAATCCCTCTGTTTCCTCCGTAACGATGGCAAAGGCCCCGCTGGGTCTCCACTGACAGCGGATCCATCCATGAAGGTGACTCTGGAAGGGTTTTCTTCCAGTGAATCTAATTGATACGAACTCCTCCCATTACGGTAGCGGTTCATCCCCGCTTGAAATGGAACAGCAGCTAACGTCGTCGATGATCTCCGGCTCGATATAACTGACTGGGGGATTTTCTTTGCAAGGCTCTCCCTCTCCAGACCGACTAGAGCACAGCCAATCAGTCGATTCACAGCTTGCCAAAGAGTCTCCAGTCTTCTCTGGCGGCCGAGTCGTGGGCGAGGGCGGGGATGCGGAGTTAGTCGAGGCGGACGGAACTTCAGGGTTGCCATTAGTCTGAGGCGATGAAGATCTCCGCTCTCCTTCAGCCTCACATAAGCTATCAGGAGGAATCGATGAAGGTTCTGGTGGAGGGTTTCTCACCCCCGAGTTGGCACCGCCCCTAGGGTTTTCCCCCCTCCCGCGACCTCACCCTGCCCTTCCGCCTCTCCGCGACATCCTGCCACCTCTTGAAGACATAATGATGTAGAAATTATCAGTAAAAGCTTGTGATCTACTAACAAGAATGTGTACTTAAAATGCGATGAAAATGACTTAAATTCCAGCTTAGGAGGATGATGCAAAGATGGTACTAGTGGTGGTGGTGGATATTGTGAGAACCTATCACACTAAACGAGATTACTCAAAATTCAAAACACGATCAATCACTAATTAAACACAAACTCAGAAAAGAGGGTAAAGTAAAACTGATGTCAACGTCACCAACATGCTCAGAAACATTTACATAAGAGCCAAACATCTTGCTTTATTTCATATAATGCCAAATATCTTTTACAACTGATCCGTGGCCTCAGCCACCACATGTACATATAGAAGGGGGTAAACCCTAACTCAATCCTAGAAGAATATTACCCTCAAACCAAGGTACATCTAGGATTCCCATGGACCGTCAAACTCAATCATGATAAGAAAACATGTTAGGCACTACAATCATGTGGAAAACTGCAAGAAAAAATTCAAATATGGGTAAATTGCAAAAAATCCCAAAACATGCACAAATTTGCATAACTTGCTCAAAGAGTGTCCAAACTGTACCAAATCTAAAAATTAAGCTTGTCATATGATACCAAAGCACCTATTATGGTTTGATTAAGGTTTCAAGCTTTAATTATGATGAATAAGCATGTTCAACAATTTAATCAAGGTTAGGGGTCTCACAAATATAAACCCCTAATAGGGATTTTGCCCCCAAAATCCAAGGCAAGCAAATATGGGTACCTCCTATGCACCTCATCCACAAAACTTCACTTGGGTACTTCCATATCATGGTGATGTCACATCACTCTCATAGGTAGGGCTGTCAATGAGGAGGGTATTATCCATTCACCCTTTATCCATACCCTGTAGGGTAAGGGTAAGGGTATATGTTTTTGTTACACATTCCTCATTTACCCTTTCCTCCCTTCCCCACCACATTAGAAGGGGAGGGAAAGATATATACATTATACATACCATTTTACCCTTTTACCCACATTTATTTAACAAAAATATATAACTATATAGAAGCTTCTAGTTTGATTTCCATTCTATTTTTTCCAATAGGAAAGTTTGTAAGTTGCATCTTTCTTCCCATTCCCACTCATACTCGAATGCTTGTAGTGTATTATCATTAAATGTTGAAACAACTGTCAGGGATGCAGAATAATGGGAAAAAGATGACCAAGACACCTTAAAATAAGTTATTTTTAGACCAATGTCTAAGCATATTACACAAGATAACATTGTCCTGCTTATATTCACATATGTGAAAATATGTGTCAAGAAAGATGTGGATTAATCTTTATCACCCTACATACCACCTTAAAATAAGTTAACCTTTTATAAAATTAGTTTTATATCAAAATTACCCATTTACCCTCCCCATTTACCCTGTGGGTAAGGGTAAGGGGAGGGTAAGGAGTTTGGTAAGATGGGTAATTACCCTTACCCTAACCCACTACCCTATGGAGGGTAAGGGTAGAGCCTTACCCTCCACATACCCTCCCCATTGACAACCCTACTCATAGGAATCATGTTCTCCCCCCAACTCCTGTATATGTCACCTTGGTTCAATATAGAATCCTCTTTATAGAAAGCATCCTCCTACAACTCCACCTATTGTGGAACATGTACAACTCTTGTAGTAACTTCCACTGGAACTCTAGTTGTCATCCTGAATTGTTTCCATATGTTGTTGAATCATCTTGTCCTTCACTATGATATATTGTATCAACACATCACTCAGAAGCCATACTTGCTTTTACCAATCATAGAATGTCCTATATCTCTTACTATGTATGACTTCACAGGGTGTCATGTCTATTATCCTCTGATGATTGTCATAGTGAGAAACTCAACCAATCAAGTGGATATTCCCTAACTGTTAAGAACTTTAGGGCATATGTTCTTAGAAAATTCTCCAATCATCTCAATGGTGGATTGATGATCCATCTACCACATAAGGTTGTGTTGAACCTTCATTGTATCCTCATATCTTCCAACTTCTTAATGTTTCTTATTGATTGGGTGATGTGCACTTGACCATATTTGTGCCATACCATGTTCCATACTTGGCGGTCATTTCACATTCTCCACCTTATGATACATTTGAGTATTCACTAGATACATCATGTGCATTGAAGACGAGTCTCCTTATGTACTATCTCACTTAAACCATCAACATTTGGAACCAATGTCTGGTTGTAGAGTCATACACTATTTTGCCACATGGTCTATGGAAGTTATCATGATCCCCACTGTGCTACTTTGATTTGATGTTCTGCATCATGGTAGCATCCACCTGTACTTATCTGTCCTGCTATAATAATGTTGGTTTGACTCATAGTTGTATCCAAAATATTTTCAACTGTACATCCACCAGCTGAAGTGATGCTGGTATGTTTTGTTTTGTGATATGTCGAAGAGCATAACTATGTCCTTTATGCAAATGTTGACGAAGATGACTTCATGGTTGAACATATATCATATTGGCACACCTCCCAAACCATTCATTGAAGCATCAAAAAACACAATGCATCTCTCCCTTTATTTTGGAAACACTGACACTGGAACACTTGTTAATTTCTCCTTCAATGTCTAGAAAGAACGTTGACAACAACTTTGCCACTTGTCATTCCCAACCAGAAAGAACACCTTTCCTAGTCAACCTTGTTAGGGGTAAAGTAACAATGCTGACATTTTGAATGGACTTCCTGAAGTGTGCTGCTAGATTTAATAAACTTTGGGTCTCAGTCGGTGTCCGGGGCTTCTCCCACTCCATCACTGTCTCCACTTTGTTTGGATTCACACACATACTTAGCAGATATATCATAACCTGAGGAGACACTTTAGTTAACCTCAAATTCACCCTTGTTGAACTTGACACCCACTCATTGCTATTTCAATAATCTTAAGGCTTAGCAAAGATACTAACTATCTCTGAACTTCACCAAGATCTTATCAATCAAATCTTGCCACAAATCATAAGGATACGACCTAAGCAATCTATTAATAAAGTCCATAAACATTGTTGATGTATTGATTAGTCTAAGCGGCACAATTCTAAACTCATAGTGATCTTACAACTGATGTCATTTGCTCTGATCTCATATGGTGATACCTCGATAACCATCTATCCTTGTTAGTGGTCTTTCCCAACTATCAATAATCCATATATAGCACCATGGAATCACTCCTCTTCTTTCTAAACAACACTTGGAGGATCAACATCAACTCTCTCTCTCCCCCTAAGGTAGAGGAACACAATGCAACTTGTCTAGTAAACATCTTCAAACTTATGTACTATTGATACACCCTGGATACTAGGATTCGTCACCTTGGTATCCACTACATGTGTCAAGAGGAACTCACATCCTGGTCTCATCCACTTCCTCAACATCATAACAAACTAAGAACATATAGGAGGAGTCTTCCTAACTATTGGAAGGATAAAAAAGCACACTAATTACAAACATCAAGATCCAGGAACTATAGTCCAAGGAAACCACGCGTAATATCAAGGTATTTACCCCCCAGATTACAATGAATCCTCATGTACCAAGTGGCATAAAATCCACTTGAAGGTTGCACCCCAAAAAGAAAGAGTATAAGAAAAACACACTTCCCACAACATAGTAGCACTATCAAGGGGTCACTAGCAAGGGGTAACCCATTGTATCTTCCTCACAAAGGTTAAACTTTTTATGTGTAATTTTACCTTTTTCAGCTTGGGTTCCTTGCCATCAACATAGGAATTATCATGACTGTCGTATCTCATTGCTCTTTTCTTGTTACTATTAATCATTTTCACACTTTCTTCACTAAACGTGGATCATCTCCCTCTGATTTCTTTCACATGTCATGAATATTTTATTTTAATACTTTCTTATACACATAGGTTGGTCTGAGTTTTACTCAAGTTCCACTTTGTTCATCTATCATTTTTCTTCTTCAACTTCTCATACCACACTTATATCAGGAGTTCTCTTCTCCTTACATGGATTTTATACCTTGAATCATTGCATTAGCAAAGATTCATCTCTTTTTTACTTTATTACCTTCTTGAATTACAGTTTCAAGAACTCCTCTTTAGCTTATTTGTTTTCAAATTTGGGTTTCAAGGTGTCATATCTTTCTCTTGTAGTTACCAAACATTCAAGTTTTGATGGGTTACGATGTAATTCTCATATTCTTTAGGGTAAGATTGAGATATGAGTATCATGATTTTTGATTCATTATGCTCTTTAGATTGTTTCAAAATGACTACTTGATCAGAGTAATCTAAAATATAACAGTTTAAGAGCTCCACCTTTACCTTTTCTCCAATATTTGAATACCTGGTCAGGGCATCCAAGTACTGAGATTAGGCAGTATGCATCATGTTTTCATGTCATGTTCACTTCTTAGGCATCATCCTAGTCCTAAGTCCAAGTATCCCTATAGACTCAACAAACCTAGAGCTCTAATACCAACTTATGAGAACCTGCCATACTAAATGAGATTACTCAAAATTCAAAACATGGTCGATTACTAATTAAATACAAACCCAGAAAAGAGGGTAAATTAAAACTGATTTCAATGTCACCAACATGCTCATAAACATTTACATAAGAGCTCAACATCTTGCTTTATTTCATATAATGCCAAGTATCTTTTACAATTGATCTGTAGCCTCAGCCACCACATGTACATATACAAATACATCATCCACATATTCTACATGTACAAGCATCAACATGCTATTAAAAGCTCGATTTGATCGAAACATTGTATACAAACTTTCCCGCACAGACCTAAGAGTACATGGATGACTCTAGGACACACTAGACCACTAAACAACCATTTCTAAGTCCATCACCTCAGCTCCTCCTCACTGATATGGGTCTGCTGCTGCTACTATCGGTCACCTAAAAAGATATGGTCACTCAAGAGGTGAGACCCATGTCCCAGTGAGAAATATAACTCCCAACACCACTTATGGATTACAACAAGTTAATCAATTAAACAATTTAAGAAGATTAAGCATGTTAAACAGATAGGTATAACAAAGGGTGTGATTGACAAGATACATAAGGATCAGATAACAACTATCATCATTAACTTAACTATCATCATATTCCTTGCTAATAGTATAAGCAGTCTAGAAGCATAAGCCTCTCCGACATCATGAATAGGTCTAGCAGCATAAGCATAGATAACAATATTAGCATGTCTAACAGGTTGAGAAGATCTACACCATAAGTAGAGCTAACAACATAAGCACAACTATCTGCATAAGCATGATTAGAAGTATAGGCATCTCTAATTGAAGAGGCAAGTCTAGCAGTATAAGCATAGCTAACAATATGTGATAACTATCACATTAAGCATAATCAAGAATAACAATATATTTATCAACATAAGCATGGCTACTTCTCTTATTTTACTATAACTCATCTATATGTGAAAGGAGCAAACAAGGATTATCATCTAATGTGAAGCAATGTGTATAACCCTAATTGATATGACACACGGCTGTATTACATCTTTTATTAAGCCCTGGGGAGTTTGTGTAATGACCACATTTGTACTTAATTGGTAAACTAGGGTTTACCTGAATGATTACATGCTTGATTAGATTGAATTGATTAATGATAGTAGATCAATTGTGATGTTTCAAGCCTAAGAAGAAACTCTAACTATGATTTTAGTTTGAAGAATTATGGTTTGAGAAATGTAAACCCTAATCGGCAAAAATTAGGGTTTTGATAGTACATGAATATGGAATTTGATCAAGATAGCAGTGTGGTAAATTATTTTTCATATTTTCCAAAAATTTTAAATTTAATTGAATTTTGGATATGATATGGATAACTCAATCATGCATATTGGAGAAAAATTTCAGAATATTTGAGTGTTCTTTGAATGTGGTCAAACTATACTTCGACCAAAATGCTGATAGAGTGCTTTTTAGTAGTGTAGTTTTTTATTTTTATTTATTTATTGGTAACTCCAAATGATCTGAAATTTTAACTAGAGATCTGAAACACAATAATAAACAACATGTAAAATTTTCATAATTTTTGGATGTGTTTAGATCTTATCAGTAGATGAATTATAGGAATCTTTTTATGACAAAAAATTCAGCTGAAATAAGAGAAAGTATAGTGAGGGGTCAATGTGCAATTGACACAAGTAGCTCAATTTCTCTATATGGTCAACCTAACACACAAGTATCTCTCATAATTCATGATTCAATCTAGAGAAACGAAATCCCAGAGAGGGAGGGAGAGTTAGGGTTTGAGAGGAGAAAGTGATGGAGATGCTGACCTAGGGTTTTGCAGTCCGAGGAATGATGAAATCATGTAAGTTTAGCTTCTTTGCATAGACTTTAATGGTGAATCTTCTCTCACATGTCAAGATTACGTCCCTCCTCTAATTTGATCTGAAATGGTGTAAAATATTTTCCTTTTCTCACTCTTTCTTCATAATCCCTCATTTTTAGGGTTTCCGAGTTGAAAGGAAGAAGAATCAGGTGAATTGCTAGGGATTTGATATGAGATCGAGATTTTCAGGGATGAGCTGCGTTTTTAAGGTGTTTTCACACCTTAGGGTGAGTGGGAACTTCCTTTAAATAGTATAATGCACGAAAATTGGTTAAATCATCCATAATCTTTAATTGCTTAGTATGCGACTACAAACCCTGAATTGTGTGTTTGATCTAAGTTGTTGCAAAATGATATGAAATAGATTCTTCCTCTGTTTGGATAAATTTTAGATGATAAAATATTATTAGAAATGTATATAATACATCCTAATGATAATTCCCTAAGTATTCACATAGGTTATAAGAGTAAACTAAAATACAGGGAATTTGTCTATGATTGAAATTGCTGTATAATTAAATAGAGAAATTTGTTTATCTAGATTCCCTTGGTTATGAATGGTTGTTTATCTGAATTCATAGTACATATATGTCAGATACTATCTTGGATTTCATTTAAGGTGAATAGTGTTTGTTTGATATCTCCGTAAAGAGGGTGAAACCCTAGATGTGAGGAAAGTTGGATATTTGAGAATAGATATCATGAAATCCATTTGAATGGATTTTCTTGACATGATAGACTTTATTTAATCAATTTTATTATTGATGAATGTGTTGGCTAAATTAGACATTATTATAATCCCTTTGTTTTGATGATGACAAACATTTCTTTCTTGTGGTTTTAACATGCTATTTGAGTGTTTCAGGGACAAGCATATAAGGTGGTGGACAATGAAGACTTGGAAGATCAATTTGCTAAAATTGCTTTATTTTCATGATTGTAGTCAATGTAAAACTTGTACAAGTTTATAATGTACAAGTACTTAGATATCATGTAAATCAAGCATTTATATCTTCCCTATCCACACACAACACTTAGATAGGTCATCTCCTAAGTTAGCGTCACAATTGCACATTGATACACACACTCAATAAATGAATACATTGAATTAGGGATATTCTCGGTCGACAAAAACTTTGACCGAGACACTCTTGGTCAACAAACTCCTCGACTGAGAATACTCCCTCCTAGCCGTTAGACTGAGTTACAAAATTTGGTTGGGAGTTGGAATCGAACGTTACAACATATTGAATCAGACTCACACTTGGTCGACAAATTCCTCGATCGAGAAACTCTTGGTCGACAAATACTTCGACTGAAAATAGTTCTGTCTGTACTTTTCAGAACTAATCAACTAGCCATTGAAAATGAAATTAGTGGATAATTAATGGCTAGTTGAGCACTATGAACACCCTAGAAGGTGTCTAGAATGTCCCCAAGCATTAGCAAACCACTCCTATAAATAGGACAACCATAGGACACCTCAATACACAATTTGCATACACAATTACACTTGAGATTCAATCCTTGTGAGAAAACAAGTTGAGCTACACTTGCAATCTGTTTTCCTTGAGCTCTACATTAGTGTCCTATAGACTAATATCTCCTATCCACTATACATCCACATCCAACCACTTTGGTTAGGAGATGAAACACTTGATATAGGATCAAAGCGGTGCACTCAATTGGTAACATTATTTCTTTCTTCCAATCTTGTTCCTTTTATTATATTTTGTTCTCCTTTGCTACTTCTAGGTTGGAGGCTGTGGAAAGGAGGTTGTTGGAGCTTCTTCGGTGGTGAAGGTAGCTCGGCAGAATTAGGATTACTTCAAGAAGGCTTTCTCAATGGGAAGCTACTTCAAGAGGAAGGCTACTTCAAGAGGGAGCTTGGAGTTACTTCTAGGAAGGCTGCTTCAAGGTTGGTGAGACTAGTTCTAGGTGAAGGCTATCCTAAGGGTGAAGGTATTTGTATCTTATGTAACATCCTTGTGAGGTAATAAAATACAAGTGCTTTCAAAATCCCAATTGGAAACAATTGGGTAGTGGACTGACTCCCTTAGTATTTGCTAAGGGTGGAACCACTCTAAACGCCGTGTCTCCTTCTCCAATATTCTTGTGATTGTTTGTTTGGTTGAGTTAATTTTAAAATTATTATAAAACCCTATTCACCCCCCTCTAGTGGTTTTTCAATTGGTATCAGAGCAGGCTTCATAGAACTTTAACAAAGTCTTGAAGAAAATGGGTGATGGGGTACTCAACAACCTCAACTTGGAAGGAACACTTGTGGCTCGACCTCCACCATTTAATGGCACCAACTACACCTATTGGAAGAGGAGGATGCAATTCTATTTCCAAGGAATCATCTAGGATCTTTGGAGAATGGTTTCAAATGCCTATGATCTTCCTCAAACCGAATATGCTACATGGGATGCCAATACGGTAAAGCTAGCCCAATTGAATGTAAAAGTTGTAAGTATCCTTTATTGTTCAATTTCTGTAGGTGAGTTCAATAGAATTTCAAATTGTGAAACTGCATATGAAATATGGCATAGACTCTCTATTACTTATGAAAGAATTGTTCAAGTAAAAAATTCCAAAATTGGTATGCTTAAATAAAAGTTTGAACAGTTTTGTATGGAACCATATGAGTCTATTAGTGAAATGTATGCAAAGTTTTATTCTATTGTTAATGGGTTGAATGCATTAGGTAAAGCCATTAGTGAAGAGGATAAAGTATCAAAGATTCTTAGGTGCTTTCCTCCAAAGTACAAACCAAAGGTTACGACCATTGAAGAAGCCAATGATCTCACTACATTAAGGATGGAACAACTCAATGGCATCTTGGAGGCTCATGAAGCTACCCTTGAAGAAGAAGAAAGATTGGTGGTTGAACACAAAAAGGAGAAAAGAAAGGACATTGCATTCAAAGCATCAACCAAGAATAGTCATGACACAAGTGAAGAAGATAGTGAAGAAGAAACACTCATTGTACACGGTAAGCAGTATAGAAGTTTTAAAATTAACAAAATTCCTTGTGTTTCTTCCTCCAGGTGCTTTGAATGTGGCAAAAAGGGACACTTAAAAGATGATTGTCCCAAACTTAAGAAGGGGAAGAAATAATCTCACAAGAAGAAAGAAAGAGCATATACAGCTACATGGGATGATTCAAGTGATGATAATGAAGATGGAGAAAAAGAAGTAGAGTGCCTTATTGCTACAACAAATGAAGAAGAAGAAGAGGTAAGCCTTTTTTATTTTCCAAAAGAAGATCTAATTGCTAGTCTTTGAGATACACATGACAAATATGTTGATTGCAAAAAGAAACTAAAGAAAGCTACTTAAACTAATGAGGATTTGTATGCTAAATTAAATAATCTTTCTTTTGAAAAGGACAATATTGTTTTTGAAAACTTTACCTTGAAATCATCTTTAAATGATTGCAATATGAAGTTGCTTACTTTAGAAACAAATCATGATCTTTTTTCTAAAGAAAAGGTTGATTTGCTTGCAAAACTGCATAATTTCCAGACCCAACCTATCATATGTAATCATCTAGATTATGATGCTATTGTTAAAGAAAGAGATGCTTTATCATATAATCTAGATCAAGCAAAGTTAAATATCAAAAACAAAATGGATAAGATTTCTCAATTACAAAGAGAAATTAGTAGCTTGAGAAACAATGATGTTCTTGATAAGATTCTAAAAAATTCTTCTAGTTATAATGGAAGGAGAGGTTTAGGATATGTTCCAAAAGAGAAATCCTATCATCCTAAACCTAGAAGAACACAAGCACCCAAGGCCAAGATTATGTATGTACCCAAGAACAACTCAACCTCTAGAAAGAGAAATGAGATTGACTTTATTTGTTATCACTATTGCTTGCATCTTGGACATTACTCTTTTTGACGCCCATACAAGAAAAGGGATGATGATCTAGTTTGGGTTCCTAAAACTTAGAGATTTGAATTTGATTAGTTGAGATTTGGCCTAAAACATTACTTTGATATTCAAATGTCTTATCTCAACAAAACTGAGCTTTAACTTTCATATTCTTGCAAAATTGTATTACCTTATGTCTTGCTTGCAAATAGTTACTGAAAATAAATACAGAAACACACTCGGTCAAGAAAATATTTGATCGATACACTGTTGGTCGAGAAGTAGTCGACCGAGCAAGTTACTATTTTAAGCCTGCAAAAACCTGATAAAACATGTAAAAATAGCAGAAAACTCGGTCGAGATAATCTTCGACTGAAATATATTCAATCGAAGAATAGTTCGACCGACTCAAGTTCTGTTGAACCTATTTGATTGATTTAGTTTGCTATCAATATACCTAGCTAAGATTATTAATGGAAACTTTTGTAGAAAAGAACTTTGAGACAAATTTATCGAATCAAAACATATTGATAGTCTTGCATCATAAAATTGTGAGATAATGTATATGATGTTCTTACCCAAATTACTGCAAATAATGTTGCTTACAAAGATTAATGATGATTAAAAATCTATACTGCGATTGGACATACTTTATGAGTCTTTACAACTATTGCAAGCTCACATACTATCAAAAGTTTGATTTAATATGATCATTCACATGGTTTGCCTAAAATATTCCTTAGTCAATTTGAAATTTATGAACCTTGTTCCTTAAGAAAACTTTATTGAAACCTATGAATCTGATTCTGTTGGATTCAATAAATATTGCTCTTGTCATCAAGATGATTATAGTAGTTCAGCTCTGCATATATAGATGATGCTATAAAATTGAAAATGCCATTATTGCATTAAGGTAAATCTCTATGGCACAAATGCATCTTGACATATTATGATTATATTGTGCTTAGCTTATGGAAAAGGATATCATCTCTGTGATGCATGAATATTTTCACTATGGACTTCAAGTTTTATGTTTTGCATATAAAATCTTCTATGAAGAAAAAGGCAAGCAAGATTATTTAATTTTAATATCTTGCTTAGAACAAGAATATTAATGTTTGTTCTAAGAGCAAAAATGTTACAAGTCATATGAACTTGCTTTAGGTCATTAAATACTATAAGAATCAAACATGTTCTTAAGGTACACATTTTTCTATACACAAAGGCTTTATATTCAATCAAATGAATCATTGTTTATGCTTACATTAGAAATCTGGAGAAATTGCCTCTCGGTCGAAATCAAGTTTGACTGAGGGGCGCCCAGGTCGAAGTCAAGGTTGACCTAAAATAAGCTTGAAAAATGCTTAATTGTAAATCATTTCCTTGCACTCAATCTTAGTATATTGAAAACAAGATTTTAGTGCATAGCTCTCATAAAAGGTTAACTTATTATGATCTAATTCTTATTGTGACCTTAGAATCCTTAAATTATCTTGATTATAAGATTAAGGGGGAGCTCACAAAAACTATCTTGACTATAAGATTAAGAAGGAGTTCACAAAACTTTGTAAACATCATTTGAAACTAGTTATGACCTTAGTATCTTTAAAGTAATCTTGGTTGTGAAAATAAAGGAGTCTACAATATTTATGAATATAATGTATATATTGTCCTTAATGGAATTCTCTAAACAAATTAGGGCTTAACATCCTGTGCATTTGGTTAGAGATACATTCATTGATTCTACTATAAGCTTAAAAGAATCTCATATCATTTCAGGGCTTAACATCCCTTGTAAATGGTTGAGAAACTATCAAATATATTCATGAGCTTAAAGGATTCTCATGTCATTTTCTGGGCTTAACATCCCTTGTAAAATGGATGAGAAATCAATATATGTATCTATCATGTGCCTAAATGGATCTCATATCATTTTCAGGCCTTAACATCCCTTGTAAAATGGATGAGAAATCAAAACACATATGCCATGAATCTAAAAGGATCTCATATCATTTCAAAGCTTAACATACTTTGCAAATGATTGAGAAATAAATTGTGGCTAAATTTGACATAAAAATAACTGGTTTGCATTGAGTATTAAATTATCAAATAAAGGGGGAGAAATAAAAGTCATACTTAATGTTTAGCTTGGTTATCTTTTTGAAATGACAAAGGGGGAGAAATAATTTAAAATCAATAACATAAAGTAAAATGAGTTTCATAATCTCTCGGCTAGCACATACTCACAGTTCAAGAGAATGGCTGCAAAAGGTAAACTTCAGGTATGAAACTCATATGATTTATATTTCCTTGATTTATATTTTGGGAATGTTTGCCATCTTAAAAAAGGGGGAGATTGTTGGCTAAACTGGATATTATTATAATCCCTTTGTTTTGATGATGAAAAACATTTATTTCTTGTGGTTTTAACTTGCTATTTGAGTGTTTTAAGGACAAGCATATAAGGTGGTGGATAGCGAAGACTTGGAAGATCAATTTGCTAAAATTGCTTTATTTTCATGATTGTAATCAATGTAAAAACTTGTACAAGTTTATAATGTACAAGTACTTAGATATCATGTAAATCAAGCATTTAGATCTTCCCTATCCACACACAACACTTAGATAGGCCATTTCCTAAGTTAGCATCACAATTTCACATTGATACACACACTCAGTAAATGAATACATTGAATTGGGGATATTCTCAGTCGACAAAAACTTTGACCGAGACACTCTCGGTCGACAAACTCCTCGACCGAGAATAGACCATCCTAGTCGTTAGACTGAGTTAGAAAAGTTGGTTGGGAGTTGGAATCGAATGTTACAACATATTGACTCAGACTCCCACTCGGTCGACAAATTCCTCGACTGAGAAACTCTCGGTCGACAAGTACTTTGACTAAAAATAGTTTTGTCTGCACTAATCAACTAGTCGTAGCAAATGAAATTAGTGGATAACTAATGGCTAGTTGAGAAGTAAGAACACCCTAGAAGGTGTCTAGAATGTCCCCAAGCATTAACAAACCACTCCTATAAATAGGACAACCATAGTACACCTCAATACACAACTTGCATACACAATTATACTTGAGATTCAATCCTTGTGAGCAAACAAGTTGAGATACAGTTGCAATCTGTTTTCCTTGAGCTCTACATTAGTGTCCTATAGGCTGATATCTCCTATCCACTATACATCCACGTCCATCCACTTTGGTTAGGAGATCAAATGCTTGATATAGGATCAAAGCACTGTACTCAATTGGTAACATTGTTTCCTTCTTCCAATCTTGTTTCTTTTATTGTATTTTATTCTCCTTTGGTACTCCTAGGTTGGAGACTCCAAAAAGGAGGTTTTTGGAGCTTCTTCGGTGGTAAAGGTAGCTTAGCGGTCTTAGGATTACTTCAAGAAGGCTGTCTCAACGGGAAGCTACTTCAAGAGGAAGGCTATTTCTAGGGGGAACTTGGAGTTAATTCAAGGAAGACTACTTCAAGGTTGGTGAGACTACTTCTAGGTGAAGGCTATCCTAAGGGTGAAGGTATTTGTATCTTATGTAACATCCTTGCGAGGTAATAAAATACAAGTGCTTTCAAAATCCCAATTGGAAACAATTGGGTAGTGGACTGACTCCCTTAGTATTTGCTAAGGGTGGAACCACTCTAAACGCCATGTATCCTTCTCCAATATTTTTGTGATTTTTTTTTTGGTTGAATTAATTTTACATTTTTTATAAAACCCTATTTACCCCCCTCTAGTGGTTTTTCAGCATGCTATCTCAATGAATGGCATGGAAACCCAAATTTAGCTCAGTTCCAAGGTTTCATACATATATTGATTTTATATGATTTTTTGATAGTAGTCTTTATTCAGTGAATGTTTATGTCACATGAAATCCTTATGAGATCTATGTGATAAGTGAATGGGGTAAATGAAACCCTAAGGATAGGATGTTCAATGAATCAAGTATTTTGCTATCAATGTTCTCAGTATGAGATGTGGTGATGTTTAACAGTTCATTTGTGGTAAATGTTATCAGATGGTCTATGAAACAAATGGTTTACATAGCTAAACTAAGATATGTAATGTGATGCACAACTCAAGATTTGGGTTGAGGTGCACATTTTCCAAGAAAGTATAAATAATTTACAGGTGCAAATGACGATTACTCGTATGTCAAGTAATTAACTCTTATTAGTGTATTAATAAATTCAATTGCATGATTCTAGTGTATAAAGTATCAAGTGGACATGTATTCTATTATTGAAGAATTTTTGTCTTCCTATAGGTATAAAATGTTGATTTCTCAGTATATTATAGTGTTTTGAGTATATTTCTCTGCCAAGTTTAGAATGATATACATGTTGTGTTATAAACTTCAAATAAATAGACACGGTACCATAGAGATACTAAAGTCAAGTATAAGTAAGGGAAAAAATACAATATAGTAAGAGCTTTCCAAGAATAATAAAATAATAGACTTAAGAGCCCTGAACATCGTAGATTCCCTATGAGAGGTCTGCGCCATCGGGATGAAACGACCTAATCCTGGTAGTGTCCAGTATACGGGGGTCGGAACGTACTAATAGGTGGTATGGGGGACGAAGCCCTAGTGGAAGTCTTCTTAATATACAACATGTAGTGTCCAACTTCATGGTGCTGCTAGGATTTTACCATAACCTTTTATTTTAAATCTTGAATGATGAGGCTTGTTAAGGGGTGCCTCCCCCTCAGACAACTTTTTATGTAGACCAAGATGCATTTTACTTTCTAGTTACATCAGTAGTGTAAACTGGACATTGCAGGTGATAGCTTGCATTTTGTCAGCAAACTTTTATGGTAGTAATGAAATGACCTTTATCAAAAAAAAATCAACCAGAGGTCCTGGTGGCACTAAAGTACAGTAAAGCCAATAGGTGGCTTGACTCTCTGTCTGTGTGCTTAGGTTATAGGAGGAGTCCAGTTTTTACGGCATACTAGGTGTGCCGAGGCCAGAGAGTCATTATCCTATTGCAGAACAGTGACGTAGTCAGGCTTAGCATTCCCGGGTGTGTCAGCTAAGTCATGTACGGTGAGATTGTAGTTTCTCTATGAGTCTTCATATGTAGAGTACACTACATATGATCAGGGCATAAGATAAAATATGTTCATATAGGTTTAAAGAGTTTCTTATAAGTAAGAAAGGCTAAGAAATATTCGAGTATAGTTTCCCATGAATTATTCTTTGTATGTTTCTGAATTATTAGTTCTCTTTGAAATTAATCAAGCATGCTCATATATTGATTTTCTCTTGTTGATATCTAGAGTATCCTACCATATTTATGACTGTCAATGATCAATATCTTTAAAGATTAATGATGTTATAATTGATATTCGTTGCTCAAAAGTATATATGTAATTATATCAGTGCTTTAGACTTTTTTTTGAAGTACTCATTCACTGAGCGAGTAGGCTCACCCATCTACTCACAATTTCTAGGGATATCACATGGACTTGAAGAAGGTCATTGCATCTCAGTAGATCTGCCACAAGAGTTAAGTCTGAGTATAGTTAAGTTCAGTCGGTCCTTGTCACTCTAGGTCCTTATAAAGAAATAAGAGAGAGTTGAAAATGATGTTGTATAACATTATTCCTCTTTTAGCAATATATGTGAATCAACAAGTCTTATGTTCTTAAAAGTATGAGAAACATAATGAATGTTAATACATGCATTTTTACAATTGAAATCACATTAGAGAAATCAATATTTAGATTCCCTTGTAATGTTAGTTTATGTGGTTCAATGCGAGAAAACAAAGAGTTTGGAAAAGAAGAAAAAGTTAAGGATGATCTTTGTATTATGTTAAATCCTCAATTTTATGCCCTAATCTCATGATTAATGGTAATTGTGAGATCAGGGTATAACAACTTGGTATCAGAGCTTAGGCTGAGTTGTCAGGGACCATTAAGTTAGTAAGTTAGAGTCATAAGTGTGGTAGATAGGAGATGTTATGATGTTAGCTCTAGGGATTTGAGTATTTGGATATCCTGGACCGGTATCTGAGTACTTGGATCAACCAATATCAAGATACTATGTCTATTCCTTCATGTATAGCCTGGCCATGTATACAGTGGAAGGATGGTTTAGAGAGGAACCCTAGAAATATTAGGGTTAGAAATAAGATAAGTAACATGAATTAAGAGCATAAATATAAAATGAGATAGAACTTTCATTTGATATTGTTGTTTTATTGGAGATTAATAGAAAAACACTTATATGTTTGAATTCAGATATTTAGTATTTTGAAATATATATGAGTCTTTAAGATTTGTTGTACACTATGCAGTTGTAGCATTTATTGATTACATTCTTTGTATCAAGTAGACTAGAAATGATCTTTGAATGAGCTTTCCTAAGTGAATAAGTTTTCTTCCACACATTTGAAATGAATAGGAGTTGAGTAATCCTGAGTAGCTCTTGGCTTCAGGACTGTAGGTTTGGCTTGGTCCGGCTGGTAGGATGCATTACTGAGATCTAATGACTCCTATTAGTAACATAACAAGAGTAAATTCTGGATATATTAGATCCAAATTCTTGTATGAATGCATATACTCTAAGATTTTGAAGTATAAGGGAAAGACTAGGATAACTAAGAATCAGTTGGAACTGATATCTGAGATCCAACTTTGGGGCCTCATATGAGAAACTCTTCATTGGGAATAAAGGAACATGAAATAAGGTTCAGATTAAGTTTAATTATTAGTATTATATGAACAGTAAATATGAAATATGGAAAAGATATGAGAAAAGTATGTAAGGGGCCAAGATAGTAAGAATCAATCATGAGGAATGGATTATATAACTGAGTACAATGTTTTTATGTACTCCAAAGAAAAGGAAAAATAGAAGAAAAGAGCTAATTATACAATAAGTACATAGAAGTGAAGAGTCTTCAGAAGTGTTAAAGTGAACAGAACTAGATGAGCATATAAATCATAAAACTAGGATAAGAAACTTAGTTGAAACAAAGAGAAATGTTGGAAATAATGAGCTTGATTAAGGAATGAGGGTTATGATATAATTGAGAGCATGGAATGTATACCTTTATTAATAAGTTTAATACATTCATTCTTACTGCCTTTGGATTCTAAGTCTCTATAGAACAACAAACTAGTTTCTAAAAGAAGAACAAAAGTGTAGCTAAATAAATGAATAAGTCATACAAAGGTAGACTATATTCAACAAGGAAAACTTGATTGAAAGAGAAACTATGTTTCACCCATGCATGAGCTGTTTGATTTAAAATGAAAGATATGTAATGTATTAAACATGAGTTGAAACTAGTAGAGAGATTATTGATTTAGAATTTCAACTTCACATTAGTAGAAGGATAAAAGGAAATATATGCAACACGGTATACATGATCATACACATAAAAGAAGCAACATGATCATAAGAGAAAACTAGAAGTTAAAGATGACATGTGGAGTAGTAGTATATGGTAAGGGGATTATGGAAAGTAAAGAAGGGTTTGAAACATAATAGAGTAATATAGATTATAAAAGAAAGAGGTTGCGGGATTCAAGAAAGTGCTAATTAGTCAAGTATCCTTGTTGATAATTAATTAAACCTACATATGAGAAATGTATTATTGAATGTTTGAAGATAAGAATTCTAAGTCTCAAAATCATCGCCTCTTTCATATCTTCCTTAATGAGAGAAATGTGGGAATGAAGTGATAAGAAAATGAATCATATATGATGCATAACCACTGTGGTAGAGACATGTAGTGAATGTAATAATGACACACAATATGATGATGAAACTCTAGTGGGGTAAATTGAGAATGTAATTTATCTGAATAGGTCAAGTAGGAGAAAGAAAACTCAATTGATAAGATAAGAAAGACCTTAGTAAAACTTGTGAGATCCAAAGTTTGAATTTCAAATTAAGGGAGAAAAGTCACATCACAATAATAATGATATATAATTTCGAGTAGTGTTCCTTCTAAGGCATACTTATTTGCATTATCAGTCACAACATGAACAACATGGTTAGGACCAACCCATTATATCATGAGCTATAAAAATAGGTTATCAAAAATCTTCAATAACACACTAGTATCCACAGATTTTACAAAGATTGTCCCTTTAGGACAATATACTAAGAAATTGATTAATGTCATGTTTCTAGTGTCTTTCCATCCATCAGCAATAACTGTGCAACCTGTATCACTCCAATATTTGTGAAAAGAGCTCGCAAACAATTGGATTTTCTTCTTTTCATGCTTTTGATAAGGACCATACCCTAGAATGTTTAGAGTTGTAGTAGTTCAAGGGATGTCAATAGTGATTTAACCTTGAATACTAGCATCTCTATATAATAAGATCATGAGATTTGTACTATGATAAGTAAACTAGCACTGATAGTAATCTAGGGTTTAAAGATAGCTAATCTAAAAGGTAGATAAACAATATGGAAATGATTCAGAGTAAAGAGTAAGATATAAATTTGAAATGTAACAAGTGTGTTTTGAACAAAAGGAGAAATACAATATGAGTGAAGTGTGATATGAGATAAATTCTTGCAGTAATAGCAAGAATGATGAATAATAGGCTTTCTCTCTCTAGGGCTCCTCTCCCCCTCTCTAGTCACTCTCGGATGCTGCCACTGGGGGGAGGGAGCGCTTATTCAGCGTTTCCTCCCCCTGGCCTCCAACAGTCGTGACGAGGCCGATGTGATGGGAAGCATTGGAGTGATTCTCTGGATATGAAAGTAGGTCAGAGTTGCAGGTGACTACTCGATAGATCTGGGGTGAAGGAGGTGTGACGCGCCACAAGGATTTGTGATCTGGGCCAGAGGTTTGGCAATTCGACCATGTCAAACTCTATTCCGTTCAAGTGCGAAGAGTGGAGAGAGACCGCTCCCAACCAGATTCGGGCTTGTGTTGCTGCTCCACCACGTGAGGGAAGAGAAGGATGTTCCTCCCTACTTCTCCAGCATCTCCTTTTTCCTCCGGGTGAACCCTGGTTTACCAAGGTTGTTGACGGCCATGACTCCGACCAGGACCATGCCTCGGTGGATACATCGACAGTAGGGTACCTCGTTGGGTGGCTTGGACCTCCTCTGACTGCTCGGCGGTGTGTCCCCTCCTACTGTCGTGTTCTAGCGGTGCCTCCTCTGTGCGTCCACATGACTAGTGGCTACCTCAATGCCATATCCACTCAGTAGCACTGGGCTGGCTTCATTGGTGTTTCTGCGCCACCATAGCCACCCTGCTTTGGACATGGAGGTGCAGTTTTATCTCCTAACGACTAGGGTTTTCTCTCAGATCTGCTCGACGACAACCTCATCTTGCAACTGGGTCTGGCGGCGATGCCTCCCCAGTTTTGGATTCTTCCCTGATAGATGCAAGATCCCTTGGCAGGCCACCTACGATGCCTGTGGTGCGCTCCATCCACCTACGAAGGCAGAGCAACACTGTGGCATCCTTCATGGATGCGTAGGTGTGGCTTGTCACCCCTGGTGCTTGGTGCTCTCTGTTGCCATGGTTTGGGTCACCCTCAAGATGATTGACGTTATGCCTCATCCCAGTCAGGTGCCTCATGCTCTCGATGGCGTCTCTGCAACAGCTGGATTGGAATACCTTCAATGTGTTAGACGAAATGCCTCGATGCATTCAAGTGTATCAAGAGAGGTTGGGCTTTAGAGGGGGCATAATCCTCTTCTTCTTTGTCCATGTTGTTGCTGCGTACAGGAAATGACTTTTGGGTGTTTGTGTTTATTGTTGTGTAAACAACTTTTACCTAAGATCAAGGACCATTATAGGTTAGCAACTTGGTTGTGTGATGGGATGTTAGCTCGAAGAATCTCCCTAATCTTGGCATAGTACCACAATTTGTGGGTACTTTTAATAGATAGTTGGTGTTGTGCTAAGCATGAAGGAGTGAATAGGAGCTGACCTTTCCATCCTACACTTTGTTGTTAAAATGTGCTGGTTATTGCTTCTCATGCGGCCTTTTCAATCTCTTACTGATATGATGCTAGGGGTTCCTTTTTTGGGTGTTTCGCCCATCTAGAAACCTAGAGTTGGATAGCTGAGAAGGTCAGAAACTTCATGGCTAGCTACAGGCTAGAATTCTAGTGTTTTTTCTATGTCAAGTTGTTATTGCTATTTGTGGGTACGCTGAATGCATGTAATAGTGGCTTGTAGTAGTCTTCTTCTGGTAGGACCACCTGGACCTAGCTTGTTTAGTTAGATTGATTTTCTTAGTTTTATCATTTTGCCTAGAAATCTTGTGTCCCTTTGCATGGGGATTTTGACCCTTGAATGAGCTTTTTTAGCTCCTGTTGATGTAATGGGGTACTTAGTGCCCAAAGTTTTTGATATTAATAGTAACATGCTTTTTAACCGACAAAAAAAAGAATGATGAATAATCTATTTGTACCTTGTATGTTTCAATTTTAGGAATGTTTAATCTATATGATTAAAATGAGAAGGATAAGTATCAAAAAGTAAGAGTAGTAAATGAGGAGAGAGATAAGAGAAAAAAATGGCTTTTAGTAATATGTGAATTTATTTTTAGAAGTATAATTTGTTGAAAGTATATTAAGGGATGTAAATTGGTTCTACGTATGATCTTAGTGTACATGTGCAAGCAATATGTTAATTAAAAGTGTCTGATAGTTGTAGTCATTCATACCAATAATCCATCTTAGTATTGTACAATTGTGGTATGGTGATATGGGTTGAATAATTATGGAACAAATGAAGGGTTACCTTGAATAAGGTTGTCTTACCTATTCACTCATATGAATAGATGGGATGATAACCATATTGTATTGATATGTAACCCTAATGAGGTATAGCTTGTTATACCTAGATTTAATCTAACTAAGTGATGGTAATTGGGTATGAATAGTCCTTGAATGACTAATACAATCATGGAGTACTCTGTTACTGTTGTTGAAACCCTAGTATGCTATAACTCGATGGTTACACCTTGAATTATGTGTGGGTTCATACTTGAGAATAATATGGAATGTGATGGTAATGCTTCACCTTATGCATCCATGATGCAATGGGGACGCCATGAGTAGTATTGTACAATTACTATTGAATCTAGTCTTCCAACTCAAGACTGTTTTGCTATTTGAGTAACACAATAGCAAAATTCAAAAGAACATGGTGAATTCTCTTTTGCGACTCAGATGTAATACATAACAATAGTACATATTGAGCCGTATGAATTGAGATAGTTGGATCAGATTATCAATGTTGAGGTAACACCTCAAGAGTATGAAAATTTTGAAATGATTGCTTCTCTATTTACTCTATGATTGAGTGTGGCATAGAGAATTTGTTTGTTATCATTGAGAACTGTATTAACATGTTTTGAATAGAAAAGAAATAAAGGACTTAACGTTGAAAACTACATTCAAGTATAAAATACAAGAATGTAATGACATGTAAGATTTTAGAAGCTTAAAATAAACTTTGAATATACTTTGTTTGTGTATTTATGTTTCAGGGACAAAACTTTTTAAGGGGGTGAAAATTGTAATGACCACATTTGTGCTTAATTGGTAAACTAGGGTTTACCAGAATGATTACATGCTTGATTAGATTGAACATCGTTTAGACTTGATTAATGATAGTATATCAATTGTGATGTTTCAAACCTAAGAATAAACTCTAACTATGATTTAATTAAAGAATTAGGGTTTGAGAAATGTAAACCTTAATCGGCATAAATTAGGGTTTTGATAGTACATGAATATGGAATTTGATCAGGATAGCAGTGTGGTAAATGATTTTTCATATTTTCTACAAATTTTGTATTTAATTGAATTTTGGATATGATATGGATAACTCAATAATGCATATTGGAGAAACATTTCAGAATAGTTGAGTGTTCTTTGAATGTGGTTCTCGGTCGAACTATACTTTGACCAAAATGCTGACAGAGTGCTTTTCAACAGTGTAGTGTTTCATTTTTAATTACTTATTGGTAATCCAAATGATATGAAATTTTAACTTGAGATCTTAAAATCAATCATAAACAACATGTAAAATTTTCATAATTTTTGGATGCGTTTAGACCTTATCAGTAGACGAATTACAGTAATATTTTTATGATAGAAAATTCAGTTGAAATAAGAGAAAGTACAGTGAGGGGTCAATGTGCAATTGACCCAAGAAGCTCAATTGCTCTATATTGTCAACCTAACACACAGGGAGCTCTCATAATTTGTGATTCAATCTAGAGAAACAAAATCCTAGAGAGAGAGGGAGAGTTAGGGTTTGAGAGGAGAAAGTGATGGAGATGCTGACCTAGGGTTTTGCGGTCTGAGGAATGATGAAATCATGTAAGTTTAGCTTCTTTGCATAGACTTTAATGGTGAATCTTCTCTCACATGTCAAGATTGCATCCCTCCTCTGATTTGATCCAAAATGGTGTCAAAACTTCCCCTTTTCTCACTCTTTCTTCATAATCCCTCATTTTTAGGGTTTCCGAGTTGAAAGGAAGATGAATCGGGTGAATTGCTAGGGATTTGATATGAGATTAATATTTTCAAGGATGAGCTGCATTTTAAAGGTGTTTTCACACCTTAGGGTGAGTGGGAACTTCCTTTGAACAGTATAATGCATGAAAATTGGTTAAATAATCCATAATCTTTAAGTTCTTAGTATGCAACTACAAACTCTGAATTGTGTGTTTGATCTTTTTTTTGAAGGTGAAAAAATAGATCAAACACACAATTCAGAGTTTGTAGTTTCATACAAAGCATTTAAAGATTATGGATGATTTAACCAATTTTCATGCATTATACTGTTCAAAGGAAGTTCTGACTCACCCTAAGGTGTGAAAACACCAATTGTGTGTTTGATCTAAGTTGTTGCAAAATGATATGAAACAAATTCTTCCTCTATTTGGATGAATTTAAGATGATAAAATCATATTAGAAATGTATATAATACATCCTAATGATAATTCCCTAAGTATTCACAGAGGTTATAAGAGTAAACTGAAATATAGGGAATTTGTGTATGACTGAAATTGTTATATAATTAAATAGAGAAATTTGTTTATCTGGATTCCCTTGGTTATGAATGATTGTTTATATGAATTCATAGTACATATATGTCAGATACTATCTTGGATTTCATTTAAGGTGAATAGTGTTTGTTTCATATCTCAATAAAGAGGGTGAAACCCTAGATGCGAGGAAAGTTAGATATTTGAGAATAGATATCGTGAAATCTATTTGAACATATTTTCTTGACATGATAGACTTTATTCAATCAATTTTATTATCATTGCATGTTATCTCAGTGAATGGCATGGAAACCCAAATTTAGCTCACTTCCAAGGTTTCATACATATTTTGATTTTATATGATTTGTTGATAGTAGTCTTTATTCAGTGAATGTTTATGTCACATGAAATCCTTATGAGAGCTATGTGATAAGTGAATGGGGTAAATGAAACCCTAAGGATAGGATGTTCAATGAATCAAGTATTTTGCTATCAATGTTCTCAGTATGAGATGTGGTGATGTTTAACAGTTCAGTTGTGGTAAATGTTATCAGATGGTCTATGAAAAAAATTGTTTACAGAGCTAAACTAAGATATGTAATGTGATGCACAACTCAAGATTTGGGGTTAGGTGCACGTTTTCCAAGAAAGTACAAATAATTTACAGGTGCAAATGATGATTACTCGTATGTCAAGTAATTAACTCTTATTAGTGTATTAAGAAATTCAATTGTATGATTCTAGTATATAAAGTATCAAGTGGATATGTATTCTGTTATTTAAGAATTTTAGTCTGCCTGCAGGTATAAAATGTTGATTTCTCAGCATATTACAGTGTTTTGAGTATATTGCTCTGCCAAGTTTAGAATGATATACATGTTGTGTTATAAACTTCAAATAAATAGATACGGTACCATAGAGATACCAGAGTCAAGTATAAGTAAGGGAAAAGATACAATATAGTAAGAGCTTTCCAAGAATAATAAAATAATAGACTTAAGAGCCCTAAACACCGTAGATTCCCTATGAGAGGTCTGGGCCGTAGGGATGAAATGACCTAACCCTGGCAGTGTCCAATATACGGGGGTCGGAACGTACTAACAAGTGGTACGGGGGATGAAGCCCTAGTGGAAGTCTCCTTAATATACAACATGTATTGTCCAACATCAACCAGAGGTCCTGGTGGCACTAGAGTACAGTAAAGCCAATAGGTGGCTTGACTCTCCACCTGTGTGCTCAGGTTAGAGGAGGAGTCTAGTTTTTACAGCATAATAGGTGTACCGAGGCCAGAGAGCCATTTTCCTTTTGCAGACCAGTGACGTAGTCAGGCTTAGCATTCCCGGGTGTGTCAGCTAAGTCTTGTACAGTGAGATTGTAGTTCTCTACGAGTCTTCATATGTAGAGTACACTGCATATGATCAGGGCATAAGCTAAAATATGTTCATATAGGTTTAAAGAGTTTTTATTAAGTAAGAAAGGCTAAGAAAGATTCGAGTAAAGTTTCCCATCAATTATTCTTTTTATGTTTCTAAATTATTAGTTATCTTTGAAATTAATAAAGCATGCTCATATATTGATTTGCTCTTGTTGATATCTAGAGTATCCTGCCATATTTATGATTGTCAATGATCAATCTCTTTAAATCTTACTACTGTTATAATTGATATCAGTTGCTCAAAAGTATATCTATAATTATATCAGTGCTTTAGATTGTTTTTTTGAAGTACTCATTCACTGAGCGAGTAGGCTCACCCCTCTACTCACAATTTTTAGGGATATCACATCGACTTGAAGAAATTCATTGCATCTGAGTAGATCTTCCACAAGAGTTAAGTCTGAGTATAATTAAGTTTAGTGAGTCCTTGTCACTGTAGGTCCTTGTAAAGAAATAAGAGATAGTTGTAAATGATGATGTATAACATTTTTCCTCTTTTAGCAATATATGCGAATCAACAAGTCTTATGTGCTTAAAAGTATGAGAAACATAATGAATGTTCATACATGCATTTTTACTGTTGAAATTATATTAGAGAAATCAATGTTTAGATTCCCTTGTAAAGTTAGTTTATGTGGTTCAATGCGAGAAAACAAAGATTTTGAAAAAGAAGAAAAAGTTAAGGGTGATCTTTGTATTACGTTAAATCCTCAATTTTATGCCCTAATCTCATGGTTAATGGTAATTGTGAAATCAATGTGTAACAGTTTGATTCGTACCACTCAAAGTCCAACTGACCACCACTTGCTAGAAATCAGTTTCGTACAAGATCTAGGAAGACCCAGACTCTAAGATCTTCTCCACACTCGTTCAGTAGAGTTTGCACCGCAGTGACATATCAGCAGACTGCCAACAATGACATATAGTCAAGCTGAAAATACCCGCCCTTGGTACAAGTCATGACACTAGCCACCAGGGTTTGCAAAGCAAAACACTATCACTGAGGTACAACCGCAGTTGTCCTCAAATCACATCACATTATAATCACCAAGACACAACCGCAGACATTCTCAAAAAGAGGGATAGGCATGCCCACAATCATCCTCCCTAAACACCCAGGATTAGGATGACAAGCACCCCGCATACTCAACACTATGCACTTAAAGTTTCCCTTAGGAATACTAGTTTCACCATCCAGCAAGTTCTGACACTGAAGATTGTTCTATGGCAAGGCACTACATGATTAGGGTTTCAATTGTTTAGTTATTTCCAATTAGGTGAATTAAGGATTCGTCAAACAAGTGGACTTACAAACCCTAATTCATTTCTAGCGAGCATATAAGTATAAAAACATCATAAGATATAAAGCATATAAAGTATAATTCTTAATCATGATCACCACATGGTACTATTCATTACCATACATGAGACCATACTTGTCATCATCTTACCACATCACACAATTTCTTATCACGTTGTCTCGGGATTCTAACCCTTGTCACATCACGAAGAGGGTTACACCAAATTCAGGGCTCAACCATGCCCAAAGGTCATTAAGACCATCATAGTATTCCCTACTAGATCATCATTGTCTTTCCATGCCTCATAATAAGGCCCAATGAACCATCACCATTCATGTGATATACATGCTCATCATGACATTTGAATTAAAAAGATAAATTGTGTTCATAGAATAATATAGCAAGGTTATCTTTGCATTAAGAACATCCCTTCATTATACCAACATACAAGAAGCTAGGTATGATTGACCACCATTATACTTATAGTGCACATGTTTAGGATAAGAAAACATCAATCACGAGGCTATGATAACCACTAGTTAACACATTAGGGTTACAAAAACATTAGGGGGAACATTCCATCATCTTACTATTCATACAAGGAAGATAAGCATGATTAACCATCCATATATGTTTGTTTTAGGGTTAGGTTCAACAAGCTAAGTTACATTGAGGCTATAATCAGCACTCATAATCAAACCCTAACTCATGTCATCCTCATTGGATTATAGATGCACAAGGTAAAGCATTGCCATCCAATCCCATACTATCATCTAGTATGGATCCATGTATAAAACGAGTTTTAACTATAATGTTATATTAATATAAGGGCAAAGCTGAGAATACAAAGTCAAGGCAATGAAACATCAAATCCACATCATCAAAACCAAAACATCAAACCATGGGATTCACCCAAAACCATTGGAAGTTGAGGTATACAACTCTAACCATCAGATCATGTTCTTCATTCAAACCATTGGTCAAGGTATAAGCAAAACCCTTGAATCATTCAACTAAAAGAAACTAACATATGTTTAATCAAGGAATACCATTGGTTGTTATCATGAGACAAACCATCGGTTGTGGACATGCAAGACACCATCGGTTGTGGGGTGCAAGATCACCATCAGATCATGGAGTCAGAACCTCCCTCAGTTGACACCATCGAGTGTTGATCCATAAGAGCCATCGATTTGTGAACACATGTCAGAGGACCATCGATTATTGAGCATACAAAATAGAATTAAGGTATGAACATCAGTTATTATAGGTAACACAAGCAAATCAGAACCATAGGCTGACCGTCCGTTCTAGTAAGAAGACAAACCATCAAGTTCCATCTCAAGGAAGAGAAGTCAATAAAAAACCCTAAAAGATGATCATCGTATAAGAGGTTAAAAGCCATAGTTTGTAAGGGAAGACATGAACATAGGTTGTGTGCTCATGATAGATCCCAAAACAGAAGCTAAGGCATGTCCATCGGTTGGCACACCATGGCCAAGCAAAACAACAAATAGTACAAAGCCATGTGTCTATAGCATAAAACATCATATCCATGCAAAGATGCAGATCCATCAGTTGTGGACATATTCTAGGCCATTGGATGATGACCTCCTAGGGTGTCCATCGGATTCCAACACACGGTGACCATCATTTATTGAAGCCCTAGGTCACAAGGGTGAAAACCATCGTTTGAGCAGCCTCCAAGGTGAACCACTGACGCAAGGGGCATTAAGAGGGGAAATAATCAACCATCACACCTACAAGGACCACCATAAGTTGTCCTATCACTAGGAGAACCATTATATCCCAACTAAATAGTAGGACCATCGAATCTTTGCCTCCAAGGTAGCTCATCTATGAGGGGTTAAACCCTAACTCAACCCTAGAAGGGTATTACCCTCAAACTAAGGTACATATAGGCTCCCCATGGCCCAAAAAGATCAAGAATAATAATAAAACATGTGAGGAATCACAAACATGTGACAAATTTCAATAAAAACCTCAGATATGGATAAATTACAGAAAAATCCAAAACGTGCACGAAATTGCATAACTTGCTCAAACAATGTCCAAACGGGACCAAACTTGAAACTTCAGCTTGTATCATGATACCAAAGCACCTCTTATGGTTTGATTAAGGTTTTGAGCACTTAATTATTATGATTAAGCATGTTCAACCATTTAATAAAGGTTAGGAGTCTCACAGATATCCTGGATCCTCAAAACATTTTGTATAAAAACACGACAATGTCTTTAGAAATTAGGCACACTCATATATGAGATGGCAGTGTGTGCATTCATCCACTAGATTTATGAGACAATCTTATAAAGGTAACTGAGGATAAGCAGGACTGATAGCATAAGAAACCACATCTGTGACAGTTGTTGTGCAAACATCATCACCAGTTCCTTGGGATGTTTTGCAACCTTTTCTAATGAGGTTTAATCTATTTGATCTATTATATAAACCACCAATGTTCCTTGTTCCATGGTACATTATGACATGTTCCATGTACAAAAATGGCTTCCCTAAGAGAAGATACACCTAAATATTAGTATGTTGCACCACATGATACTCTACCTGCTTATGGGTTTGCTATTGTTGGTCGGGTAACTTCATTTCAAAGTGGTCATCCTAAAATTCCCAAAATCAATCTTCCTCTACCATCTCTGTAACATCCCTGACCTGGGTTATGCTTTAACCTTAGATGTTTTATTTAAGAAAGTTAATTATTTGCTTGCTTCTATCTTTTGAAAAGTAATTAAAGCTCAAGAGGAACTTATGTTTCAATTTTAGTCCTTTTTGAATAATGTTGAAACAATGTTTTGTCTGTTTTGGACTAAAGTGCAAATTACCCAAGTTGAGGGGTTAACTTGCGAATTGTACATGATAAAATGTTCCTCAGGTGTTGAAGCATAATAAGAATGAAAATTATGCAGAGGTATGGCTTGTAGAAGCCTGAGTACCAAGAAAGAGCCTATTAAGCAATGTTTGTGCATTAAAACCTAGTTTTGGTGTAATGTGCAATTTACCCAAAACCTAGGGTTCAATATGCAAAATGTCACTTCTAGAGAGTCCCTCATGTTTCTTGGAATCATGTAGAGAAAATAAAATGAGAGTGGCGTCTCATTTGAATCATTTTGGAGGAGAGAGAATCTTGATATTAAAATAATCAAGATTTAAGCATAATTGGAAACATAATTCAATTTAATGCAAAAATAAATATATTAATGGGAGTGCCCTTCAACAAAATATGATATGGTTGAATTTTCATAAGTGTGAACGTCCTTTAGCCTTGCAAAGGCCACGAAAATATCCTAAGTGAGTGGAGAGCCCACTCACATTAGTTAACTAAAAAGTAATATCCACTAAAAATGGGATATTAGTATTATATGAATTAAGGTGCTTAATTGTTTTTCCTTTAATTCATGGATAATGAAGAGGAATTAGAAGGTGGGGAAGATGTCTTTGCATTCAAGTATTTTATGGGGATATGTGGCACCAATTTTGGGAGTTAAAGGATTTTTATATCACTTTCTCTCTCATTGAAATTCCCTTATAAACACTTCATTTTCCACCCACTTGAAGACTCTTTTTCGGATTTTCTTTCTCTCCTTGCTTTGGTTGAACACAAGGAAGATTAGGATAAATATAAGGACGTGACCCAACCTATAGGTAAGCTCCTTAATTATCTTCAACCTTGATTTCATGGTGGAAATCGAAAATCAATGCTTGATTTCTTCTTTTCCTCATTCAATTTTCAACCCTAGCCATTCATTTCACTCAAAGACTTGAGGAAGAGCCTTGTGAAGTTGAGTAAGATTCATTCACCATTGAGGACGTGAAGTTTGAAGATGGGATTCAATTTTTAAGGAGGGTTATATAACTTGAAACCTTGAATGTTATCATTGATTTCATTTCTTCATCATATGTTGATTCTTTCTTCATTCTCAAAATTCCATTTGATTAGTTGTTGAAATTACCACAAGAATCACAGCAAATTTCGAAGGTCTGGAGCTTGAAGATGATGATGTCATCTTAAGCACACACCTCAACAAAGTACATGAGTAAACGGTTTCAACATTTGGAACCAATCAGTTTCAAGATCGATTGAAACCAAATGGTCTAAGACTGTTTGGGAGTAAACGGTCTCAAGACCATTTGAGATCAAATGGTCTCAAACCATTTGGAGGATCAATGCTGATGTGGATGGATGATGATCCAATGATACCAATTGATTTGATTTTTAAAGGTTCCATGTATGGATGATCGATTAATGTCAAACCCCAATCGATTGAATTGATTGAAGCCTTAATTGATGGAATTGATCAAGACCGAATGGGTAAAATCAATCAAGATCGAATGGGTAAAGTTGATCAAGATCGAATTGGTAATTTGATCTTCAAAACCATTTGGTCATGTTGACCATTTGGGAGAGTTGACCGAATGGAGGTCAAGCCCCTCAAGACCGAATGGAGGTCAAGCACCTCAAGACCGAATGGAGGTCAAGCACCTCAAGACCGAATGGAGGTCAAGCATCTCAGGACCGATTGGAGGTCAAGCACCTCAAGACCGTATGGAGATACAATTTAACTAAGACCGTTTAAAGGTCTAATACCCCAAAACTATTTAAAGGTTTAATGGATTCAAACCTTGTAAGTACAATCAACCTATGATTGTTGATGATGTTTATCAAAGGTAATCATAATGATTGTACCTTCAAGGTACTTAAGTGATTAGTACCTTTTGAGTAGTTAATCTTTGATACTTGTGAAGAAAGTAACTCGATACACTATGCTAACCCTTCTTTCAAGTTAACCTAATTTAATCAAGTTTGAAGTGATTAATATCCTATAGAGGATGAGAGAGAGAGAGAGATCCATACATGTATAATAATCATGTAATGGTTAAGCCTCAACACTCTCAACATGAATATTATATGTAGTTAGGGTATGATCCTTAATAAAGAGACCATGAAACCCTAATTGAGAAGATTGATGAACCCTAACCCTAATTTAGGAAATGATACATGAAATCCTAATCTAGGGTAATGGTGAAACCCTAATTAAGGATGATGTCATGTAAAACCCTAATTAATGGTGATGACATGTGAAACCCTAATTAAGGGTGATGACATGTGAAACCCTAATTAAGGATGATGTCATGTGAAACCCTAATTAAGGGTGATGTCATGTGAAACCCTAATTAAGGATGATGTTATGTGAAACCCTAATTAAGGGTGATGTCATGTGAAACCCTAATTAAGGGTGATATCATGTGAAACCCTAATCTAGGGTGATGACATGTGAAACCCTAATTAAGGATGATGTCATGTAAAACCCTAATTAAGGGTGATGACATTGAAACTCTAATTAAGGATGATGTCATGTGAAACCCTAATTAAGGATGTTGTCATGTGAAACCCTAATTAAGGGTGATGACATGTGAAACCCTAATTGAGGATGATGACATGTGAAACCCTAATTGAGGATGATGTCATGTGAAACCCTAATTAAGGGTGATGACATGTGAAATCCTAATTGAGGATGATGTCATGTGAAACCCTAATTAAGGGTGATGTCAAGTGAAACCCTAATACAGAGATGTGATGTGAACTCTAATCCCAGGGTGATGCTATATAATGTTATATGAAACCCTAACATGAAACCCTAATCCTGATATAGGGTAAAGGAATGTGAAACCCTAATCTTGGGTTATAGTGCATGAAACCCTACCATATGATGATAAACCATAACCCTAATTTGGGTAATAGGATGAATATTCCTAATCGACATAAATTGGGAAATCCTAACTCTAATGTGGGAATAGTGATGCTACTCTTATATGCATAGTCCTGATATATAATTGATGTAATTGTTATCATGTGTACTAATCATGCAGGTATCATGAGATGTTGAACATAGCCAAGTATGAGCTATGATGTTTTATTAAGCCATAATATGCTTTGTTGCCTAATAAGATGTAACAAAAGATTAATGGGCTTTAAGAGCCATGTGAGATGCTTGTATTGCAAGTATCATGTTTACCTTGGTTAGATGACTCGAAGGTGTTAGTTACCTGATAAGTGGTAACAAGTGTTCTTTGATGAACTGAGGGTTTGAATACCCATATTCCATAATCATGATGATGAGATGTTAAGGGCTGAGAATACCCCTGATGTGACAAGGGATTGAGATCCCAATGTTTCATAAAGTTTTGAAAAGTACTTGATAGAAGTATTACTCATTCTTTGTAGCATTTGTTATAATAAATTATGTTTGAAAACCTGACTGATGCTAAAAGAAATATGGTAATGTTTGGTGATGGTGAAACATGTTTTCCTACGGGAACTCCTGGAGGGCATACTGTTGAGTATGTGGGGGTTATGGGCACGAATATCCTTACGCCCTAATGGAGGAATTGATGTGAGATAAACATTAAATCTATCAATCCTTCATTATATATGCTGAGATGGATGTATCACTAATCTCCCGAATATCAGGATGGATGCATCACTAATCTCCTGATGATGTTAATGTCAGATCGATGTGAGATAAACATGAAATATTTCGATTGCAAAGAGAGTACATCATGCCACTGTAACTCTATAACGAAGTTTCCAGTATACCCTGGAAAACTATTTAGTAGAGACATAAGATGTCCTACATTTGGTCCTCACACTGACTGAGGAAGATGAGTTCATGGTAATTTGACTCTTCCATTGACCTATGTATGGTACCAATTTCGATTTCACAATGGTCGGTTGGAGAATGAGCGGTATACCTCATCTCCTCAGGGATTAAGTATGATTGTAAAATGTAATCAACCGTGTAGCATAATTGCATAAGGTTGAAATATGAGAATCACTGGTTAAAGTTACTTTTCTTAGCATATCTTAGATAGATAAATGTTATACATGTTCTTCATATTCCCTAATGGGTAAGTGATATGCCGCTTTATCAGGTTATAGCTGAAATGCTTGGAATAAGAATAATGCCCTAATATGTTTAGATGTTGATTTATCTACTGTTAAAAATATATGATTCTTCTGCTTAGTTTTATTCTATTAAAATGCAATAATAATATTTCTGGTGGAGAGTTATATCTCTCGCTGGGACAATTTTCAATTGTCGCACCCCCGTGGGATCCAACTTTTTAGGTAAACGTAGAAGAAGAGGCAAAAACCCTACAATAGGGGAAGAATAGCAGCAGCAACAACAGGGACAACAGTGATACTCAGGTGGAGACATTGGTTGTCATGTTTTGTGTAGAGAGTTCTATGTGTCATCTCTGTACTCTCAGGTCCTCAGAGTTAGTAGTCAGTACTTTTAATGAATCGATTTGAGTTTTTGGCTAGATGCCTTGAGGTTCTTATGCTGCCTATGTATAGTTTTAACAAGGAAGTTAATGCTTGTAATCCTCGAGAAGAGACGGTACAGAATATGTACTTATAATCCAGGATGTAATTAAAATACATTGGTTCTTGATAAAAGAGTTTTCCTGTGTTTGGATCTCTTTTCAAATGGTTTTAATTTTTAGTGATTTTCAGTAATTTCGCTTCTTATGTTTTAATTCCACTGCGAATGAACGCTTCCACCTAGTGAATGATGTTTTGTTCGATCGATGCACGACAATCTCCATGGTAACATCTATTGTGGCATGAAATTTTCTGCCTATCAATAATTCATTACCATAGTCATCTTGCATTTCTAGGACTACAAAATCTTTTGGAAAGATGAACTTTTTTATCTTCACTAAGACATCCTCACATACGCCTAGTGATCATACAACTAAATTTTTAGCCAGTGCAACTGTCATATTGATTTTCCTTGATTCCTTAAGACCAAGCTTCTTGAATGTTGTCAATGGCATGAGGTTAATGCTTTCCCCTGAATCACACATTGCTTCCCCAAATTTCAAACTACCAATAAAACATGGTAAATTGAAACAACCAAGATCATCTATTTTTTGTGACAACTTCCTCTATATCAATGCATTGGCTTCTTCCCATAGTACCACCACATTTGACTTAGCTATTCTTCTCTTATTTTTAATGATATCTTTCAAGAAATTGTCGTGGGAAGGAATTTGTTCAATGACATCCACTAGAGGTAGGTTAATGTGGAGTTTCCTAAAAACATCAAGATCAACCTTTTTGGACGTCAAGATGTTGGGAAACTACACAAGGATTGCTTTCTTACATTGGTTAGGTGGAATTTAAGGTTCTTTTGGGGTTTTGGTTCCCCTCATGTCCTCTTCTTATACAACTTCTTCTTCTGGCGTGGAGTATTCTGGTTTCTCCAAAGGTACTTTTTCTATATCATATGGCGTTGAACTCTACTGTGGATTCATTACTTCTTATTTCTCCAACACTTTACCATGATGTAGAATAACTACCTTGTCATATTGGTTATTATGTGGAATTTTAGTGTTCCGTAGGAATCCTTTCTGAGTAGGCTTCTTCATTGTTTCCACATCTACTTCTCTTTGTGAAATCTAATTTTGCATACATATTTGGGATCCTTGATTCTATTAGTCCCTCTTTGATCGGTCCATGTATGCTCCATTCTTGGTTATATATGTCTCATATCTTCTTATGAATTTTCCAAGCATGTCTTAAAACCTGTCCATCCTGCTTCTTTTGATCACAATGTGGAGTGTCAACCTACTAGTGTGGGGGACGATGTACCTATGATGGGTATTGTTGAAATTGTTAGGATACTTCCATGAGAACCTAAGATCCCTCCACCATGAATATTCATTATTTCCCCTATTGTTCTACTACCTCAAGTACATATACTCCTCTTCATATCCAAATCAGGTGCCTGACTTCTGGTCTAGATTCTTTGTAAAATGTACCATTTGAACTTTCATCTTCATGATTTCTTGTGATTCCATAACACTTATGGTAGGCGTCGGTGCTTCATACTTCTCTCCCCAAGATTGTTTATTAGCCATGCTCTTCATAATCTCGTTACATCTTGCTATTTAGGAAAAATATTACTCCCACACTATCAAGAGTAGTCCTCTCCCTTTATGCAAGCTGTAATAAATTGTCTTTGCTTGGGTGAACAAGTCAATCTCATGATGGGAATCTTTCCTTATCATATTCTATAATATTTCCCATGCCTCAGAGTATGATTCTTTACACGCTGCTTGAAGTTGTAAATCTTTCCTACTTACATGTTGGTCTTTTGTGGGGTGAAATACATCTTGAGAAAGACATTAATCATCTCGTTCCATGTCTCTATTGAATCTAGAGGTAAATTAAGAAACCATGCCTTTGCCTCATATGAAAGAGAATATGAGAATAGCTTCAGTTGTATCACTATGGATGGTACCCTATCAAGATTCTACATGTCATAATTGTCTAAAAAGTTGTTTATATGTGTCATTGGATCCTATGCCCAGAAAACGCTTGAGATTTAACTAATCCCACCAGCCCTAGATCAATTTTAATAACCGCTCACATTCACTACTTGACGTTTGATAAGTCCCAATTAAGTTGTCACTAAAGATGCCTTTATTTTCTCCCAAACCTTGTGTTCCTCATCAGAGCCTTACAAGCCTTTTGTGCTATCTTCACCGTTTTCTTCCATGTCTTCTCCCTGAACTAGTTGTGGTGGAGGAGCTTGAATTAGCTTCTCAGACTCAAACTTGTGTTCTTTGTGCAAAATCTACTCCTAGTCTACACAAGGCAGAGTTGAACATCTGTAATCTTTAGTTCAAATATGGATGATGCACTAGTACCTAAAAATGTAGTTTTCCTTTATAAGAACACATAATACTAGCAATGTGACAAAAAAGGATTTACTAATGATTTTAAGCCCAAATAAAAACTAAAATGAGAAAAAATGGGCTATAGTGACCCTCGCAACACTCATAGTGTCGGTATTGTTGATTCCCAAAGAAGTGCCAAAAACTTGACACACTTATGACATGTGTGTAATACACAAGTGTACATGTCATGTGATATAGGTCAAAGAGGCATGAGTTGTCAAACTCAGGGAATCATTCACTAGAAACTACTACTAATCGAAACTTAATCAGTTAAGGTAGAGAAATGGTTGATTGGTGATTATCTAACTAAAATTAGTAATTGACAGAACTAAATTACGGTGGTTGAAAGCAAGATTAATAAATTACCTAGAACTTGTGGTTTCACCATGACAAACACTACAATTGAATTATTTTCATTTATAGTTAATGGCCCATATTCCAAACTAAAGACCTATAGCTAGCATCATCTGCTCCCCCAGCATGATGCATGACTTGTATTAAGACAAAACCCACTCCCATAGTAGTTAACTAACTTAATCTAAGAAAACCATTTTATTCTCTGGGGTTTTTCATTGTTGTAAATATTTTCTTGAACCGTCGTATTAGATATGTGAATCTATGACTTTTTAAATCCTAATCCCTCTCTAGAAGTAATTAGAAATTTGATACTTTGGTTATGTTGATGAGGCATAAACAAATCATGAAAGATATCACATATTCAAGTTTAGAAAAAAGAAAATATATTATAAGCTCATCAAATTCAAGTACAATGATGTGCCAGGCTACTCCTGAGTCCTAAGAAAAGAGTGATTTAGCCCCACATGTTTGTCATCAAATTGTAGCAAGAAGAAAAGGAAGAAGATAAGGAAAAATTAGAAAATTGATATAAAAACTCCTAGAGAAGTCGTCTCAGACCCTTATGATAGACACCATGATTACAAGCTTTCGGGCTGCAAATCTGACATCCAGAAGTGCCCAAATCATCTAGTTGCTAGCTATCTCTTTTGTCTCCTCTCCTCTTGGATCTAATTCCAAAATGTATGTGATGTCTCATTTGTAACCGCCCTCCTTAAGTCATAATTGAGTCCTAATCCTCACTTAATTCACAATCATTCGATCTATAAGTTAATTTCATATTTGCATTGATCGTGTTGTGATGATACCACCAATTAGGTGTCAGTGTTACCGAGCCAGTTGACCTTTTCTACCTTCTCAATCTATGTCAGTACTATTGATAGATGCATCGATAGCACTGAGTTTATTCTTGTGGGTGTCTGGATGTTGAAGTCAATACCACTGACTGTGCTTTCGGTATCACTGAGATAATAAATATCCATCTTTGATACTCTCTAGACTCTCAGTCAGTACCATCAAGTCTCTATCTTAGTAACATCGACACGACACTTGGTAGCACCGATGCTGCTCTCCATATTCTGCTATTGGGTGTAAGGTGTCGGTACCACCGACAAGCATGTCTGCAGCACTAAGTTAATAAGTAGATACTCATTTTTCTTGAAATAAGAGGAATAACAACATATGTCCAAGCAAATAATCACAAAATCATGCGTTTTCATATAAATGAGTGATAATCGATGCATATGTGATTCACACGCTAATAAATGAAAAAAAGAAAAAACATATCTAAATGAGAATATTCATGCTTAAAAAGTAGGAAAACAACATGTGAAAAGTGATATAAAATCAATGCATCAGATTTATACATGTAGGCTTGATGCCTTGAGGTTAATATATTAAGTGCAATGGCATGGGTATCACCATTGGAATGATGACAAGGCCCGATGCTTAAGATTAATCCATGATTGAAAATGGATTAAGTGTAATGATGGATAAAAAAGTGAAATGATTAAAGTAGGAAATATGATGATATACACTTTATTATAGCCAAGTAGACTTTGAAAGATACATGTAATGATGATTGTTTCACTTAAACTAAATCATCCTAAAAATAAAACAACATGACTATTCCTCATGATGCCCCTACACTTGAATAATGATGATTAATCATGTTCTATAATCATGTCTTGTCCTATATGATGATTACAAGAATTTCTATATATTGGATCATGACCTATATTTTGTGATAATATTTGCACAATGGAAATGAAAAAGTGGGAGAAGAAATATCCCTTGTTATTCCTTGATTAAGGCTGGTGTACCATGACTTAATATGTTGAATCTGATTGTGATTGAAGTTGATATATTGGGCCTTGTTGTGGCTGAGATTGGTATGTTGGGCCTTGTCGTGGACAAAGATGATTACTTATATCTTGATCTGGTGGTTTGATATATGTGAATGTGTTATATATCTTCTGGAGTAGTTAGACTTGAAAAATATGTCAATTATATTTCTTTGTATTGTTTGTAAATGTTTTATGGAATAGAAATACAAGTAACTGACTTAATCATTCAAGTGTAACTATAATAATGTAGAGAGTTGAGTCTATAGATCTATTCCCCTAGGGCGACTGGGGAGGGGGTATTGAAACAAGTTAATCTCATAGTAGCATAGACTTGTGAGAAGATTCTCAAAGCAATATTAGTGAATATATTGGGACATTGTGGAGCGGATATCCTATCATCTTTAAATGGTTTTTATACTCAGTGAAGGCTGTCTGGTAGAAGTGTATGAATGATGTGATGTACTGTGGAGGGTGGTTACCCTATTTTTGTGGCATGATGACATGTAAAGAGAATAAATACTTGATAAATATGTCATGTGTAGAGATACTTAGTTGTTCATTAATCTGCTTCTAGTAAAATGATCATTATATATTTGTAAGCAACAAGTATGTTAGCTTTTTGTCGGTGAGCAGTAGCTCGGGTGGTCAAGCACGGGCACCCCTCATGAAGGGTCCCGGGTTCGATTCTCCCTGTAGTGTTGTTTGGAAATTAGCTCCCCGCAGCATCAGCCGACCTCTAATGCGACCGTTTGAGATGCCGGCATGTGGGCGTTACGGGTCTCTGAGGGTTTACCTTGCCAGGGTAGGTCACAATTGTGGCCTGTTCTCGGGGAGGGTTCCCACGTCATCAAAAAAAAGTATGTTAGCTTTTTCTATATCATATCAATGGGACTTGTGATCTCAATCTTGTGGTTATCCGCATCTTTTAGGTATGCTAGAGTAGTGGAAAGGACACATTGTTTAAGATGTAATAAGGAATAATATAATAAAGTCTAGAGTGTCCATGTACTCTGACTTTCTTAAGTTACAGGTGGGTAGTTGATGATGTATATGTTAAGTTTTTTCTATTCATTATTCTGTAGGGAAATATGGAATCAAGTAGGCAGCGGAAATAAAAAATTTACTGACATATTTCCCATCAACTAGCAGACTGCGTCAATAAATATGCAATGGGAAGGATGGTTTCATGAAGATATACCTAGTCCTAGAGCAAGTCCAACAACAATCCTCATTGATGTAGATGCACACTCTGTCTTGGATGGTGGTTGTGTAGCTCCTAATCGCACTCGGACTCGTCTGAGTTCTCCTCCATGAATAGCAGACTCGAACAACTACTGTAGTGGCTCCTCAGATCTCGCCACAGACTGTGAGTTGACGTTGCTCTCCTAGCAGCAGCCAACAAACTCCTACCTCTAGAGTAGTCCACACAAACCAACTAGAACTCCTTTTGTCCTACAGGAACAGACATGAAGGAGTTGTCCCTCCCATTGGTGTACTAGTTACCAACATGCTCTCCCACAACAAGATCCTCAGTTGTTTCTCTCCCATGGTTATCCCTCCCTAGTCGGGTAGGACCTGCCTGGGCTCTTGTGGTTACCACAACCAGAGAGGACAACAATTGTCAAAGCAACTGATTCTCAATTTTCTATGTATTAGTTGTGTTCTAGGAAGCCCCCATTACCCCTCTATATATAGATGGGGTTAGGGTCATGGTTCCCAGTCCACGACTAATGCGGGACTAAAGCGGGAGTGGAAAGGACAAGTAGATCTTGAATTTTCACAACTTTTCTTGAAGTTTCACAACCTTCGTGGGATGAAACAGTCGTCTCACCCAACGAGACAGTCGTTTTGCTAAGAAAAATGGTTGTTTCACACCTTCAAGTTATGCACATATATGTTGGCAATTCAATTCCAATTAATACTCAACTTGACGTACCCCCAAAATGGGCATTGGGTGCAACTAAGACAGACATCTCACACCAAACCAAATGGCCATTTGGTGCAACTGAGATGGGGATCTCGCATCAAGCCAAATGGTCGTTTGGTGCAACTGAGATGGGCATCTTGCACCAAGCCAAACGACCATTTTGCATAAGCGAGATAGGCATCTCACAGCCTAGGTCTGGTAGAATTCCAACCAATGTACAATACTATCAGCCTGACACTCCAAACAACAGTCTCAACACTTGAACCAATCATTTGGTAGTCTAGTCAGCTGATATGTTGCATGAATTGAAATACCTAAACACTGTAGTAATCAATTCAATTATCATTCAAGTTCAAACTCCACTTCTAGATGAGTTCCAATGTGTGTGACCCTATAGATCCCATATCACATTGGCAGTGAATGTCCATAACTAGCTTATGACATCATAAGCAATGACCGGTACCTAGTCACACGTCATTGCTACCCAAGTGAATGGAAAGTTGGGGAGCAACTTCAACCTACAATCTGTGTATGGTGTTACAATGTTTGTATAGTTCCTTTGTCACTGATATCCAGATTGAACTAGAGGCATGGAGCAGTCATCCTCATTATTATTCAATCTTGTTTCTTGAACCAAAGCACACTGCATGAGATATATGTGAGCTCAACATATTGACTCACACACATATGTCAATACTATTCTCAGTCTCACTAATCAAGAGGCCTAGGATATCATACTCCATACAAGAGGGACAAATCCCATATCAATTGCTCACCGTCAATCCCCATGTGTCAAAGTCACCCAATCATCGTCATTATAACAACCCATGTTTTAGGACTACATTTGATGATGTCAAAGTGTACCCAATGACATGTGATGGGTGCAGTGATTTCAGGTCTAAGAACCACAACCACCACCATCACTGTGAGAGCTGACTATGACTTCCATGAAGATGTCTTCCATGTGTCAGTCTCACGATGGGTCTGTCTGATATACTGTTCTCTAACATGTATTTGTGTACTTGGTTTGATATTGCCATATCATGACTAATGAGATTTAGTCATCAACTAACTCACACTTTGATCTTATTAAATATCGTTGTCTATCACCCTTCCAAAATAACAACCGATTAGGGACATAATGAGAATATGTATATAAACTCTTAACATCTGTATGATCTCATCCACACGGATAATAACTTGACAACATACATCATTGAGTAATATAATTCTCTAGACATTCACTTTGTATCCTCATTATCTCATAACTGAGTGAAACAGATGAATTGGAAGCTTGCCTTTATTAATAATTTATCAAATCATGTATCTAATGCCATATCCCAATCATCATATGATTGGCTCTCTAGGCATACATACCAACATTTTCCTTATGATCATGAGCTGTAGGTCGAATCATACATATTATGTCGCTATAGTTTCATAATCATAGACAATATTATAATCCTTTTGATGATATATATATAAAGAGAGGCTTTAATTATTTTCTACATGTGGAATGATTTAGATGTGCAGTGACACACTTTCATATATCATTTTCAAGATTTTTATGGCATCTTCTCGTAATTAGATCTCTATGTGGATCACTTTTTTTGGGAATTTTTGTCTCGATTTTTTATGGTTGTTAGCTTTTGGGTTTTTTCTAAGGATTTTTCCTAATGATCAATTAGAGTTTGATCAGTGGGATGGGTCCTTACACGATGAGCAAGAAAGTAAGTAAGCAATTAAGCAATTAATGGTTTTAATAATTAATTAGGGAAGTTGGTCATTTGAGTGATATGAGACATATGCTCATTATGCATATGAATATGTATGTATGTATGTATGTATGTATGTATGTATGTATGTATGTATGTATGTATGTATGTATGTATGTATGTATGTATGTATGTATGTATGTATATCACGCCCTCCAATAGACGTAATACCTTTTTCCCACCTTGATATGGGTAGAGGCAACTTTGTTTTTGTAGTCTTTTATAGACATAACATGATACCTTGTTTTTCTTTTGGCTACCAAGTTGGATGTGGTTATCTAATTCATAGGTCTTATTAGAATTTCAAACTTTTCACATCCCACCCCTATACATACAAATATGCATAGAGCATCGTCAAATATGGTGTAAGTGTATGATATCCCTTCCTCTAGTTTTAGGCTCATTTCCTCACATAGATAGAAAACCTATCTGACTAACTATGATGAAGTGGATTTCCGATCTCCAATGTACATAGCACATCTCCACTCATTAGATTCTCAACTTCACTCATTGGTGTATACCTTCATGTCTTGGATGATTTTGGATCATATGTTGTCATTTTTTATTGATGAAATATCAATTTGAGCTCTTCTACATGACATTGAGTGCATTAATGTAATTTAGAGTGAAATTTATTATTTTCATATCCTTCAACATAATCATATCAATACCAATATTATTGTATACTTAAAAAACTTATGAATCAATGGTGCAAATTTCACTTTTTTGACATATGGTTTAAAAGTTATGATTTTATCAAAAAATAATACATTTCTAACCATTTTCCCATCCTCTTCCTAGCCTATTTCCATTTTAGCAATCTGCATTCTCTCCACTCGTTCAATCAAAGACCTTAGACTAAGGGCCCATGGATTCCACATTTAATCCAATGAGTATGATTCCATCATCTCCCCCTTGCATGTCTTTTGTATAGAAGATATGTGTGGTGTATAACCATTGGCCATGCCGGCCACACTAAGCCTCCCCACACCTTGCTTTGCCCCTATTTGGATTCGTCTCCTTCTCCTTGTTCATTTTCACCGTTTCTCCTATTCAATCTACACTCGATAGGCTCTCCCTAGAAGCTCGTTGTCCTCCCTAGCTCAAAGAACTCCAATTTCTCATTCTCCTCCGTCAGATTATGATCAGCCACATTCAAGATGGGCAACACCTTCACAATTCTCTGTTGTACTTTTTTTACTTCTTCTTGCTCACTGTAGAGGCCTCTACCTCAGTTCCCCATTATGATCCGATGAAATTTGTCACCGTCCTTAGGCATGAGCCTCCTCACAAAGGATACAACCGACGAGCTGCACGACCGTGGTCTCCTCTTTATCATCCAACAACCCAGATTGTTAGGCTTCTCTTTCTCAATGGGTAGTGTGTGACAAATGTGATCCATGAGATCCATGGTCTACTCAACCCTTTAATCACGTAGTAGGACAACCCAAGTTTTTATGCAATAATGTAATTTCTTGCTCGCTGCCAAAATTTTTAAAGAAATGATCTAACCTTCCAAAATAATAGAAAATCACCCCCTTGGTCAAATGTAGAAGTGTTGTATACCATTTCTATCTACTCGTAACTTCTGTGATGTCTTGTACATGAGTTTTTTAATCTCTTTTGAAATGATTAATTCATTATTATGCCTAATCTTGAATCCACAATGACTCAATGCTACTTTCTGGCCTAAGATCAATAACTTATGACATCTAATGTACCTAAACCTGAACATGACCTTTCATGAATTCTAATGATGACCACACAACATGAAATGTAGCATAGTTGGAATTGTGATGCACAACTCTTATATACTATACAAATCTTTCCCTATTGATGTTCCAAACTATATATTATGACTTTTTAGTGCTATATCTCTAATATTATGCAAATATTGATATGATGATGCTCAAATATATCCTCTAACTCTATATCAATGATTTATGCAACTTTATGAACCAAGATTCTATAGGGAAATATGGCGACAGAGCAGGCAGAAGAAACAAAAATTTAACTGCCAAATTCCCCTTTGTCCAATGGAACACGTCAATAACTATGTAATGGAAAGAATGGTTTAGAGGATATACATGGTCCTAGAACAAGTTCAGTGACACTGTCCTCCTTATTGTGTGCACCCTATCTTCAAGTTGCAAACAACGTATGTGTCGGCCTCCTGTTTGATCACCATGGACAATAGGTTGATGCTATCCTCCTAGCGGGAAAAGCTCCATGCCTCTAAAGTAGTCAACACAGACCACCAATAACTCTCATCATTCTAGAAGAACAGACAAGAAGGAGTTGTCCCCTCACGTTGGCATACTAGTCACCAATTTTCTCTCCCACAATTGTTCTCCCTTGCTATCCCTCCCTTTATCGGGTAGGACTTGCTTGGGTTCTCTCAATTACCACAACCAAAAAAGACAAACAATTGTCAGAATCAATTGAGTTGTGTTTGAGAAGCCCCCCGTACCCCTCTATTTATAGGAGGGTCAGGGTCAAAATTCTCAGTCTGAGTAGGAGTGGAAGGGACTAAAATTTCATGAATTTTTGCAGCTTGCAAGTGGCAAAATGATCGGTTCATAGGTGAACTGATCCATTGGCATGTGAGCCAACTGGTTCTACCCTTGAACTGGTCATTTCATCATGGGTTTCTCAATCATAATTGTATTGGCTATGCATATCCAATTTAATGCACAACATGACATCAACACAAATCCTTGAATCAATCAAATTGATCCACCAACCTCTCATTCACAACCTGAGATGGTTGGTTCATGGACCTGAGTTGATCGGTTCACTTATTGAACCGATCGGTTCACTATCAAGAATTGCCAAAGTTGGTTCAATTGACCTGACATATTGAAATAATTGGTTCAACACTTGGATCGATTGGCTCACTCGGCTAGTCAATATTCAACCAATGTTGTTTAAATTGAATACCTAACTCTTTAGTAATCAAGTTTAAACCATATTCATGAATGAACTCCTATTCCAAGTGTTTCCTATGTGTGTGACCCTATAGGTTCCAAATTAAGTTGGCAGTGAATGTCCATAACTCACTTATGACATCACAAGAAAAGAACGGTGTCTAGTCACACATCATTTCTACCCAAGTAATTGGAAAGTTCAAGAACAACTTCAACCTACAATCTATGATTGGTGTTATAATGATTGTATAATTCCATTGTCTCTGATATCTGGATTGAACTCGAGGCATGGAATCATCATCCTTTAAATGTTCAATCCATGTTCCTTGAACTAGAGCAGACTATTTGAGATAAATATGACCTCAATATCATATATTGATTGACATGCACAAGCACATGCTTTTCTCAGTCTCACTTATCAAGTGTCCAACATATCAAAATCTTGTAGGAGGGAAAAATCCCATCTACATCACTCAAAATCATCCCCATGTGTCACAATGTATCCGATCATAACCTTTATGACAACCCTTATTCAAGATTGCAGTGGATGATGTCAAAGTACACCAAATGACATGTGATGACTGTAGTGATTTTAGGTCTAAGAACTACAATCACCATCATCACCATGAGATATGACTATCACCACCAATTTTTTTTTCATGTGTCACTCTCAAGGTGTGTATGTCTGATACACTGTTGTCTAACAAGTATCTATGTGCTTGGTATGATATCACATAATGATTGATAAGTTCTTTTCATCAACCAACCCACACTCTAGTATTATGCATTATTGTTGGCTACCAGCCTTCCATAATAACATCCAACTAGGGACATCACAAGAATGTATATACTCTTAACATATGTATGATCTCACTATTTAGGTCACGTACCAGAAGACATACATCATTGATTAATGTCATTCTTTAGACATTCATTATGTTTCCTCATTATCTCATAACTTAGTGAAACAGAATAAATCAGAAGATTGCCTTTATTATTAATCACATCCTTTACATAATATGCCACCACAATCATCATATGATTGTCTCTCTAGGCATATATACCAATAGACTCCCACTTTTACTTAGAGACAATAACCCACGAATCTTATTCTCAATGATCTAAACATGCCCATCATGTTTCTACTACGTAGGTGCTAATATAGTAAGTTAGAAACACATTGCCTTTAGTTGGTATATTGCATGTTTCACATCTCTTTGTTGTACAATATTTCTTATGAGATAGAATTGTCGTAGCATGCTCTATGATATTCCTTGCATAACCACTATCTCCATTGTTGTCATAGTATTTCTATTGTGTCATCAGTGGTTTGAACATCTCATAAGTTCATCTATATGAACTTGTAGATCCATACAATACTCACTCATGTGTTCATAACACTAGGACGTTTGACTTCTATTATAGAATTATAATAATGGTCTATAGTTCAGAACTCTTTCCAACATACAACTCTTCTGTTAAGATTAAACACATTTTTGTATTGCAATCATTCTTTGTCATTTTGGAAGCTTGCATCGATGAGACCCTTTACACCCAACTCTTCCTTGTTACCATAGTTCATCGACTGATCCTTAGTGCATCTCAAGTACTAATGGATATTCTTATGGTGTTCCAATGACATCATTAGGTTTGACTAATATCATCTTGTCATGCCCAACACATACAAGATAATGGTATGAGCACATTATATTGCATACACGATAGATCTAAATGCAAATGCATATGACATCTCTTCCATTCTTCACAAGAATTGGAACACTAGGTTCTTAAGAGACTATTCCCATGTATGATGGTTACAAAATGCTCTCACTGAATCCTTTGTGCTAAACCCTTTCAGTATCTTACCAATATATGTGCTCATACTTAGGTTAAGAAACTTTCCAGAACCATCTATATAGATCTCAATTCCTATCACATAGTATGTTTCACCTAACCATTCATAATGAAGGTGATTTCATTCCAGGATTCAATACTTGGTATTGAGTTGTTATTCCTCATCAATATGTGGAATATTTATAAACTCCCACTAAATCTTTTGTAATCACATATTTCATCTTTTATCTTGACTCAAGTCAACTTCTTTGACTTTCTTATCAAATTAAAAGATTCCATCTCTAAGATGCTTGTTTCAATCTTTAGATTGAACATTGTAGCTTATAAACTTTATTTGCATTCATAGAGTTATAAACCTTTAGGCTGTGTCATGTACACGTCCTCTCTAATATTCCTATTAAGGAATGTAGTTTTAATCTCCATATGCCTAATCACATAGTATTATTAAGCTGTAATAGTAAGCATGTCTATTGGTGAAGGGATTTAAACATGTTCAACACTTTGAACTGGTTTGAAAACCATTGCAACCAATATGTCATTTTATGTCATCCATGTTGGTCCTCTTTATGAAAACCCAACTACACCTTATGGGTTTTACCCCTTTATGTGGTACCATTAAGGTATACCTTGTTGTTGTTCATGGATTCCATTATGGATATAATGGCCTCAAGCCATTTCTTAGACTCTGGTCCCTCAATAGTTCTTAGTTGATTGTTGGCTCATCATATTACGATCAACTCATAACTTATCCATGCAACCAATATGTCATTTTATGTCATCCATGTTGGTCCTCTTTATGAAAACCCAACTACACCTTATGGGTTTTACCCCTTTATGTGGTACAATTAAGGTATACCTTGTTGTTGTTCATGGATTCCATTATGGATATAATGGCCTCAAGCCATTTCTTAGACTCTGGTCCCTCAATAGTTCTTAGTTGATTGTTGGCTCATCATATTACGATCAACTCATAACTTATCTAATGTATAGGATTCACAATGTTTTAACCTCAGACGGGTTCTACTAGAATTATGAGTTTTGTGTTACATATGGAACTTGAGATTCCACAACAATTTGTGATTCTCCTTGTTCATTTTGTACCTTCTAAGGTTGAATGTTTTCTTATTGATCTCAAACTTTTCAAGTTCTACTTTACTCCCACTGATTGTTTTGAAATTTAGCTACCCTATCAACAAACATTTTTTTATCAGATTGGGATGAGTAAAATTCAAAAAATTTGATCAAACCTTTCCAAGAAACTATCTTCTTATATAAGTTTCAATCCTTAAGACAAATCAAGACTTTCCCATACCATACCTCATATATTGTCTATTAAAGAAATTAGAGGGTAAATTATTTTAGTGCTAAGCATCTGAATAAAAGGAAACTAGAATATTAGATTAAATGATCATCACATCATGACTCATCAGGTTGTCATTCCCTCTTTCTGATATGTAATCATGCTTTAGGTGGAGTTCATTATGATACACTATCACAGTCTCTCCAGAAGGTCCTCAAATCTCTTCCTGTAAAGTATTTCAACATTGATGATATAAAAGTATCTTAACACCTTTAAGGAAGTTGTGTACATGTAATCTAATTGAACAATTCAAGAGATCTATATTTTATTGAACACATATCACCATATCATCAGTAAATATAATGTAGTACAAGTAATTATCTCTAGCATTTATTCTATAAGTCTATATAAATCATTATGTATAACTCCTAATAGAATGCTTGATCTCTCGCTACACCTAGTGAGAGGTGGTTTGTCATGTTTCTAATATATAAGACTTACATTTCTCTTATTGGTTCAAAAACCAAAAGTGTCTATATAATCATCAACATGTTCTAGAAATGCATTTCTCATATGTGTGCTCTAGATGACTATGCTATAGATATTGATTGTTTTAGTTATCAATTATAATACTTTAGGTATTTACATTATAAACATTCATCTTTAGATCCTTCATATAAAGATCACAAGACATTTGGGGCATTGCCATACAAGATCACATCTTTGAAATAGAACCATTAACAACTCTTTATTTATAATCATCCTTGTCCACACAAGATGCATAAAGTAAAATGTTTCTATTATTTGCGGAATTAAATAGCAGTTCATCTAACATAATTACATGCCCAATGGGCTAAGATAAATTTAAATGTAGACTGAAGTTGTTGCAACTCTTGCCCCCACACAATCCATTATTGTCCTTTCATAAAGGCTTTACTTCTTATTAGATATTTCATATCAATGTATGTCAGATCTACATTCGGTATCACATACCCAAGATGAAGAAGTAATCAAATATATTTTATAAAATTTATACCTAAAGTAGAGGTTTCTATTCCCTCCTTCTTCTTCTTTAATTCCTCTAGGTAGAGAGGGCAATCCCTTTTCCAGTGTCCAGGCTGGTGACAATGGTGACAATTGCCTCCTTTATTTACTCCTCCCTTTGCCTTGTGTACTAAAGACTTGGGCTTCTGGCCAGTTTTAGAACTCTTCTTAGCTTTGTCTTTACCTTTAGAGTTTCACTTTGGTTTTTTATCATCATTACAGACTTGGGCTTATCTTTCTTCATTTGTGCCTCAGCTATTCTCAACATGCCAAGTAACTCTGTCAACAGCTTGTCAAAGTCATTCATGTTATTTTTCATGACAAACTGACTGTATGACTCTGACAGAGACTACATAATCATATCAGTGGCCAACTCTTGACCCAATGGGAATCACAATCTAGAAAAGTTCTCCACATACCCAATGAGCTTGAGCACATGAGTACCTACTAGATCTCCTTCTGCTATGTTACAATTGAACATCGCCTTAGAGACAACAAATCTCTCATGTCTTGCCTGGTCTTGGAACATGTTCTTAAGATGTGTGACCAACTCAATAACATCCATGTTCTCATGTTGTCTTTGCAAATCACAATTCATGGAGCATACTTTAGGCACTTGGCATTGATAACATCCTCAATATGCTTTTTATAAGCATCCTTGTCAACCTTAGGTGCATTGGGAAGAGGTTCTTTTGGCTCTGGTGTCTCCAAGACATAGAGCTTGCACTCCTGTGTGAGAACAATTCTCAGTGTCTTAAACTAGTCATGGAAGTTATTCCCACTCAACTTCTCCTTCTCAAGGACTGATCTCAGAGAAAATGTGTTGTTGTGTGTTGCCATTCAATTCTACAAGAGAAATTTGCAATTTTGTCAAAAGCCCATTTTTTATTTTTATAAAATTGATAAAGTTTAAGTAGGGCTTTAATTAACTATCGCTCTCATTATTGTGTTCAAATTGATAACCCTCAATTATTAGTTTGTAAGATTACAACACACAAAATTTTAATGAACCAAGATCCAGAATAATTCAATTATTACCCGGCCAACGCCAACGTCCATATTCAGTCATTAAGGTAGGCAACATTTACCAATTACATTGTATGAAATTATTGGATAGATGGTATGCAGAACTCCTTATCATAATCATCTACATGCCTCTAGGTGCTTAATCTCATTAAGGACACCCTATTAAGCCTGACCCAAAAGCCAACACGATATAAGTGCACCTTGTTTTGGCAGAACCTACATATCTACCATCACACTTCCATGAGATGGACAATGTGCCACACTTTAACATAACCTACACTGGGTCGATCAAGATTTTCATGTGTGTTGCTAATGGAAAGCATCTTAGACTTAATGTGTTTGATTGAGGGGTTTATATATTTATAAATATATATACATTATCCAATCATATATATATATATATATATATATATATATATATATATATATATATATACACACACTACATATCATATACATGCTATATCCCACAATTTAAACATGTAATATAAAACAATAGCAATGGTTATGGCCATACTATTGTAATTCCTTAGAGCCACAAGGAATTACTATCACCTAGGTCTACATCTCATGCAAGAACCTATTGTTGGTGTAGATCTGTGCCTATCTATCTGGGTTGATCGGTTCAACCCTTGAATAGGATGGCTAGCCTCTTGGCTGGTTAGTTGGTTGTTGCACCGGTCATTTGGTCTGAGGTCCATCATCTTCTAGATCTTTCAGTCGATCAGTTGGGTCCACCAGTCGATCGGTTTGCCTCATCCTACTTGGTCCTCTAGCCGATCGCCTCACCTTTCAAGATGGTCAGTTGTCCTGGTGCTGAGCATCTTCATCTTCGTTGTAAAAAAAAATTAAACTATCCTAATGCTATTACATATTACATGACAAAAGAGAAATCTTGAGTTACATTCAAGGGGAGCATAGGTAGGAGAGAATAATAATTTTACAATTAGAAGAAGGTAGAGGCTCGGTATGCAAACTGAGATATAAGCAGAAACCAACAAACTATTCAAACACACATATTTTTTGGTTATTGGCCATAGCCATGCTACACATCCACTTTTAGGGTGACACGTGTAAATTGCATATATATATATATATATATATATATATATATATCATATATATATATATATATATATATTTAGGATCTTATGTGGTGTTTAATCAGATATAAACATTAATTAGTTTAAGTATTCACATCATATGCAATAAATAAATGATGAAAACCAAAATTTGATCATATTGATTATCCTAAATATAGTAGATTGACGTGGATTTGATATTATTATAGGGAAATATGGCGATAGAGTAGGCAATAAAAAAACTACCATATTCCCCTTTGACCAATGGAACATGTCAATAACTATGTAATGGAAAGGATGGTTTAGAGGATATACATGGTCCTAGAGCAAGTGCAATGGCAATCTCCTCCTTATGGTGTGTGCCCTATCTTCAAGTCGCACTCAAACAATGTCTGTGTCATCCTGCTAGCTGATCACCATGGACAATAGGTTGATGTTGTCCTCCTAGTGGGAAAATCTCCTCGCCTCTGAAGTAGTCCACATCGACCACCAGTAACTCTTATTGTTCTAGAAGAACAGATAAGAAGGAGTTGTCCCCTCATGTTTTCATACTAGTCACCAACTTTCTCTTCCACAATTTTCTCCCTTACTATCCCTTCCTTTATTGGGTAGGACTTGCTCAGGTTCTCTTGGTTACCACAACCAAAGAAGACAAACATTGTCAAAACAATTTAGTTGTGTCTGAGAAGCCCAAAGTTCCCTCTATCAATAGGAGGGTTAGAGTCTGGGTTCTTAGTCTGAGTGGGAGTGGAAGGGACCATAATTTCATGAATTTTCACATGTGGTTCACATGTGAACCAATCGGGTGATATCTAAGCTAAAAGGTATTTTCTACATGCTTAAAACGCAAGTGTACAATGTCAGAGTAATATAGGCCAATGAGGCCCAGATATCAAACACGGGGACACATAACTTCAGAGACTATTACTAACTATAATGTGAATAGATTAGGTCAAAGAAACTTGATTGATTGGTTTAAGTATCTAGAACAAAAAATAAATCTAAATTATTGGTTGTTTATCTCAATATCAATAAATTAATAAAAATCTCTCCTAACCCTGGATTAAGAGCATGTAGCATGAATTACTCACTCTCACGGTGTAATTCACTACCTAATTTAATAAAAATCCCACTCTCATATCAATTGTGTTACTAGATAGGTGCTTTATCGAATGCTCTGGGTAATCTCCACATGTTTATAAGCCACCTTGCTCAGAGGGCTTTATAGAACATGTATTTCTATGAAGTTTTGACCATTAATTTTCCTTTTTCAAAGAAATTAAAGGTTCAATTACTACCTATGGTGATCAAGCATGGATAGTTCATTCATTCACATAGAAATGAATCCAGAAATTAAGAGAAACTGATGATTAATGCATAACAGTCAATTACAATGCATAACCGAGCTACTCCCGTGTCCTAAGGAATGTGGGGATTAGCCTCTCATGGTTTCCATAGTCAAAAACATCAAAGAGAAAGGAAAAACATGGAGAACCTCTAAAGTAGATGGTTCAAACGACCCCTTCTCATGCACATGCTGATTTGCTACCTTTCGGCTACAAATCCATCTGTTGGAAGTGCCTGGATCTTTTGGAACATGGCCTTCTTCTTTGTTATCTCCTCCTATTGCTCTCATCCATCGTACAATGGAAAAAGATGAGATTATTTTGTGTGGCTGCATTTCCCCTAAGTCATAAGAGTGACTTTAGGTGAGTTAAAACCTCAGTTGTTAGATTGAATGAAATCTTCATATCTACATGATCCTAACATGTTGATACTACCGATAGAGTGTTGGTACTACTAACTCCTCTATATTGCACAACCACCTATCAAGTTGTTATTACTACCGACAGGTCTGTCGATAGTACCGAGTTGCTTCGATTATTTTTGATCAAAATGTTGTGATGTTGTCGGTAGTATCGACTTGCATGTCAGTACTACCAAGTCTTCTCGATTCCTTTCTGTTCCAAATTGAGCATGTGGCAGTACGACCGACTCCAAAGTCGTTAGTACTGAGTTGTGTATATTCTTGTACATTCACCTGAAATGCATAAAATCCGAACATAAGCTTTGGAAATATACTAAATCATTCAGAAACATGGAAATTATATACATTTGATGCAAATAAGTATCATAAGATAATAAAAATAAATCATACACAATTAATACGAGAATTAACAAAAAGTGCACAAAAAATCAATATAAAATAGCATGTGAATATGACAAATAAATAGTGCATCAAACTCCCCTAAGCTTACATTATTGCTCATCCTTGAGAAACACACTTTCAGATCTATTTGAGACAAGTCAGCAAAAGGACATAAAATTATGAATCCCATTTCTCAACATCCCCACCTGGCGCTCCCAAACCAACCTTTGTTAATCACTGAACAATTAACTACTCTTAAGCAACCAAAAAATTCATAAAAGACGTTGTGATAGAGTGGACTTTCAGGATCCTAAATACCCAATTGAAATAGTGACAAAGTTATGGTTATAGTTTCTTTGAGTTGTGAGGTTCCTAGAAGGCCTTTTTGAGATTTTAATTGAATGGTCTAATTGATGATTTTAGTCACCAAATTTGAGTAGAAGGTAGATCGAGAGATAAAGAAGCTATGGTTAAAATTTGGTGACAATTGGATCATCCTAGAGAGAGTTATTTAGGTTTGATCTTTGGGAAATAATGTGCTTAATTGATGCTTTATGAACTTAAGTTGTGGCTTGAAACCAATGTCATGCGCCCCTTTAGTTTGGGCAAGCTGCGTGGTCAGATTAGGGCCATGCTTTTCCAATCCAATGGCCATGGCACTTGGCTTAAGTGAACCACAGATTGATAGTGTGGCATTTTCCTGACCATAGAATGGATAGGATCCGACGACTCTTAGTCAGTCATCTCCTACCTAGCAGTTAGAACTAGGTAGCTCGTTGAGCCACACTCTCCCACGATCCTACACCACGACTGAGGGAGGGTATGAATGAGACTGGTCAAACGGTTGTGCTTTCCTCATCATAAGGAGTACATTCACCCTTCACTCGTAGGCATCAGTCTAGTGTACCGATGGAACGAGCTCTCCATCCCTGCAACTTCTCCATCGCAAACCAACAGGTTAGATGAGGAAGAAGGATGCAGAGAAGGAGGGGACCTTGAGGGCCTTTGAGTAGGAGGAAATGAAGGTGAGCATCAGAGAAATTGATGTCGCACTTTCATAGATCCCTACAAAGTTGGTACCATGGCCGACAAGCTTGGGTTTACCGGAGGAGAAGGTGAAGCTCGAAATCTTGTAGGCAGAGCTGCTCATTGTGAATGAATGACAAAGACAAGTTCTAAAATATGTTGCGAAGCTTTTTGGAGCTTTAGGTCAGTGCAAGAAGGATCAGAGGTAGGTCACCTCTTTTCTCTGCCACATCCAGGCCCTGGCGGCGGTGAGCTCATGGAGGTAGAAATCCAAATCACCAACCGCATAGTTGTTCAGCTGTGGAGATCTATACGAGTCTGTTGAAGATGATGGGGTCCTTCAGAGTTGGAGCGGAGGATCTTGACCGTGGTAATTGCTCATCGGAGTAGTTGCCAGGCGGCGGCTCCTTGTGAAACATAGCCCCGCAGGCTCTATGAATGTGTCGAACGCGAGAACGAGAGACAACGGAGATCTGAAAGCTTTGGGCAGATCCTGAGTAGCCGTGGAGGTTCGAGAGACGGCATTGAATATGAGGGTGGCCCTGGAAGATGACGAGCTGCATCCCTGTTCCGGTGCTTCCTCGTCGGGTTCCAGCCTTCGCAGCGGCGGGCGACCCTGTTCCCAGTTCACGCATCGCTGGATCGTGTGGAAATGAGGAAGGAAAGGAAGCGGGTGGTTCAGATGGTGAACCGGGCCCAATTACCCTAAACCGACTGAAATCCGTGCTAAACCAGACCGGACCAACAGCAAGTTGTGCGCCCTCAAAGTGGACATGTGGCAGCGCATCATTGGCCTAAGAGGTAATATTCTTCAAAAAAATCTCAGAACTTCGATAATTTATAGAAATTAGCTAGTTTATCAGAAAAATGCGAATAAGGTACCGAAATGTTCAAAAAAATGCATAGAATATAATGGAAGCATAATATCAGGCTTTTGACGAACTAATATCAGAGTAATCATGAAAGATGTGAAATGGTCTTTTCATGCATAATGAATAGTGAACAAAGACCTAAAAATAATGAGAAAATGTCAATAACTCCATAATAATTTTATAGTGCACCTGATGTCAGATATGGTCATGTCGATGCATGAAATCATGTAATTTGCTTAGAATGTCTACTTAGGGCTAATAACCCTAAATAAAATGCAATAAATGCATGCATGCTCAATAAATGATGAAATTTATAGAGTAGGTTCATATCACTATCTGAAGCTAAGATGAAGATCGGATATCAGTTAGATGCATATAATTCATGTTATATGAAGGTGACCCATAATACATGTGATGTAACCCTAATTTGAATAATACTTTTAACTTAGGGTTCATATGTATAAATAACTATGTGGAACCTGATATTCAAATTATGTATCCTAATCTGGCACATAACATCAGTAACATAAATCCCATATAAGGATGAAGATAAGACAAGAAATAATGTATATAACATAATGAGATAAGCAAACCCTAATAGGAACACGCTTAGGGTTAAGATGAGATATAATAGGATGAGAACATGATGATAGTATATGATCTTGTCTTGATTAGGGTTTGACCAAGATATAGATGGCATGAGGAATATGTGATGATTAGGTTTCTCTTGATCAAGGTACGCCATTACCTCTTACTTGGCTTATTATACAATATGCTTGTGTTATATGAGTAGTAAAATACTTGGCATATGGTATTGATTGAAATGATTGTTCTGGTATGATATGTTGCATGATTTTCCATACTTATTGCTATGAACACATGAAACATAATATATATGTTCCATTATATCTAAGCACTTCAACTCTTTGGTAGTGAAGTGCTGGAAATAAGTACTTCAACTCTTTGGTAGTAAAGTACTTGGAAGTGATCCAACTCTTTTGTAGTAGATCATATTTTGAAATGATCCAACTCTTTGGTAGTAGATCAGAAAGGCCTTAATGCATTCAACTCTCAGGTAGTAAATGCATGAATGATATAATGGAAAATGTGCTTAAAATATGTGTTCTCTTTTGTTGATGGACATCTTTGTGCAAGTATATGATTTTCCTATATTTCTTCTGTTACTGCCAAGTATTAGTTTTATCTTATTGCCAAGATATGATGAGAGGTATATAAAAGACACATAGGCGTACTCAGTACAATATTCTTGAAATATTGTGCTGACGTGTACCGCATGTAATCTTTTGTTTAGGCTGTGGTTATGATCTTGAAGATCCAGGATAGTGAGAGTTGTGTGGCGAGCTGATGTACAGGTGGACCTGTTGTCTAAGATCATATAGTTTAGTGGTAGTACATGTATATGTTAAAGTTCGTTGTTCAATATGTAATATCAAATGTTGTAACAATTCATGTTGTAATTATATGTTGAATGGTGAACATGTGTGTATGGTTTTATTATTGTTCATGTACATGTGCTACTGATTGTCTCCTTCTGACTTCCTCTGATTTTCTTCTTCTTAGCCTAGTGTGGGATGTTGAAATTGGGATTCTCTCTGAGGTGAGGTTTCAATTTGTACGTCACACATCAGATTAAGTTTTAGAAAATCTGGGGACGTCACAGGTGGTATCAGAGCATGAACAATAGCAAAGCCTAACATTTGCTCATTACACAACTCAAAACTAAAGAACCTTGAACTTAATAATCTTTTAGGGTTAGATTAGTCATCTTTTAGAGACTAGATCTGACCTAGCCTCTAGGTTAGCACCTAGATGTCCGAGAACTAGGCCTAGATTGGTAATTGTTGTATATCAAGTCCTTAGATGTCATTCTTTCCTTGTAGTGCAGCGGTATGGGATGTTGCACTATTTGGAAATGACGTGGATCAAGGGAAGAGAAACCCTAGACATATTACGCACATTGTCTAGAGTAGCTACACTAGTCTACCCCTTGTTCTCACCCTTTTCACTAGTTTTCATGACACTATACTCTCTACTATGTGTGGGACACTCATTTTCAGGATTTGGTTTTGGATTCCAACTGGATGAAACCGTGATAGTTTTCTCTGACATTTGTTTTATAGGAGAAAAACTATATAATATTTTAATATGTATATGTATTACAAAAATGTGTCCCCACACATATACGAGTAGGAGGTGGTCATGCAACCTAAGTAAAAGTGAATGACATCAGTCTAGAAGAGAGAGTAGTTCTAGATTAGGTGTCTAGAGCCTTTTTGATGTATATGATAGATGGAATAGATGATATAAGTTTTGATGATATGATGGAAGTCTTATATAGAAGACATAAGATGTTTATGAAGATATATGTTTGCCTTTGAGGACTTAAGTTCAGTTTTGAGGTTTTGATATAAGTTTTGATGAGGAAAGTAACTAGGCTTTTATGAGATAAGATATGTTAAGTTAAGACAAGATGTGGATCAGCCTGAGCCTCAAGCTCTTTTACAAAGGAGGACCTCTAGTGTTAGGACCAGTTTTGGGGTTAGCTCAAGAGAGAGTGAAACCCAGAGGGAGAAGGTCAGAGAACCTAAACTCCAAGATATGAGAATTTTGAGATATGTGTTATGATATGGCCTAAACTAGACTACTCCTGAGTGATTGAGTTGAGTCGCTTTATGCATGATTTCTATAGTCTTGTTGAACCCTAGATGTCCTTGGGAAGACCAAACCCTAGAGTCAGAGAGAGGTTGGTTATATGTGCATATGTGAACATGAATATGAGTGCCTGCCATCTGGGTGAGGGAGAGAGACCAAGACCCTGGAGGAGGTAGCTATGTTAGTTTCTGTGAAGCCTCATGCTTGAGTTGGTGGTTTCCCACATAGGAATCTAGGGGTGTATATAAGAGAGCTTTTGGGTAAGATGTTTCATGGGTAAGATCTGTGAAGAGAATACCATATCATGTTTTGGTTTGTGCTTATGTGGCTAGAGCTAATGAAGCTATCAGCCAGTGCCAGTGAGGTAACCTAAGAACCCTAGACCGAGAGGGAAGATATAGTTTGTACATATGAGAAACTCATAGAGATGAGTTAGCTCAGCGAGACTGAGCATAGCACTACCCTCAAGTATAGGTTAAGGGAACCTCATTGGACTTGCAGATGTATGTTGATAAGCCACTTGTATAAGTTGTTTAACTGTAAAACATATATAAGGATGTGATCTAATCTCAAGATGTGATATAAGTGGCATGATGGAACAATGAGTATAGTTTGATAAATCTCTATGTATAAATGGTTAACCATCTACATTATTAATGATGATAATGTAATACTATTGGCTAATCTTGTGATGAAATCACCAATAGATGTTACAATTAATATGAACAATGAAATAAGATCATATGAATGAAGCATGTTATGTGAGGTGTTAATCTAGTGATTAACAAAGAGGTAAAATATAGTTTGACAACTAGCACAACATAATGATGATGACACCTTAATATAATGGGTGAAAGTGGTTTTTCCTTTAGAACATGGTAATATGACGTGGGAACCCTAATGCGTGGGTAAAGATGAAGATGCAACCCCGATATATGAGATATGTCATGACATAACCTAAGTTTCTAAACCTTGAGTTTAACCTTGAATGGAGTGTTTGTGCACAAAGATGGTTGTAAAATCCCCCTAATAGTGATTTGGATACATGGTTCACGTAACTTTTGTGGATATGTTACCCATAGAATACTACCTACATGTGGATGACGACAAGATAAGCTTTTCCCTGGAGGTATGAGTATGCTTTACTTTCGAGGACGAAAGTTCTTTTAAGATGTATATGATGTGAAAGACTGGATTTTCTGGCTTAATTCTGAGGACGGAATTTCTTTGAAGGTGTGTAGGATGTGATAGAGTGGACTTTCAGGATCCTAAATACCCAATTGAAATAGTGACAAAGTTATGGTTATAGTTTCTTTGAGTTGTGAGGTTCCTAGAAGGCCTTTTTGAGATTTTAATTGAATGGTCTAATTGATGATTTTGGTCACCAAATTTGAGTAGAAGGTAGATCGAGAGATAAAGAAGCTATGGTTAAAATTTGGTGACAATTGGATCATCCTAGAGAGAGCTATTTAGGTTTTATCTTTGGAAAATAATGTGCATAATTGATGCTTTATGAACTTAAGTTGTGGCTTGAAACCAATGTCATGCGCCCCTTTAGTTTGGGCAAGTTGCGTGGTCAGATTAGGGCCATGCTTTTCCAATCCAATGGCCATGGCACTTGGCTTAAGTGAACCACGGATTGATAGTGTGACGTTTTCCTGACCATAGAATGGATAGGATCCGACGACTCTTAGTCAGTCATCTCCTACCTAGCGGTTAGAACTAGGTAGCTCGTTGAGCCACACTCTCCCACGATCCTACACCACGACTGAGTGAGGGTATGAACGAGACTGGCCGAACGGTTGTGCTTTCCTCATCATAAGGAGTACATTCACCCTTCACTCGTAGGCATCAGTCCAGTGTACCGATGGAACGAGCTCTCCATCCCTGCAACTTCTCCATCGCAAACCAACAGGTTAGATGAGGAAGAAGGATGCAGAGAAGGAGGGGACCTTGAGGGTCTTTGAGTAGGAGGAAATGAAGGTGAGCATTAGAGAAATTGATGCCGCACTTTCACAGATCCCTACAAAGTTGGTACCATGGCTGACAAGCTTGGGTTTACCGGAGGAGAAGGTGAAGCTCGAAATCTTGTAGGCAGAGCTGCTCATTGTGAATGAAGGACAAAGACAAGTTCTAAAATATGTTGCGAAGATTTCTGGAGCTTTAGGTCGGTGCAAGAAGGATCAGAGGTAGGTCACCTCTTTTCTCTGCCACATCTAGGCCCTGGCGGCGGTGAGCTCATGGAGGTAGAAATGCAAATCACCAACCGCATAGCTGTTCAGCTGTGGAGATCTATACGAGTCCGTTGAAGATGATGGGGTCCTTCAGAGTTGGAGCTGAGGATCTTGACCGTGGTAATTGCTCATCAGAGTAGTTTCCAGGCGGTGACTCCTTGTGAAACATAGCCCCACAGGCTCTATGAATGCGTCGAACGCGAGAATGAGAGACAACAGAGATCTGAAAGCTTTGGGTAGATCTTGAGTAGCCGTGGAGGTTCGAGAGACGACATCGAATTTGAGGGTGGCCCTGGAAGATGACGAGCTGCATCCCTGTGCCGCTGCTTCCTCGCCGGGTTCCAACCTTCGCAGCGGCAGGCGACCCTGTTCCCAGTTCACTCATCGCTGGATCGCATGGAAATGAGGAAGGAAAGGAAGCGGGTGGTTCAGATGGTGAACCGGGCCCAATTACTCTAAACCGACTGAAATCCGTGCTGAACCAGACCGGCCCAACAGCAAGTTGCACGCCCTCAAAGTGGACATGTGGCAGCGCATCATTGGCCTAAGAGGTAATATTCTTAAGAAAAATCTCAGAACTTCGATAATTTATAGAAATTAGCTCGTTTATCAGAAAAATGTGAATAAGGTACCGAAATGTTCAGAAAAATGCATAGAATAATATGGAAGCATAATATCAGGCTTTTGACAAACTAATATCAGAGTAATCATGTAAGATGTGAAATGGTCTTTTCATGCATAATGAATAGTGAACAAAGACCTAAAAATAATGAGAAAATGTCCATAACTCCATAATAATGTTTATAGTGCACCTGATGTCAGATATGGTCATGTCGATGCATGAAATCATGTAATTTGCTTAGAATGTCTACTTAGGGCTAATAACCCTAAATAAAATGCAATAAATGCATGCATGCTCAATAAATGATGAAATTTACAGAGTAGGTTCATATCACAAATCTGAAGCTAAGATGAAGATCGGATATCAGTTAGATGCATATAATTCATGTTATATGAAGGTGACCCATAATACATGTGATATAACCCTAATTTGAATAATACTTTTAACTTAGGGTTCATATGTATAAATAACTATGTGGAACCTGATATTCATATTATGTATCCTAATCTGGAACATAACATCAGTAACATAAATCCCACATAAGGATGAAGATAAGACAAGAAATAATGTATATAACATAATGAGATAAGCAAACCCTAATAGGAACACGCTTAGGGTTAAGATGAGATATAATAGCATGAGAACCTGATGATAGTATATGATCTTGTCTTGATTAGGGTTTGACCAAGATATAGATGGCATGAGGAATATGTGATGATTAGGTTTCTCTTGATCAAGGTACGCCATTACCTCTTACTTGGCTTATTATACAATATGCTTGTGTTATATGAGTAGTAAAATACTTGGCATATGGTATTGATTGAAATGATTGTTCTGGTATGATATGTTGCATGATTTTCCATACTTATTGCTATGAACACATGAAACATAATATATATGTTCCATTATATCTAAACACTTCAACTCTTTGGTAGTAAAGTGTTGGAAATAAGTACTTCAACTCTTTGGTAGTAAAGTACTTGGAAGTGATCCAACTCTTTGGTAGTAGATCACATTTTGAAATGATCCAACTCTTTGGTAGTAGATCAGAAAGGCCTTAATGCATTCAACTCTCAGGTAGTAAATGCATGAATGATATAATGGAAAATGTGCTTAAAATATGTGTTCTCTTTTGTTGATGGACATCTTTGTGCAAGTATATGATTTTCTTATATTTCTTCTGTTACTTCCAAGTATTAGTTTTATCTTATTGCCAAGATATGATGAGAGGTATATAAAAGACACGTAGGCGTACTCAGTACAATATTCTTGAAATATTGTGCTGACGTGTACCGCATGTAATCTTTTGTTTAGGTTGTGGTTATGATCTTGAAGATCCAGGATAGTGAGAGTTGTGTGGCGAGCTGATGTACAGGTGGACCTGTTGTCTAAGATCCTGTAGTTTAGTGGTAGTACATGTATATGTTAAAGTTCGTTGTTCAATATGTAATATCAAATGTTGTAACAATTCATGTTGTAATTATATGTTGAATGGTTAACATGTGTGTATGGTTTTATTATTGTTCATGTACATGTGCTACTGATTGTCTCCTTCTGACTTCCTCTGATTTTCTTCTTCTTAGCCTAGTGTGGGATGTTGAAATTGGGATTCTCGCCGAGGTGAGGTTTCAATTTGGACGTCACACATCAAATTAAGTTTTAGAAAATCCGGGGACGTCACATACGTCCACCTTTAGATCAATGAACACTATCAATAGAGCAGTTAACATCATAATCAATCAAGAATTTTCTTGGTCCATTATGTGATTCCCTATTCTACATTGCTCTTTTCCTAACTACCAATCTACTTGGAAGCAGATCTCCACATACAAATGAATGAGGAGAAAAATCATTTGAGTGGCCTACTAATAAGAGCAATGGATGGTATGGAATAGGTGGCTATAAATAATCACAAGTATCATCCAAATCATATATGCAAAAATAAAGCATGATGAACCTACATGGTGAAGAGGATGAAAAATGCATGAATCCTAATGCCTAAAATTATGGGTGGAGTAATGCATAAATCAAACAATCTCATCAACTAGATGAGAATGAAGTAAGAATACAAAAGAATGCATCATATGGTTGTTTGTATCCTTTTGTGAAGAGTTGAGGGCATCCTTTCTCCCTCTATACTTTGAAATGTTAACAAATGCCTTCTTTTTTTCTTTTCTCTTTTTTTCATTAGCCCATTGTTCTAACATGATGGTACATTATGCATGGGATTTACTACACATCATTCATTTGTTTTTTTAATGAGGGTATGGATGTGTATCCCTACACTCAAATTTTTAAGGAAAATGATATCCACATGATATAGAAATGAATGATTTATTTTTTTACAAATGCAATAAAAGCAAACTAACTATCATGTCACCCATTATGCCATGCAATGAAACAAGAGGAAATCATTTGGAGTACTTGTTCATCTTAAGGTGGTGAGTCAATAATGAGTGGAGGATGGGTGGAATCACATAATTAATAGACAAAGCCTTTCATGAAATTATGATATGTCCCTCTCTAATGATCTGTGAATAGGGTAATCTTAGGAATTTTTTCTTAAACTTCAATTTAAGGTCCCATTAACTGTTTGATCAATGTAAGCTCAAACCCCATCTTCTAATACATTTCATGAATAAGTAATATGTCCATTCATATTAAATATCCTTAAGTTGACTAGCCCATACACTTCCTCTAAATGGTGCAACTCAAGATTTTTTTATTTTTTTTCATTGCTCATAACTAGAGCAATTGACATTGACATGAACCATGCATTAAACTCCACTTTTACACTAGATAGATGTGGATACTACCACTTTAAAAGATAAAACTAAAAAGCAAATAAAGCAACTAAACACTAAAGAAAATAAAACTAAGGATAGAAATTGTTCCAACTACCCCCCTAAGCTTGAACTTGACTATGTCCACATAGTCAAAATCTTAACTTAAGTGGTGGAACAATGGTACCAGATCACATGGGTGGTGATGGAGGATGTGGCATGGTGGGATCAAAGGAGTAGAACGTCCCCTGAAAATTTGGCGGTTGTTGTGGCAGTGGTGGAGGTTGTGGATATCCACCAAAACACCCTTGGTACCAATAGTGATCAAAGAATGACTACCGATATCCCTCCATCCTTTGCAAGCACAGATGCATGTTCTCTTGGTTAGATAAGAGAATTTGTTCATTCTCGAATATTTCCTGCTAGTTATGGTACAATCATCCTTGTACGTCATGGATGCTCACCAAGGTCTCTAACTGCTACTACTGGCCTTGATGTATTTCCTGCAACATCCCTTACATCCCCGCCATAGAGTATGGATCATCCTGCTGTGATGGCGGTGAGGCAAAAGAAGTAGAGGCTACATAGTGTCATGGATGCTAGCATGGAACCAGCCTCTGTCTAATTGGGATGGTCGGTTCCACCTCCTCTTCCTCTTCCTCTTCCTCTTCATTTTGTTCCTGATGCTGCTCTTCTGCTACAACACCTTATTCTTCCTCCTCGTCTGACAAGCTATCCACAAGCTACCGCATGAGGTGGATTCCCTACAGATCGAAGATGACATGTGGTAGCACCCTTTCCTTGTACTGGGTGCCTACTTTACAACATGCGTATACAATATTCATGTATCTGTTGACAAGGCCGGATTTCTTGTAGTGCTTGACATCAAGCTTTGGGGAAGCCTTCAACGGTTTGGTGGTGGAGAGGTTGAGATTGAGATGGAGAGCTATTGCTGTGATCAACCCTCCAAAATGAATTGGAGGTTTCCTCTACACCTGGTGCTTGACTCCCATCAGGTGTTGAAGGAAGAAGATTCCAAAGTTCAAACTCCTATTTCCCAGCTCCATCATCTTGTAAAGAAAGTATAGGTCAACCCGCTGCATTTTCCCCTACCCTTGATTGGACTTGGCAAGAAGAGTGTTGGTGATGAGGCAATGGAGTATGCGACCAAAGGTATGCTCAATGTCATTGATGGAGATTGTATGCCAACTAATGTGTTGGCCCTTTGGTAGCTTTGACAATAACTCCCATGCCGCCTTGAAGTTGAAGTTTTCAGGGTAGAATCAGTCTCCCCCAGTTGGCCATCCATATATGGCATTGAATTATTGCAACGTCAAAGTGTAGTTGGTGATGTAGAGGCGGAAGTTGATGCAGCCACTCCTCCATTCATCCCCATGCTCAGGGATGATGCAGATCTCCAGTGACGCCAAGAACTCATAGATAAGATCTGGGTATGTAAGCTAGTCGTTGAAGAAGGGATGGTTGCCTACCAGCCCTTGAGGCTCGCAGACCTTATACATGCTTTCAGTGAAGCCAATGGAGGCGATGAACTCACGGTCTCTTCTCGATGTCGCTGTTGGGATGGGCTATATGACCTGGTTTGGAAACCAAGTTTGGAACCCCTTCCGATGAATAAGCCTCTCATCTTGGAGCCATCCTTAGAATAAGAAATAGGTTAAGAAAAGAGAGCTCGGTGTAAAGTCTAAATGCCTAGAGATTCTTGCACACACTTGCTTGGAGGAGTAGAGAAGGTGCGAAGAAAAAATGGTTCACAACCCCTTCCTTTTATAGCTACGCTTGCCTCTCTCTTGTCGCATCAGTACTACTGACGATGTGTCAGTATTACTAACTTTTTGTCATGAATATGTGTGCTCAGTGGTACCGACAGTCCCAATTAACTAATTTTATCGAAGTGGATTGCCTTGTGTCAGTAATATCGACAAGGCATCAGTAGTACCGACTTGCCCACTAATCAGTAGTATGATCGTCAGATGTGGATGATCTTGATCTCTTGATGGTGCTCCCTCATATTGCTGATGCCATGTGTCAGTAACACCGACTTGGTGTTGGTAGTACCAACCCGTTCAAATTTCGTCAGTGCTTCTGAGTGAGAACTCGGTGTCATGAACCTGGAGTGCACCTTTCATCGGTACTACCGACTTTTTTGTTGGTATTATAGAGTCCTTATCAGTTACTCAGCCCTTTTCTTTGTAGAAAGTCGGTGCTAGAGACTTCGAGGTTTGTAGTACCGAGTTACTTTGCTAAATTTTTGCAAATTCCATGTGATGTCATCAGTACTACTACCGAGAAAGCAGTCACTAGTATCGAGTTTTGCAGATGACTCATTCTTTTTCCCTATGATTCGGTCAATAGTACTGACTTGTCATTAGTAATATCGGTTGGAACTCATCCTGCACACTAACCAAAATGGATCAAGGTACCTTTTTTATATCAAAACTAAATAAAACTAAAGTTAAGGCTATGAAATGACAAACTGACGTGTAAAGAGCAAAAATGATGGTTGGGTTGCCTCCCAACAAGAACCCTTGTTTTACATCATAGGCTCAATGATCCTAAGCTTATGAGATCAATGAAGCTCAATGAGCTTCAACTTGTCCTCCTTCCTAATCACATCTCCCCCAAAGTAGTGCTTAAGTCACTAAACTTTGACAAGGAATGGCTCACCCCATTTCTAATCTCAAAAGCTCCATGAGGGAAGGCTTTAATCACCTCAAAGGGTCCACTCAATCTAGATCTCAACTTACCAAGATGCAATTTCAACCTAGAATTAAATAGAAGAACCTTCTGTCCTGGAGTAAAAACCCTATGCAATATGTGGAGATCATGAATTTGCTTAGTCCTATCTTTATAGATTCTTGACCTCTAATAGGCATCAAACATCAACTCATCTAAATCAATCAACTCTAACAAGCACTTTTTAGTTTAATATTCTTAGGGCCCATTTAGCCTTATGCTCACCTCTATAGGTAGGTGACAAGCCCTTCCATAAAATAACCTAAAAGAAGTGGTCCCTATAGGTGTTTTATAGGCGGTCCTATACACCCAAAGAGCATGTTTGAGAAACATGAACCAATTATGATTGAGATTGTATTTTCTAAAATCTTCTTGATCTCCCTGTTGGACACTTCAACCTGCCCTTGGGTTTGGGGAGATATGGAGTACCTACCTTATGTTTCACTCCATATTTTCTCAAAAGTGACTCAAACTTTCTATTGGTGAAATGAGAACCACCATCAATAATCATTAACATGGGCACCCCAAACCTACAAAAGATATGTTCGTTCACAAATCTACATACCACATGGGCATCATTGGTGCGGGTTGGAATTGTTTCCACCCACTTAGATACATAATTCACAACAAGTAATATATAAAGATTAGAATTTGAAGAGATAAAAGGGCCCATGAAGTCTAAGACCCATAAGTTAAACACCTCAATTTCTTAAAAAACATTCAGAGGCATTTCATGTCCTTTCGAAATATTACCTGATTACTTGTATGTTGATAAGCATCGCAATGATGAACATAATTGTATGTGTCTTTAAAAATCATCATCCAATAAAAATTTCATTCTAAAACTTTAGTCGTAGTTCTAGAACTAGCATGATGACCCTCTATAGGTAAGGAATGACAATGTGCCAAAATACTCTAAACTTCACAATCCGGCACACACTTCCTCAGAATACCATCCCTACACTTCTTGATCAAGATGGGGTCATCCCATACTTAATACCTGAAGGAGTGGAAGAATCTTTTCTTCTCCTGGTATCCCCAATCTCATAGCAGTTCTCCACATGATAAACAGTTCACAATGTTCGCAAACCATGGGTCATAGCTTTTCATAGCAAAGAGCTTCTCATCAGGGAAATATTCCACAATAGGTATGCCAATATCCTTTTCATCCACCTGTTCCATCCAAAAAAGATGATCCACCACCACATTCTCGGTGCCAACTTTGTCATTAATTTTTATATCAAATTCCTACAATAATAAGATCCACCTAATCAACCTGGGCTTGGCATCTTTTTTCTACAACAAGTATTTGATAGCAGCATGATCAGTCCACATTATAACTTTGGCCCCTATCAAATATTGAGAGAAATTTTCAAAAGTGAAAAAAACTGCCAATAATTCCTTCTTAGTTGTTGTATAATTTAGTTGGGCATCTTTTTAAGTCCTAGATGCATAATAGATAACATCGGGGACTTTATCTCGACGTTGGCCTAGAACAGCCCCTACTGGATAATCTGATGCGTCACATATCAGCTCAAAAGGTTGACTCCAATCTGGATCCTAGAAAATAGGTGTGGAGACTTGACTCTCCTTAAACACCTCAAAAGATTTCAAACATTGCTCGTAAAACTTAAATTCAACATCCTTTTCCAATAACTTAGAGAGCAGTCTAGAAATCTTAGAAAAATCTTTGATAAAATGGTGGTAAAATGCGACATGTCCTAAGAAGCTCCTCACTCCCTTCACCTATGATGGTGGAGGTAGTTTGGAGATGACCTCTATATTAACTGAGTCTATCTCCATTCCTTTACTGGACACCTTGTATCCCAAGACAATTCCTTCACTCACCATCGTGAGTCATTTTTCCCAATTCAAAACAAGGTAAGTGTCCTCGCATCTTTGCAAGACCTTATCTATATTGTCAAGGCAATCATCAAAAGACTCCCCATACACTGAAAAATCATCCATGAACAATTTCCAGACATCGCTCCACAATATCAGAAAAAATGGCAAGCATGCATCGTTGGAAAGTGGCTGGTGCATTGCAAAGACCGAATGACATACGACGATATGCAAATCTGCCATAAGGACAAGAGAAGGTTGACTTGTCTTGATGTTGTGGCTTGATAGAAATCTGATTGTATCCCAAATAACAGTCAAGAAAACAAAAATGAGAGTGGCCGGAAAGCTGCTCTAAAATCTAGTTGATAAAAGGGAGCAGAAAATGGCCTTTTAAAGTGGCGACATTCAAATTTCTATAGTCTATACAAACACGCCACCCAGTCACTAGTCTAGTGGAAATCAACTCATCATTAGAATTAGTAGTGATTTTTATACCCCCCCTTTTAGGAACCACCTGGGTTGGACTAACCCAGTTTGAATCAGAGATAACATAAATAATACCTACAGATAAAAGTTTCACTACCTCATTTTTCACTACCTCAATCATGATGGGGTTGAGTCGACATTGAGGTTGCACTATAGCTTTATCTCCTTCCTCTAGTATGATCTTGTGTTGATAGAAACTAGGGGAGTTCTCCTTTATGTCTACCATGGACCAGCCAAATGCTACGCGGTGGTTCTTCAAAACCCCAAGTAGTTGTTCCTCTTCCTAAATGCTTAGTGAAGCTGAGATGATGACTAGAAGCTTCTCCTTTGTTGCCAAGAAAGCATACTTCAAGTGAGGTGGCAATGGCTTCAGCTCAAAATCCAGAGGACTCAGCAAAGATGGGACCAATGGTGGTGGAGGTGGTCCTAAGTCCTCAAAATTTCTACTGTAATAGCAAAGTAAGGTCTTGAGAAGCAAGACACACTCCTCCAAAGTACAACGTCTGGTATAATCTTCTACCAGATTCATGAGACATGCCTCTAAAGGCAACTGTGGATATGCTTGAACAAGAGTGGTAGAGGCTTCCTCTTTAATCGTTATTGGGCAATAGTCCTCTTCTTCATCGTCAGAATGCTGAACCGCCTTTATCAAAGATATCTCTTTTGTGTTTTCCAAGATATCCACCGCCAGTGTGCCTTGGTGGACTTGTGTTGTCACATGAGCCATCTCAAGAAACAACTTCTTCATAAATAATGACACATTTTCTTAGACCTACTATAGCATGTGACATTGTGCTTTGGCTTTAGCAGTCTGTGTAGGCTCGGGCATCAAGATTTCAAATCGCTCTTCTCTATTGCCCAGTGTCAGTCTTCCTCTACCCATTTCTAGAATCATATCAACTATCTTGGAATGGCCTCTAAAGTAATAGCTCATTGCCCTGACCATCTTGCATCTCCATGACAACAAAGTCTGTTGGAAACAGAAACTTGTCCACCTTGACCAGAACATCCTCACAAATATCATAAGGTCTCACCACTGAATTTTTTGCCAGCTGAATGGTCATATTGCTCTGTTGGTATGTATGTCCATAGAGAAAGTCATGTGATAATTGTAATGGGATACTTTGTAAATGATTTGAATAATAATAAAGGCAATTTCTGATCTATATGTTTTAACTGTTTCTGAGATGATAGTGTAACATGATATATGTCTAAAGAATTGTTTACTCGATGACGTATGCTTTTAGGTTAAAGACCTAAATGATGAGATCATACGGATGTTAAGAGTATACATTCTTGTTTATTCCCTAGTTGGTTGTTATTGTGGAAATAACCATAGACATCAATAACACTAAAGACTAGATTGTGTGTTGGTTGATGAGAGAATCTCATTAGTCATGATATAGTGATATCAAACCAAGCACATACGTACTTGTTAGAGAACAAGTGTACCAGAAAGACCCACCGTGAGAGTGGCACATGGAACCATGATTTGGTAGTCACAATCAGCTCTCACAGTGATGGTGGTGAGTGTGATTCTTCGACCTAAAATCACTACACTCAACACATGTCATTGGGTACACTTTGACATCATCAAACACAGTCCTGAAACATGGGTTGTTATAAAGGTGATGATTGGGTGACTTTGAAACATGGGGCTTTTGAGGGGTGAGTGATAGATGTGGTATTTGTCCCTCCTAAGGGAGTTTGATGTCCATGGACACTTGATGAGTAGGATTGAGAAAGGCATGCGCATGCATGTGTGAATCAATATGTGATATTGATGTCACACACATCTCACCCAGTCTGCTCTGAGATCAAGGAAATGGATGAACGTTGAAAGGATGACTGTACCATGCCTTGAGTTCATTTAGGACATTAGTGACAAAGGAATTATACATTTGTTGTAACACCATTCACGGATTGTAGGATTGAAAGTTGTTCTCCAACTTTCTATTTCACTTGGGTAGCACTTATGTGAGACTAGGCACCGCTCTTTGCTTGTGAAGTCATAAGTGTTATGGAGTTTCACTGCCAACATGAAATGGACATACAGGGTCACACACATAGGATTTAACCTGGAAGAGGAGTTTATCCACAAATTATGTTTATATTGATTACTAAAGGAGTTTAGTAGTTCAATTAAACACTCAGTTGATTGATAGATCAAAATCATAGTGTTCAAGGTGTTGGACTAATTGATTAGAGTATCAGATTCATTGAAACTGCAATTGACTGATTTTGCACAGTCTGCACTTCCAATCGATCGGCTCAGGTTGGTGAACCAATTGGCTCAAGTGGTAAGTCGATTGGTTCATGAAACGATCAGCTCAATTGTTGAACCAATCGATTTGTGTGACCAACCGATATCGTTTGGAAAGTCAGAAGACTCTTTTTGCAAAAACATATTTGTTTCACTTGTACAAATTTAATTTGAACAAGGATGAATATTTGATTAGTCAGAAACAAGCATGAAAGTCAATTCGAGTTGGACCAGGACCATGAACTGATCAGCTCATGCTTGAACTGATCAGCTCAGGTGTCCCAACTGATCGGTTCAGGTGTGAACCGGACGGCTCAGGTCCCCAACCGACTGTTTCATGCTTGAAACGATCGGTTCAACTGATGTAGTTGGTTGTTTTGTGGAAAATCTCAAACCCTTCTACTCCTGCTTTAATCTCGCATTGCCCAGGGTAGAGAATCATGTCCCATGACCCTCCTATATATAGGGGTATTGGGGGCTTCTCAAAGTACAACTCAGAACACCAGTTGCTCTGAAAGTTGTCGTTCTCTCTGGTTTTGGTAACTAAGAGAGCCCGAGCAAGTGCTACCCGATAAGGGAGGCATAGCAAGGGAAAGACAACAGCAGAAAAGTGATTGGTGGTAGGAGAGTGTGTTGTTGACTAGTACGTCGATAGGAGGGTGAGACTCCTTCTGATTCCTTGTGGGACAAGGAGATCGGAGTTCCAGGCAGTCTGTGTGGATGACTGCAGAGGTGGGAGACTTCTACCGCTCGGAGGACAGTTGTCAATCCTGATAGTCCCTGTGAGACCAGGAGTTGCATAGACACCGTCTAAGACTGGAGGTGAAGATCGCGCAAGCTATGAGGTAACGTCACTAAGAAAGCCTCGGGACAAGGTACACCTCTACAAACCATCCTTCCTATTGTATAGGCATTGACGCAATTCCTTTATTCTGGGTTTGGGAGAAGAAATTTTTGTTTCCGCTGCCTTCTCTGTCTCCCCTATAACCCAACAGTGGTATCAGAGCCACATCAACTTCTATACTTTAGAATTATCGATGTGATCGATTTTGGTTTGTCGCCTTTATTTATTGCATACAATGCGAATAAAATTGGCTTTATGCATGTCCAATCCTAAATCCACCAATCCCTATATACATATATGATATGTAATGTGAATGCACTCAATACACGTTGCCCTTAAACGAGTTTTGTGGTGGATGTACAACATGGTTATGGCCAATAAACCCTATGTATGTGTGATTGGTTGATTGTGGGTTCTTGCATCTCAGTCTGCGCACCGATTCCCTATCTCCTATTCCTAATGTAACTCGAGATAACTTGAGATTTATTTCCTACCTTTGCTCCCCCCGAATGTAACTCGGGGTTTCCTTTTTCAAATCTAAAATAGGATAGATTTTTATTTTCTATTATGTCAAAGAACGGCGGACATTTTGACGACTGGTTCGAGAAGTGAGACGAGCGGGTGGCGGCCTGAGGAGATGCACGACGACCACTGAACCAATCGGATGGAAGCGCCAATCGATCGGTTGGTGGCACCCAACCGACCGGCCTGATGGCGAGCAGATCAGTCATGGAGATGAGTTGATCAAACCCAAAAAGGCAAAGCACAGAGTTCATCTTGTATAGGTTGCATGTGATGTGGACCTAGATGACCGTGATTCCTCTTGGCTCAAGGAATCATGTTAGGATGACCATAATCATTGCTTTTATCATTTCACATGTTTTCTGTGGGATATAGAATGTATATGATACTTACTATATTGTGGTGATTGGATATGTATATGTACCTATAAAAACCAAATCCCTCATTAAATATTAAAGTTTTAGATGCCTTCCAAATGTGACACACGTGAAAAGCTTGATCGGCCAAGTGTGGGCACACCCTAGTGTGGTACACCGTCTATATCGTGGAAGCATGAAGGATGGTTATGTGGGTCTACCCTAGCAGGGTGCATATTCATCGTGTTGGCTTTGGGTCAGACTTAACAAGGTGACCTAGATAGGATCTAGCACCTTGAGGCATGGAGGTGATCATGGCAAGGAGTTGTGCATGACGTCTTTCAAGAGTTCCATATGATGCAATTGGTAAAAGTTGCCTACCTGAAAGATCTGAGTTGTGGGTGACAGCCCTAGCTGGTTCAGGACTCAGAGGATTTCAAGATCTTGACCCACTAGAAGATTGTACGCTGCAATCTTCTGAATTGATGGTGAGGGTTGTCAATTTGAATCAAAATAGTGGGAGCAGTAATTAATTGAAGGCCTAATTAACTACTGTCAAATTTTATTCAAATCAAATCAAAAGGAGTTTTGACACATGCAATTTTCTCTTGTAGAATGGCAAAAGAATCATCTTTTAAAATGGGCAAATTAATTGAGAATAAATTCCATAACTGGTTGGGGATTGTTAGAAGTGTTCTGCACAATCCAGAAATATCAGTAGCCTTTAAATCCACTCTATGTGCGCTTAAGAAGAAGGATAGTTCATTGATGGAGATCAATGGAACAAAGTCTAAGGACAAAGGTGAGGGAGATAAGGCTTCTCTCGCCAAACCAATGTCAGAATCTTCTGTGCTCAAAACATGGAGAGCATGGAAGGAACGATGGAAGAAGAAGCGAGAGATAGAGATCTCTACTTCTGGTGTATATGTGATAGAGATTAACTTTACTACTTCTTTGTCATGGGTACTTGATACCGTATGTGGATCTCACATTTGTTCAAATGTGAAGGATCTTAAAAGAAGTAGGCCTTTGGGGAAAGGGGTTGAACTATGTGTTGCCAATGGGGAAAGAGTTGCCGCCAGTGCTGTAGGAACCTATGAGTTAACTCTACCTAGTGAGCTAATAATAGAGTTGAAGAACTGCTATTATGTACCTAGCATAAATAGGAATATCATTTCCATCTCTTGTTTGGACAAGGATGGTTTTAAATTTCTTATTAAGAATGGAAAGTGTTCTATTTCAAAAGATGGGATCTTTTATGGCAGTGCCCCAATGTCTTATGATCTATACTTGATAGATCTAGAGACAAGTGTATACAATGTAAACACCAAAAGGCAAAAACTCAACAACTCAAACAAAACATATCTTTAGAATTGTCGTCTAGGGCACATAAATGAGAAACGCATTTCTAGACTCCATAAAGATGCTTATCTAGACTCTTTTGATTATGAATCAATAGAGACATGTGAATCTTGTTTGTTGGGCAAGATGACCAAGACTCCCTTTTCAGGTAAAGGTGAGAGAGCTAGTGATCTATTAGGACTCGTACATACTGATGTATGTAGGCCTTTTAGAACTAATGCCAAAAATGGGTATCAGTACTTCATTACCTTCACTAATGACTTCAGTAGGTATGGCTATGTGTACCTAATGAAACATAAGTCAGAAACCCTTGAAAGGTTCAAGGATTTCATGAATGAAGTACAGAACCAACTTGGTAAAAGTATTAAAGCACTTAGATCTGATCGAGGTGGAGAATACTTAAGCCAGGAGTTTGAGGACCTTCTACGAGCCCGTGGTATTGTATCACAATGGATTCCACCTAGAACACCACAGCATAACGGTGTGTCTGAAAGAAGGAATCACACTTTACTAGATATGGTGTGATCAATGATGAGTTTTGTTGACCTTCTGATTTCCTTCTGGGGTCATGCTCTTGAAACCGCTGCGTTTACACTTAACCGAGTACCATCTAAATTGGTTCAAAAGACACCATATGAGATATGGAACGGGAAGCGTCCCGATTTGTCTTTTATTAAGATTTAGGGTTGTGAGGCTTACGTCAGGAAAATGTTTCCTAATAAGCTTGGACCCAAGTTCGATAAATGTTATTTTGTTGGATACCACAATGAAATGAGGGGATACTATTTATACCACCCTACTGACAACAAAGTGTTTGTTTCTAGGACAGTTGTGTTCCTAGAAAAGGAATTTATTTCCAGAGGAAACAGTGGGAGGAAAATAGAGCTTAAAGAGGTTCAAGCCCAACAAGAAAACATTCAACTGGTAGATGTACAAGAGGAACATAAAGATTCACAAGGTGTTGTGGAATCTCAGTCTCCTGAAGTAATACAAGGACCTCGTAGATCTAGTAGGACATGCCTTGAACCTGAGAGTTTTGGATACCTTGTGACTCAGGAAGGCAGTGAGTTGATCATAGATGATGATCCAACTACCTATCTAGAGGCTATGGAGGGATCAGATTATGAGAAATGGCTTGAGGCCATGAAATCCGAGATGGAATCCATGTACTCCAACAAAGCATGGACTTTGGTGGAACCACTTGATAACACCCTTTTTGGGGTCATTTATGGCCTATATTTTGTTGACAAAATTGCCCACTAAACTATTTTTCCTATCAATTTTGTTAAGTTTTGAACAAAACTAAACTGTGCTATGCTCTGACCAAATTTTGCATCCTTTTGTAGAGTTTTTCCTTATCTTTCCACCAAAAAGGCCTGTCCCAGCCTATGAACAGCGTTTACCTGCATCGTCCCTCCTACCAGTAGGCCGACACACTCATTACCCATCGTGCAGCTACTCAATACAGATGTCGCACGACACGGGTGTGTCGTGCAAGAAGACTCCACCGAGCAATACACCACTTACCCAATAGGGAGTTGTGCCCGCCACGACTACTCTCCTGATGTAGCGTGTCGCGCGATACGAGTAACCCACCGGCAGGCGCCCACCCGTCACGACTACCCGACATGCTTGCAACCTATCCTCCTCTATGTCGGGTGACACGCATGACGATCATCCCCGAAGCCGCTCTGATTGAGATGATGGAGGACACGTGGCGGCCAAAGAACCGCAACTTCTTCCAACCACTGCCTATAAATAGCAGCTACAGGACTCTGATGGGATGGGTCAAAAACCTAACAAATCCTAACCTTGGAATGCTTAAGAACCTACTATGATGCGTTCTAAGGGCGTGTCGAGCGACACTAGGTGAGCACACCCCCTACCCGAGAGGGGCGGGAGTGGTTCACTTAGGACTCATCCCGGTAGCCACAGCAGTTAGATACGACCGTGAAGGCCACCTGATGTGTCGAGTTCCTAGATGGGCTCTTGCCCGAGACGGTTCGCCCCTACACCCGATACAAGGAACTCGATAACCTAAGTCATCTCTAACCCGACACGATACTGAACCCGATACAGAACGCCCGTCATGGTGTGCCGCCCGAGAGGGTGGTACCCTGACCACGACCGTATCGGGTAGGGTGCCTTGACCGATATGCTTGCCTGTCACGGCATGCCGCCCGACACGGGCATGTCGGCCAGAGCTCCCACTCGGTATCGGGTTAGAGACACCTTAGGGTTCTGTTGTTGTATGTCGCCCTCCTATGTCAAGGAGGCGATACTTATCTTCCCTTTTTCAGTCATTTACTTTTATTTATTACGCAATGTAACCGAACCTTTTATACAATACTTATGCTAATGGAATTAATGAAGTTTTAATAGCTTTTGCTCTATGTTTGGCCCCCTTTTGTTGGATGATTTCCTTTTTAGCATATGAACTCTAGCTTGTATGCTTGGATCATGTTTTGACTAGCTATCGAATCGTATTTCCCATTGCAACTCCCTCGATAGAGGTGTTGTAACTCTAGCGTTTGGTCTGATCAGGGAGTACGAGAGTACCCAGGGTCAGAGTTGCTTCAGTTATCTTTCCACTCCAACCCAAGGCCGCTACCTTTGAGAGAGGGTGTTGGTGCTAAGTTGGAGGTACCCTCTTCGAGAGAAGGGGTACTGGAGGTTTTCTACTGCCGCTTGTTATGCCTAAGTTTTCTTCCTTCGTTCCTTACCTAGGCAATAGTGTTATCTTCTCAAGTTCCGTTGCACAAAACTCTTAAAAATTGATGAAATGTCAAAACCTTAAATCTTCCTTGTAACTCCAGTTGGAGATAGCTTTTTCTTTATAACGCTTTCTTGTAGCATTTCACTTCCTTTTATTCTATTGTTTACCATTCTTGATCTACCGTTCCATTGGGAACATTTTCTTACCTGTCTTTTACCGGAGTGTAGAGTGTTGATTTCGCGTTCTTAGCACGACCACCCTTGTCCCTGTGGTTCAACCCCCATCGCTACTTCAGACCCCGTTATCATTGTGGGGGCCTAAGAGTTGGGTTTTTTAAAAGTCTGACTACTTCAAATCCTCTCCTTTTGGACGCGCAATTTTGGCCGGTCAACTTTTTGGCACCTTTTTCGGGGACGTAGGAATGGCAATGGGAGTGGTCTAGATTTCGAGACACGCATATGTTGCCCCCATATCATTAGGAGTAAATGGTCAGTGCCCACATCCAGTTGACTGGGTCATGACTGGATATTAAAATGGACATCCATGGTTAATGTGGGATTCCAGCGGCTGAATGGATTTAAAGTTGAATGGTTCTAAAGATGTCGTTTAGGTTGGTTACTTTTTTTGGGTAATCAAATGAACCTTTAGCACAAATTTAGTAAAAAGATATCTGCAAACTCATAATTCTTCAGTTGTAGTTGGGAAGTGAGAAATTTATAAATAAGACCCTATATTTTTTCTTTTAACAAGAACATAAACTAATTTTTGTATTGCTACCAATAAACGAGCCTCATATTGATGTCCTACGGAAAATCAAACTTTAGTACCCAACAAGACTCAATTTATATTAAAGGCAAAAATTATCCCACGTAATATAAGCTTTTGGCTGCCAATAGAGACATTACTCATTCATTGAATCATATACAAAAATCATTCTTGAACCAGATCCAAATTACAATTTAAGAAAAACGTCCTGAACAAACTTGGTCCAAATTACAGTGAACCACATTACAATCGTTGTCCAGAGCTATTCTGAACAGACTTGGTGCAAACTACAATTTGATAAAAAGGTCTGATCAAACTCTTTTTCAACTACAATCAGAACTTGTTGCAAATAAAGAGCAAAGATCCTCCTGAACAAGATCCTTCTGGACTAATTGAACATGATAAGGAAAGCTATAAGCATCCTAATTACGACCCTGCATATAACAGACAAATATCATCAAATTGAATACAAATGGAATACAACAACAAAAATTGAATACAAATGACTCATGTAAATAGCAGCACAAATGGAATACAACAACAGAAATTGAATACAAATGACTCATGTAAATAGCGGCACAAATGGAATACAACAATAGAAATTAGACATAAACATCAAGCATTGTTAAACTGAAAATTTGTTAATCTTTACCTTGTGACACTACAGAACAACTCTAGTAGTTACTAAGTAGGTTTCAACCATGCTTTTCCGAGTCTGAAACATAAGAATAAACCACAAAATGGCAACATAAATGGAAAAGTCAACATAATTAAGATATTAATATCAAATCCTGAGATGATTACACAAAATCTCAAATATGTAGCGTCTTTTACCTAAACCTTCATTGTCTTCATCTTCTAGTATGCTAGTGAAAGTGTCTGATTTGATTGTTCCATCTATATAATGAGGCATATATTTACTTTCTAAATAGAAGACAAAAGATAATATAAAGGTCAACCAAAAAATGTATACCTCTTTTTTGGCCATCCTTAAACCAACTTTGAGAGCACATCAACGCTTCTACTGTGGTGTGGTGGAGTCTGCTACGGTGAGGATCGATTAGCCTACCTGATATGTTGAAGGATGATTCTGAAGCCACAGTTGATACTGGAACTGCTAGCAAATCCTTAGCTATTGCTTTTAGAGCAGGATAAGAATCACCGTTCATTTTCCACCATTGTAAAACATCAAAATCTGAAGTGTGTGGTGCATTATCAAGCTCCAAGTATTTGTCTAGTTCTATTTTAAGATAACCTAATTCTATCTTCTGATTCTTAAGGAAAACATCAAAAATATACATGTCGTCATCACCATTATCTTGAGAGTAAACAAGAGGACCAGCAAACAAATCAGACTCATCATCACCATCAAATTGTGCAATACCTCTTGCCCTGTATTCATTGATCAGTTCCACACATGCATCATGAATAATTTTCTTATGATCTTCAGCTTTATCTCCATATATAGTATCAAAGTAGAACTCAACAACTTTCATTTTATACCTCGGATCTACTACAACAGCCACTCCCATTGCAACATACAAGTCATCCCAATACTTCAAAAACTTTGCAGACATTTCATCAGCCATCTTTTTCATTACTGGATTTGAACTATTGACCCAATTAGCCAAAGTAGCTCTAATTTGACAAAGTTTGGGAAAGCACAAGTTGGTAGTTGGATATTTTGTCCCTGAAAATATTTCTGTGACTCTAAAAAACATCTTCAACTTTTCATAGACTTCATAACAAAAATTCCACTTTGATTCACTTGGCAATGCCTTGTAATTCCGATCTCATTGCCCTAACACACTGAATACATCTTTATACATCATATCAGTCTGAAGCATTATATAAGCAGAATTCCACCTTGTTGGACAATCAAGACATAATTTTTTAGAAACACTCATCTTCAATAGTTTAGTGGTCTCCTCAAACCTCTCCGTCCTTTTTACAGTAGCAGTCCAATATGCCACATTATCTCATATCTTATCAACTCCATCCTTAATGACAACCAATCCATCTTTAATAATGAGATTTAAGATATGAGCAACACACCTCATGTGGAGAAATCTACCCGATAATATTGTAGAGTTTGGGTGCAACTTATCCTTCACCAATCTAATCATTGCGCCATTTGTTGAACAATTGTCAACAGAAATATCAGAGACTCTCATGTCTATGTTCCACTCAATCATACAAGTCATCAAAACCTCACATAAGATCTCACTTATATGTGGACAAGGCACATAGACAAACCTCAAAATTTGACTTTGTAAGCACCAATTTGAGTCAATATAATGTGCAGTGATTACCATGTAACCTTTCATTTGAGGACTTGCAGTCCACATATCAGTGGTTACACTAATTCGAGAATCACAACCATGCAAATAAGTCATCGCCTTTTTCTTCTCACTTTCAAATATTTCCTTTATATCACTTTTTATAGTGTTTCTAGTTGGACATTGAAAGAGGGGTTGAATAACATGATGGAGATTCCTAAATCCAATATGATGTACCATGCTTAATAGATAATCATGCATTACAACCATATCAGATACAGCTCTTCTTCCATATTCTTGGCGAAATGGTACTTGTAAGGCTACCCTAGGAGTTCTCCTCACCCCCTCCCCATTCAATATCAGACATCTTCTATTCTTGTGATCATTGAGAGTAGTTGTCCCATTCTTGGGTTTCGCTGCTAACAACTTCTTGAAATATATGCATTCTACCTTCTGGATACCATCAACTACCTTTATCTCATAGTGAGTCCATATTTTACTCCTACGACCACCTCTCCATGATGATGTCACAGTTGTATTATCATCAGGTAAAGACTCATTATGTGTTGGGTTCGAACTAGTGTTAGGTGACCTGTAAACTTCTGAGAGAGTGTCCATATCTAAGAATAGGAGTAGAATATTGGTCATGATTCTTAGATATGAATGGTATTATTGTTTGAGGTGTTATTCTAATCCAAGCTAGTATGAGACAAATACAAATAAATATGGAGAAAGCAGCTCCAAATACAAAACATAAGGAAAATATCAGTATGAATATTATGAATATTAACAACGATGCCCACAAGATGTAACAAAGGTAAAAAGTTTTGTTCCTTTTATTTATCAGTAACTACATTATGTTTACAAATGATTGGCAAGTTTTAAGTTGCCTAAACTCAGCTATTAAAGCAATAAGTATTATGGGTTACGTGATTGATTAGTGTGGTGGTGGATGGTTGGTGAATGGGAGCATTTTGGCAGCAGCTGTTGCTGCTTCTGTTTGACTAGTGTTTTACAAGAAAAATGCCGCTCTCTTTTTCCTGCAAGACCCAGCATTTGTTATTATTTTAAATCAATTATAATATTTTTGGTCGGTACTATCTATAATATTGTTATCATTGAAAATATTAATCAGGAGTGCATATAATTTGGTGTGTTGGTGTCAATGCAAGACCAAAGAAAAACACCTGCCCTGATGGGTTGCTGCCTCATGCTACAGACTCTGTCTGAATATTCTTCATGACTACAAAACTACTACATTTGTGTGGGGAGTGTGGTCTCTGAATCTAAGGTCGTCCTCATCTTCTAGAAACAAGTGGGTGTGAGGTTGGTTAATGCCTGGTGGCACTTGGTGGAACAGGACACTGATGGCATTTGGCAAAAAAGCTCATCTGGAAACCATAGAAACGAGCACCACTAGAGTACCAGACTTCTATCACCATCGTCATTAACTTGTAGAATCCTTACGGTGGCAGTGGACTAATCCCCAGGGTTAAAGCTGAAAATGGAACGGAAGGTGTGTTATGTGTGAATCAGTCTGTAAACGGCATGAGATGCAACAACATCACCGTTCTCATTGGAAGACCCAAGGAAACACCCTTGACTGGATCCCTACACAGAGAGATGCCGCCCGACGAACCACTACCATCATCTTCTTCCTCGCAACCTGCCACAGGGACACCGGATCAACAGGCACAATCCTCCCCAAACCCACTGAGGCAATCCAACAACAGGAAGGAAACCCAACAGGAGGTAGAGGAGGAGGCATAGAAGGATGCCAATGGGATGTGTACCTTAGCAACTCACTGCAGTCGTGAGCCTTGGTCTGGAGTAGAGATTAGTCATTGGATCTGACGAGCGGAGGCGATGATGGGATCAGTAGGGGTGATCGACCAGACCAGTGGGAATCCTGGAAGCAGGCAAGCAGCGACGACGAGCGGGGATCCTGGAGCGGCGCTGGACCTGACCAGCGGAGGAGATGACAGGCGGGGATCCAGGAGCAGAGGAGACGATGGGTGGGAATCCTCGATGTCTGGCGTCGACGAGCGGGAATCTTGGAAGCAAGAAACTCTTCTCAGACATAAAGCATTATTATTGGGATGATGCTCTACTCTTTAAGAGATGCTCAGATAATCTATATAGAAGATGTATTCCATAGGAAGAGGTGCCAAACATTCTAAGGGGATGCAATTCCTCGCCTTATGGAGGGCACTTGGGTGGTGAAAATACTGCTTTTAAGGTCCACCAATCAGGTTTTTATTGGCCGACCTTGTTTAAGGATGCCCATGCTTTTGAAAGATCTTGCAACGAGTGCCAGCGAATGGGGAATATCTCTCATCAGAATGAGATGCCACTCTTTGATTGGATTGAAGTTGAGATATTTGATGTGTGGGGCATTGACTACATGGGCCCTTTTCCATCCTCTTTTGGCTTCAACTATATTCTTGTTACTATCGACTATGTCTCCAAGTGGGTGGAAGCAATTCCAACCATGACTTGTGATGCAAAGGCAGTAATCAAACTTTTTACCAAGATCATCTTTCCAAGGTTTGGAGTTCTGAGGACCGTCATTAGCGATGGCGGCTCTCATTTTGCAGAAAGACAGTTTGAATCGCTGCTATACAAGTACGACGTCCGTCACAAGGTTGCAACGCCATATGATCCCCAAACATCAGGGCAAGTTGAGGTCTCCAATCGGCAGATAAAGTAGATTTTAGAAAATATAGTAGGCAAGTCCTGCAAGAACTGGTCAGCTAAGCTGGATGAAGCTTTATGGGCATATCGAACAGCTTTCAAGATGTCATTGGGCACCACACCCTACCGCTTGATTTACAGAAAAGCTTGCCATCTTCCCTTTGAACTGGAGCATAAGGCGTTTTGGGCAATAAAATGCCTCAATATGGACTAGAAGCTAGCCGGGAAGAAAAGGTTTCTTCAGCTCTAGGAACTTGAAGAATTGAGACTTAGTTCTTATGAGAATGCCAAGATTTACAAATAGAGGACAAAGGTGTGGCATGATGCCCACCTAAAGAAAAAGGACGTGAGTGAAGGTGATAAAGTTTTATTATTTAAATCCTCTGTCCATCTTTTTCCAAGATTGCTACAAACTAGGTGGTCTGGACCCTTCACCGTGGTGAAGATCTATCCATCAGGGATGATGGAGCTATATGACAAAGACGATCCAGAGAAGGTCTTCCCGGTGAACGGACATAGAGTCAAAAGATACTATGAAGATGAAGCGTTTGTGCGAAGAACGGAAATAGAACTGCAAGAAGCAGAAGGATCCGTACATAAGGACTTGAAGCATGTCGAGTTGATGACGGAAACTACAGTGCTCTTTGGGAGGCAGCCCAAAATTTCACTTTTCTTAGAATAGGATGTTATTTTCCCTTTCTGAAAAACACGACGAATATTATCATTGTAATAATGCCCAAGTCAGTGCATGTGCCACATGCACAGACTCTCTTGTTTTATGGGCCACCAGTTTAGTTTTATGAAGCTCTGATAGGTAATACTATCTGAGGCAGGGAGTCTCCTTTCCTGCCAATGATGTTTTACCCATCAATGCTCTCCTTACCATTGTTTTGCATCTCTTCTTTTGATTTTAGTTTTACTACTTTTTAAAATTTCTATATAGAATGTTCTTCCTAAGGTTTTTCTACCTTGCTTCTTTAGCAAAAATCTCACTTTTTCTGTCTGAATCAGGTAGACACCTTTGTGTCGGACAAGGTTTACGCACCTGCAGTTGTGTGAATCAGGCAACGCTTCGTATCGGGCATGCATCCTTGTACCGAGCAGTATGTCGCATGACACACCAGTCGCGCTGCGCAAATCTTACTTAGGAAGGCATATCGACGTTTGAAGTGATGGATTAGACTGTGCATCGGGAATGATTTGTCTCCCTTCACGACACATGCCCTATTTTACCAGATTTACCCCTGCCCGAGATGGCTATATATAGTAAATGCAAGTTACCATATTGGGCACTCGCATTTACTTTTCACCAACTCCCACATCGTGCATTTACTCTCACTCGGCTCTCATGTCGGCCAACCCTTCCTTCGGATCCCGTGTCGTGCACCAGCTCCCACCCAACACAGGTATACTCGATAAGCCTATCACCTGACACGAGCTTCTATCAGACATGAGCTCTTATATTTATATCATCTAAAGCATATCGTGTCCGACATCGTGACGAGCGATACGCTATGTACCTTAGACCGAATCGGGTGATACACATATCATGTCAAGTTCCGTATGACATTGATTTCCGACCATGATGTGTGATACATGTATCGCCTGATACACAAATCTGAACGATACCAGTCTTATCGGGAAAGAGCTATATCATCTAGTTTTGCTAAAAGAAGCTTTAATTCATGTCTCCCGATACTCTATCATATCAGGTGGCACTCATATCGGGCAGTGTCTCTTCACGAGCCCGTGTTGGGCAGAAAGTTTTGTTTTGTCTATCGCGCGATAGTGTCACATTTTTTTCTGACTTAAGACCGTATCGGCCTTTGACTTTTGTCGTGCGATACAAGTATCGCACTGAGCCATATCGAGCTCTCGTATCGGACCTGATATCGGTCTACCTTATCGGTCAGACTCAGTATCGGGCAGCATGACTCTTTTACCACCGCCCGATATCGCCTAGCTTATATCAGGACTCTGTTAAGTTTTTAGTATCATCTACTTCATATCAGGCAAAGTGACTCTTTTGGTCTGCCGCCCGATATCGGGTAGAATTACTCATTTAGTAACATCCTTATTTACTAATTTTGTTTGATACTTACAGAAATGGCCCGCACAAAGCAGACAGTCATCTAAGTAAATGAGCACGGCCGAAGGATCAACCCCGAGGCCACTACAGAAGCCACTATAGCCGGGCAGAAGCACCTGAACCCCGACTCAACATGGACATCTAGGGCCGAGAAGAGGCCAAGGATAGAAGCGAAAGCAGCCCCTTCAATGGCAGCAGAACCTCTAGGTCACTCTCCAGGACGGTTTGTGCCCAGAGACGAAGAATATCAATAGAGATACATGCAGTTGGCGGTAAAGATCTACCGGCCAGCCTGATTCACCCACCAATCATCCTTCACCACCTCGGTATCTACAATAGACTTGACAAAATTTTGGGGGCTTTAGGGCTGAAGACAATATGCTTCAACCTATCTGGATCATATATTGAGCTCACGAAGGAGTTCATGTCCTCCCTCCAGCGAGTCCAGAACAGGATGGAGGAAGTGGAGAGATTCAGAGGAGCAGACCGACTACAGGGTCGGCTATACAACATTGAGCATGAGATCTCAGAAAGGCAGCTCAACAAGGTATTCTCCTCCTCAGAAGCCAAAATGGAGATGTTGAACAATGGCACCAGGCTTGGTGAGGGTGATGGCTTCAACCTGGCTAGTGTCTGGAAGAAATTGACTGACGAATCAAACTACAAGCCAGGAAGCAAAGTGGCGGCCATCCACACCTGCTTCTGGAGGATCATCCACAAGATAGTGGCTTGTATCCTCTTCAGCAAGTATGAGATGATCAACATCTACTCCGAAGAACTCCATCTCATGTGGTACATGATGGAGGGCAAGGGGGTCAACTTGGGATGCTTCTTGCTGAATAGGCTTTACCCCATAAAGGATGCTACCAAGGAGTATTGCATGGGTGGCATCATCAATCTAATCGCGACAGGGTTGGGGTACCCAAAGGAGTCGCATAGCCTATCAAGAACCAGAGGTGATGACAGAATCAGCATGAATTTCTTGCAACGAGCAAACATTATCAAGAAGGAGGGCAGACACTACTTCTACAAGTTTGTAAGAACTTCCAAGCTTCTACCCCTCCCGTTCTGCATCAATTATGATGTAGAAAAGCTGGTCTTCACTGAGGCAGAAGTTGAATCATTAGAGGTTAAAGCAGCTTACGCAGCCACCACCAGAATACAAGAAAGGGTGGCTGCAACGGGTGGGCCAATCCCTTTTGATGCCCGGTAGGACAAAACTTCCACAGTCTCTGCCAAGCCACCCATCGCCCCCGCACAACCGGCGTCAGCCATTGATAAAGTTGTCGCCGCTACTCCCATCCCAGTCACGACCACCACAACAACAACTGTCATGGCTGTAGAAGAAGTAATGGCGATCATAGAGGTCACCGAGACAACCAGGGTTGAGACAACGATGATAGCCCTGAGGGAAGCTGTCGCAGGAGAGACAGTCGTAGCTCCCGAAGTTTCTGCTGCACCTTTAATGGCGGAGGAGATGGTATAGCCAAACGCCAGCAATGGGGCGTTCGCTGATCTCCTCAAGACGGAGCTCAAGGTTGTGCAGCCCACGTCGATGTCGCCACAAACGTCGCCAGTGATAGCTGCGGAGGAGGTCATCGACAACCATATGATAGAACAACGGCCACCCACCTCGCACCCTTCTCCACCACCACAAACAGGTGAGGTAGAGGCAGCCACGAAGGTGCCAATGCCTCACCCTGAAGTGACGCCCTCATGGACGGTACAGATGGGCTCGGGCCTATTTGAAGTCGAGCAGTCATCGGGCTGACCTGCATGTGCGAGGAGCATCGCGAGATCGAGAGGGCGATCTGACGCAGCACCTCCATCTTTGGGGGAAATTCTTGGTCAAGAATTCGACCATTTATGGTAGGTAACGAGAAACCACTCAGTTACCTTTTCTTCCCTTACCCACAAATTTTCTATTTTCCAGTAGAGGCTCAGTGAATAGGAGCGACAGCTGCTAGCCCTAGTTGGCCTTCCTTTCCAACTAGAGGCATTTAACGCAACATTACAGCAGGCCCTCCTACGCCTTGACGTAGTTGAGGAAAGGCTTAACAGGAGGGATGGCCACCCCCACTCAAAATAGCCTCGGAGGTCTCCATCACCTCCTAGTTCAGGCTCCCAGCCCTCCCCATCAGTGTCATCCTCTGGGACGTCATCCCCTTCCTCCTCCAGTGGGCCATCCACAACGCCCGAGGAAGGGACGACACACACAAAATCCAACGAGACTACAGCAGGACAAGTGAGTTCCCGTGGCATGGAAGAAGTTGCTCCCTCAGCCTCCCTGGAAGAAGTTGAAGACAACGACGAATCGATCAGTGTTGGGGAGGACTCTTCTAACGAATCAGAGGGAGAAAGGGGGGACATCTACTGTGTCAATGACAGACACCCCCTAGAAGAAGGAGTTCGACAACATATGAGTTTCCTGCGCCATCAGAGATCCCTTCCTTTGAGATGGCAGATTTTGAAAGGAAAGCCATCGGATACTTGACGATCATAGACCAAAAACTGATAAATAAGGTCCTGAGGTCGCAAGCTGATGAAGAAGACGTCGTCTGGAGTGATGGGTACTTCTCCACACGACGAGGGGAGTTGAGGAGCATATTTCGCTCGCCATCCATCATCTCCAAGAAGCTATTCAGGGTCCTAGAAGGCGCTATACTCGAGAATCTCAGCACCAGGATAGGCTGACAGCCGATCTACACTGCCACCCCGGCCTTGGCAAGAAGACTGATGATGGGGTTGTATGATTCTGTGCATGTGGCCAACATGATGAAGCATATTGAAGACCACAATGCAACCCTGGTGTTGGCCCCTTACAAACACAGAAAGAATTGGTTCATGTGCGTGGCGGACCTCCAGCATCATGACATCCAGCTTCTTAGCTGCTGCAATGAGGAGGTTCCACGCTCAGGACACATCTTCGTACACCCCGAAGATAAGATCTTGAGGCTCCTTCCACTGCGTCTTCTCCGAGTGATCAAGCATAGAATCCAACGCCACTCCAGAATTTGGAATTTCTTCAACATCGGAGACTTCCCCATCCAAGAAGAAGCAGGAAGTGGAAATAGTGCTTTTATAGTCCTCCATACCGTAGAGTTGCTTCATGTCTTTGGATTCATAAGGAAACTCAGCAACCAGAACTTCTATCAGCTCAGGAGCATCTACGCGTTGATGTTGATCAAGGACAAGCACTATTTCTGGGATGCAGGCATCCCAGAAGAGCTGTTGGACAGTGATTACAAAGCTGAATCCTCCCAACCCAGCAGCCCTCCAGAGGAAGCAGTAGAGATCACCACAGACATTTATGGGGCAGGCAAGCGGATGGACGTTCTAGAAGAAATACTTTCAAAACAAGGCCCCCCTTCGCCTGATGCTTTGAAAGATATGATCAGCAACTTTGACCGTTTCTCGTGCTCTACACTAACACAAGAACAGGTAAACGAGATCCTGCAGAAGTTAGCTGACTCTACCCCCACATACATCATCTACGAGGAAGACAGTGTCATAGTCCCAGTTGATGATTTAAGGGACATGGTGAAAGAAGGAGGATGTTTGGCGATATCAGTAGCGGCCACCTACATCCAGATACTATAGAAGAAGTTTGAACATGCATACATTGCCCATCCAATGTTGTTCAACGACATGTGCCTTGCCGATGAGTCAGGAGCAAAGTAATCTTTTCTGGTAGAGATACAAAATAGAATGACATGTGTCATCTTCCTGCCTATCATGCACTACAACCATTGGACGCTCCTGACGATGTACACTCACCCTCGAGAAGGAATCTTCTACAACAGCTCAGATAGAAACAAAGATCATCCAGTGTAGTGTACATCAACAGCATTGACACCCCTGGAGCGCTTAGTAAGGAAATACTATACGGAGGTGGCAGTGCTACTCTAGCCATTCTTGGAGATGGCAGAAAGCAAATGGCATGAGCTTCACTTCTGCCACAACAGTCCACAACAAATTCCTCTATCCAATGACTGCGGAATTTTCGTGCTAGAATGGATCTCTAGCTCGGTGATGCTACAACAAACACCTGACAAGCTCCACCACATCGGCTACCACAGCAAACGTGGAGAATATGTGTGGGAGCTTATATCTGACGGAGGCGCGCTCACCAGCTAGCCCTCACTGACTTATCACTACCTCACCTTATCTTTTCTCACTACTCTGGGACAGAGTGTGGGATAAGTTTGGGGGGTACTATATATCAGTGAGGGAGGTATAGAATTTCTCCCATTTTGCATTTTTGTCTTTCTTTACATACATACTCTGTGTATATATACATTTACAAGTCTGATACAATATAGTGCATATACAACCCCTTGCCTCTATACAATTGTACAAAGACACTCTATAGTAAAAATCTGATACAACTTCTCCCAATTTGTTTTCTCTGTGTCTAAGGTGGTGCAGGTTTTTGTTATGTTTTCTGAAAATTGTAGTCTCAAACGACAAAGGCTATAACTTTTTCTACACCAATTTTGAAAAATAATCTCATAACAGCTAAGAGTTGTGTATGTGAAGGAAAAAGCTTCCCAAATAGCAACCTGCTTTTGTTTCCCTACCCATCAAAAATCCCAAAAGAGAGAAAAGTCTTATGAGAGTGAATAAAAGCATGAGAGTTGTGCTAGAAAAAAAGATATATATATATATATATATATATATATATATATATATACATTTGTTTTCCAAAAGTACCCATCTTTAGCCATGGTAGATTTGGGGCAGTGGTACGTAGGATGTGAAATCACTACTCTAAAGCCAACTGGCTTGGAATGCATGGACCACTTGCCCGTTAATGGACCCATACCTGGATGGACTGATGGGAAACAAGAAAAACCCAAAAAGCCTTAAGCCTACCCAAAAACCCAACTTACTATTCCCAAAAGTTGTTTGGTGTGAAAGCTAACTTCGGAATCATGCGCCTAAGTCTCGACAAAGCTGAAGAGAGAATTTTTGCTTAAATAAGGCAGGAAAGATAAAGTATGTTGTTCATAGTCAGACAAAAATTTTCATTAAGACATCTCATTACTCGCTTAAACCCCTTGTCCGAAGACTATGTTGAGTTCTGAAGAAGTATCGCAAAACAAAGCCTTAAAATATGTACATATTGATTGGGGACAATCAAAATGCTAAGTTTGGGGGAGTTGATAACACCCTTTTTGGGGTCATTTATGTCCTATATTTTGTTGACAAAATTGCCCTCTAAACTATTTTTCCTATCAATTTTGTTATGTTTTGAACAAAACTAAACTGCGCTACGCTCTGACCAAATTTTGCATCCTTTTGCAGAGTTTTTCCTTATCTTTCCACCAAAAAGGCCTGTCCTGGTCTATGAACGGCGTTTACCTGCATCGGCCCTCCTACCAGTAGGCTGACACACTCATTACCCATCATGTAGCTGCTCGATACAGCTGCCGCACGACACGGGTGTGTCGCGCAAGAAGACTCTATCGGGCGATATGCCGCTTACCTGACAGGGAGTTGTGACCGCCACGACTACTCTCCCAATGTAGTGTGTCACGCGATACGAGCCACCCACTAGCAGGCGCCCACCCGTCACGACTACCCGACATGCTTGCAACCTATCCCCCGCTGTGCCGGGCGACACGCATGACGATCATCCCTGAAGCCGCGTTGATGGAGCCGATGGAGGACATGTGGCGCCTGGAGAACCGCAACTTCTTCCAACCGCTGCCTATAAATAGCAGCTATAGGACTCTGATGGGATGGGTCAAAAACCCTAGCAAAGGCTAACCTTGAAAATATTAAGAAGCTAGTGTGACGCGTTCTAAGGGCATGTCGGGCGACACTAAGTGAGCACACCCCCTACCCGAGAGGGGCGGGAGTGGTTCACTTAGGACTCGTCCCAATAGCCACAGCAGCTAGATACGACCGCGAAGGCCACCTGATGTGTCGGGTTCCTAGATGGACTCTTGCCCCATATGACTCATCCTTACACCCGATACAAGGAACCTGATAACCTAAGTCATCTCTAACCCGACACGATATCAAACCCAATACAGAATGCCCGTCATGGTGTGCTGCCCGAGAGGGTGGTACCCTGACCACGACCGTATCGGGTAGGGTGCCTTAACCGATATGCTTGCCTGTCACGGCATGCCGCCCGACAGGGCTAGGCGCCCGACACAGGCATGTCAGCCAGAGCTCCCGCTTGGTATCGAGTTAGAGACACCTTAGGGGTCTGATACTATATGTCACCCTCCTATGTCAAGGAGGTGATACCTATGTTCCCTTTTTCAGTCATTTACTTTCATTTATTACGCAATGTAACCAAACCTTTTATACAATACTTATGCTAATGGAATTAATGGAGTTTTAATACCTTTTGCTCTATGTTTGGCACCCTTTTGTTGGATGATTTCCTTTTTAGCATATGCACTCTAGCTTGTATGCTTGGATCATGTTTTGACTAGCTATTGAATCGTGTTTCCCATTGCAACTCCCTCGAGAGAGGTGTTGTAACTCTAGCGTTTGGTCCGATCAGGGAGTACGAGAGTACCCAGGGTCGGAGTTTCTCCAATTATCTTTCCACTCCAAACCAAGGCCGCTACCTTTGAGAGAGGGTGTTGGTGCTAAGTTGGAGGTACCCTCTTCGAGAGAAGGGGTACTTGAGGTTTTCTACTGCTGCTTGTTATACCTAAGTTTTCTTCCTTCGTTCCTTACCTAGGCAATAGTGTTATCTCCTCAAGTTTTGTTACACAAAACTCTTAAAAATTGATGAAATGCCAAAACCTTAAATCTTCCTTGTAACTCCAGTTGGAGATAGCTTTTTCTTTATAACGCTTTCTTGTAGCATTTCGCTTCCTTTTATTCTGTTGTTTACCATTCTTGATCTACCATTCCCTTGGGAACATTTTCTTACCCATATTTTACCGGAGTGTAGAGTGTTGATTTCGCATTCTTAGCACGACCACCCTTGTCCCTGTGGTTCGACCCCGATCGCTACTTCGGACCCCATTATCGTTGTGGTGGCCTAAGAGTCAGGTTATTTAAAAGTCTGACTACTTCAAATACGCTCCTTTTGGATGCGCAATTTATGCCAGTCACACCTGAAGGGGTAAAATCCATAGGGTGCAACTAGGTCTTCAAGAAGAAGACCGACATGGATGGAAATGAGCAAACTTATAAAGGTAGATTGGTTGCAAAGGGTTTCTGACAAGTTCAAGGTGTTGACTGTGACAAAACTTTTTCTCCAGTTGCCATGATTAAGTCGATCAAGATTATGCTTGCTATTGCAGCTTACTATGACTATGAGATTTGGCAAATGGATGTTAAAGTTGCATTCCATAATGGGAATATAAATGAGGATGTGTACATGACACAAACTGAAGGTTTTGTAGATCCAAAGAATGTCAATGAAGTATGTAAGCTGCAACGGTCAATCTATGGATTGAAACAAGCATCTCGGAGTTGGAATCTTTGATTTGATGAGGAAGTTAAAGTGTTTGGCTTTATTCAAAATGAAGATGAACCTTGTGTGTACAAGAAGGTTAGTGGGAGCACGACCGCATTCCTCATATTGCATGTGGATGACATACTATTGATGGGGAATGATGTCTCAGCCTTAGAGAAGGTAAAGACTTGGCTTGGGAATACTTTCTCAATGAAGGACTTAGGAGAAGCATCCTACATTCTAGGTATTAAGATCTATAGAGATAGATCTAAAAGGATTCTTAGACTAAGTCAAAGCACGTACATTGAAAAAGTGTTGAAGCAGTTCAGCATGGAGAACTCAAAGAGAGGCAACATCCCCATGCTACATGGAGTCACCATCTCTAGAGCTCAATGTCCCCAATCTTGTGAAGAGAGGGAGCGTATGAATGGGATCCCATATGCATTACCCATCGGATCCATCATGTACGCTATGTTTTTCACACACCTAGATGTCTCATATGCCCTCAGCATGACGAGCAGGTACCAGTCAGATCCTAGGGATACTCACTGGACAGCCGTAAAGAACATCCTCAAGTACTTGCGAAGGACTAAGGATCAGTTCCTTGTATACGGTGGCGAGGAAGAACTGGTTGTAAGAGGTTACACTAATGCAAGCCTCCAAACCGACAACGATGATTACAGATCGCAATCAGGATTTATATTTTTCCTAAACAATGGAGTTGTGAGCTGGAAGAGTTCCAAGAAAGAAATAGTTGTCGATTATACTACAGAGGCTGAGTATATTTCTGCTTCACATGCAGCAAAGGAGGTTGTGTGGATTAGGAAGTTCGTCACTAAACTTGGTGTGGTTCCCAGTAGTTATGATGCAATTGAGCTTTATTGTGACAATAATGGAGCTATTGCTCAAGCTAAGGAGCCCAGATCACATCAGCGGTCCAAGCACATATTGTGGCACTTCCATCTCATACGAGAGATCGTATAGTGAGGAGATGTGAAGATTTGGAAAGTACCAATTGAAGACAACATAGCTGATCCACTGACGAAGGCCCTTTCTCAGTAGAAGCATGATGATCATGCTAGGTCACAAGGACTGAGATTCCTAAGTGACTAGCTCTAACTGCAACTGGGAGTCTGTTGGTATGTATGCCCATAGAGCAAGTCATGTGATGATTGTAATGAGATACTTTGTAAATGATTTGAATAATAATAAAGGCAATTTCCGATCTATATGTTTTAACTATTTCTGAGATGATAGTGTAACATGATAGATGTCTAAAGAATTGTTTACTTGATGACGTATGCTTTTAGATTAAGGACCTAAATGATGAGATCATACGGATGTTAAGAGTATACATTCTTGTTTAGTCCCTAGTTGATTGTTATTGTGGAAATAACCATAGATATCAATAACACTAAAGACTAGATTGTGTGTTGGTTGATGACAGAATCTCATTAGTCATGATATAGTGATATCAAACCAAGCACATAGGTACTTGTTAGAGAACAAGTGTACTGGACAGACCCACCGTGAGAGTGACACATGGAACCATGATTTGGTAGTCACAGTCAGCTCTGACAGTGATGGTGGTGAGTGTGATTCTTCGACCTGAAATCACTACACTCAACACAAGTCGTTGGGTACACTTTGAAATCATCAAATGCAGTCCTGAAACATGGGTTGTTATAAAGGTGATGATTGGGTGACTTTGACACATGGGGCTTTTGAGGGGTGAGTGATAGATATGGGATTTGTCCCTCCTAAGGGAGTTTGATGTCCATGGCCACTTGATGAGTAGGATTGATAAAGGCATGCACATGCATGTGTGAATCAATATGTGATATTGACGTCACACACATCTCACCCAGTCTGCTCTGAGATCAAGGAAATGGATGAATGTTGAAAGGATGACTGTACCATGCCTTGAGTTCATTTAGGACATTAGTGACAAAGGAATTATACATTTGTTGTAACACCATTCACGGATTGTAGGATTGAAAGTTGTTCTCCAACTTTCTATTTCACTTGGGTAGCACTAATGTGTGACTAGGCACTGCTCTTTGCTTGTGAAGTCATAAGTGTTATGGACTTTCACTACCAATGTGAAATGGACTTGTAGGGTTACACACATAGGATTTAACCTGGAAGAGGAGTTTATCCACAAATGATGTTTAGATTTATTACTAAAGTATTTTAGTAGTTCAATTAAACACTCAGTTGATTGATAGCTCAAAATCATAGTGTTCAAGGTGTTGGACTAATTGATTAGAGTATCGGATTGATTGAAACTGCAATTGACTGATTTTGCACAGTTTACACTTCCAACCGATCGGCTCAGGTTGGTGAACCGATCGGCTCAAGTGGTGAGTCGATAGGCTCATGAAACGATCGGCTCAATTGTTGAACCGGTCGATTCATGTGACCAACCAAGATCATTTGGAAAGTCAGAAGACTCTTTTTGCAAAAACATATTTGTTTCACTTGTACAAATTTGATTTGAATAAGGACTAATATTTGATTATTCAGAAACAAACATGAAAGTCAATTCGAGTTGGACTAGGACCACGAACCGGTCATCTCATGCTTGAACTGATCGACTCAGGTGTCCCAACCGATCAGTTCAGGTGTGAACCCATCGGCTTAGGTCCCCAACCGACCGTTTCATGCTTGAAACGGTCGGTTCAGCTGATGCAGTTGGTTGTTTTGTGGAAAATCTCGAACCCTTCTACTTCTGCTTTAATTCCACATTGCCCGAGGTAGAGAACCCTATCCCATGACCCTCCTATATATAGGGGTATTCGGGGCTTCTCAAAGTACAACTCAGAACACCAATTGCTCTGCAAAGTTGTCGTTCTCTCTGGTTTTGGTAACCGAGACAGCCCGAGCAAGTGCTACCCGATAAGGGAGGCATAGCAAGGGAAAGACAACTGCAAAAAAGTGATTGGTGGCAGGAGAGTGTGTCAGTGACTAGTACGCCAATAGGAGGGTGAGTCTCCTTATGATTCCTTGTGGGACAAGGAGATCGGAGTTCCAGGCAGTCCATGTGGATGACTCCTTAGGCGGGAGACTTCTGCCGCTCGGAGGACAGTTGTCAATCTCGACAGTCTCGGTGAGACTAGGAGCTGCATAGACACCGTCGAAGACTAGAGGTGAAGACCACGCAAGCCATGAGGTAACATCACCGAGCAAGCCTCGGGACAAGGTACACCTCTACAAACCATCCTTCCTATTGTATAGGTGTTGACACGATTCCTATATTCTGGGTTTGGGAGAAGAAATTTTTGTTTCCGCTGCCTTCTCTGTCTCCCCTATAACCCAACATGCTCTGCCCGGAATCCTTTATACATAACATCTTAAAAGTGGTCAAGGGCATGAGATTGATGCTAGCCCCTAATTCGCATAAGGCTCCTCCAAATCTCATCTTCCCCATAAAGTAGGATATGTTGAAATAGCCCAGATCTTGTCTTTTTGTGACAATGTTCCCAGAATAAAGGCGCTAACTTGCTCCTTCAGAACTACCACCTCAGAATTGTCTATACGCCTCTTCTTGTTGATCAAATCCTTTAGAAATTTGTCGTATGAAGGGATTTGCTCAATTGCATCAATCAAGGGGATATTGTCATGCAATTTTCTGAATCTGTCCAAAAATTTCTAAAATTGTTGATCCACCTTAGTTGCCTTTAGAGTGTTTGAAAAGGGCACCAGCTTCGCCACTTTTCTTTTATGAGTTGGGATATATGTGCTTTTCCTTCCTCTATCTCATAAACCTCTTCCTCAGTTGTCTTTTCCTCTGCTCTAGTATTTGGTTCCACTATATCTAAAGTCACTACCTTGTCTTTATTACATGTGGCCTCTCCTGCATCTGAACTAGTTGGTTTGTCATTGAGCAATTTCCTACCATTGTGAAGTAATACCACCTTGACTTGTTGATTTCCAGAAGGTACATTAGTGTTTCCTGGTAACCCCTACTGCCCTGGCTTCTTCAAGGAAGCCACTTCCACTACAATCTGAGAAATTTGCATTTCTATACTACGGATCTGTGCTCCTTGGTTTTGTAGTTCCCTGTGATTCTGGACAATAAGTAATTCATTTTTGTTGACTATATTCCCAAGCATCTCCTCAAGGTGGTCAATTTTACTAGGACCCCTGTCCTATTGATATTGTTGTTGGCCACCAACTTGTTGTAGCTTAGCCTACTATGCATGGGATGGGTGTTGCTAGAAATTATTAGGATCCTTCCAGGAGAACTTAGGATTCTTCCTCTAAGAATAGTCGTTATTCTTGTATCGTTGCTATTGTCGTTCAAACTTGCATTCCTCGTCCTCCCCTCCTGAAGAATTTCCATCCTTAGCATACAATTTTTGAGCAATTAAGTCCAACTTCTCATTCAGTGCAGAAATAACCTTGGACTCCCCAACACTTTTAAGAGTTGTTGGGTGCTCTCTCTCTTCTCCCCATGTCTGGTTCTTAGCCATGTTCTTTAAGATTTTGTGACACCAGGCTGGATTATTGTTGAGGAAGAAGCCCGCTCCTGCACTACCAAGTGTGGTCCTTTCTCCCTTGTGCAGACCATAATAACAATTTTTTTCCTGCCCTAATAAGTCGATGCCATGGCAAGGGACCTTCTGCAGTATCTTCTAGAATCTCTCTCATGCCTCAAATATGACTCATCAACTTGTTGTCTGAGGTTGTGGATTTTCTTGACCAGGTTATTTGTCTTTTGGGGTAGAAAGTACCACCCGAAGAAGGCATCTATCATTTTTTCCTAAGTTTCAATGCATTCATCTTCAAGGTTATGGAACCAAGACTTGACGTTGTCCACCAATGATGATGGAAAGAGCTTCAAGTATATGAAAGATGCCAACACCCTATCTATCTTCACCATATCACAACTTTCTATGAAATTACTAATATGCGTCATCAAATTTCAGAGTTGTGGCCATGAAAGGCTTGTGATTTGACTAATGACACCAACCCTGGCATTTTCTATACGCTTAAAATGCAAGTGTACATGTCAGAGTAATATAGGACAATGAGGCATGGATATCAAACACGGGGAAACGTAACTTCAAAGACTATTACTAACTATAATGTGATCATCTTTGGCTGAAGAAACTTGATTGATTGGTTTAATTATCTAGAACTAGAAAAAGAAAACTAAATTATTGGTTTTTTTATCTTAGTTCGAGTTAATTCCTTAGGATAGTGGCTTCACCATGGTTAACATTACAATTTAATATTGACACATTTATTAAAAATCTCTCCTAACCCTGGATCAATCTTGTAGCTTCTGACATTTATGGCTTGTCTCCTGATAGGCCCTTTTTGAGCCATCGAAGAAGATGCCAGGATCCTTTCCCAGATTGTCTGTTCTTCTGCTTGGTCACCCATTTCTACTAGCTCAGGTTCCTCTGGTGGCTCAAGTTCATATGGTGAAGGTATAGATGGTGGAGTTTGATTAAATATGCCCACTGATCCACTATACTCTCATCCTCTGTGTAGGAGCGCTGCTTGATCAAAGACTAGTGGAGTCGACTCTCTATAGTTGTGGGCTCGAGTATGCACCATACACTAGTACATGGAATTAGCAAAAATTACTATGAGACCACGATACTAATGGTAAAAACAGAAAGGATATTTGAAATTCAGCTTTAAATGGATAAAAGAAAAATAAAAGGGTTGGCCTGGAATTGCTTATTACAATACTCATAGTGTTGAAGTTACCGTTTTCTAGAAAACGACGCCAAAAACTTGATAGGTATTTTCTATACACTTAAAATGCAAGTGTACACTGCCAGAGTAATATAGGCCACTAAGGCTCAGATATCGAACACAGGAAAACATAACTTTAGAGACTATTACTAATTGTAATGTGATCAGCTTAGGCCGAAGAAACTTGATTGATTGGTTTAATTATCTAGTACAAAAAATAAATCTAAATTATTGGTTTTTTATCCTAGTCTGAGTTAATTCCTTAGTATAGTAATTTCACCATGGTTAACATTGCAATTTAATATCAATACATTAATAAAAATTTCTCCTAACCCTGGATTAAGAGCCTGTAGCGAGAATTGTCCACTCTCACGATGTAATTCACTACCTAATCTAATACAAACCACACTCTTGTATCAATTGTGTTATTATATATGTGCTTTATCAAATGCTTTGGGTAATCTCCTCATATTTGTAAGACACCTTGCTCAAAAGGCTGAATAGAATGTGTATTTCTTTGAAGTTCTGACCATTAATTTTCCTTTTTCAAAGCAATTAAAGGTTCAATTACTACCTATGGTGATAAACATTGATAGTTCATTCATTCACATAGAAATGAATCCAAAAATTAAGAGAAACTGATGAATTAATGCATAACAGTCAATTACAATGCATAAGTGGGCTACTCCTGGGTCCTAAGGAATGTGGGGATTAGCCCCTCATGGTCCCCATAGTCAAAAATGTCAATCAGAAAGGAAAAAATGTGGAGAACATGAAGAACCCTTGAAGTAGAAGGTTCAAATGATCCCTTCTTGCGCACATGCCGATTTGCTACCTTCCAGCTACAAATCCATCCGTTGGAAGTGCCCAGAACATTTGAAACATGGCCTTCTTCTTCTCTATCTCCTCCTCTTACTCCCCGCCATCGTACAACTAAAAACGATGATATGATTAGGTCTGGCCACATTTCCCCTAAGTCATAAGAGTGACTTTAGGTGAGTTAACACATCAACCATCAGATTGAACAGAGTCTTTAGATTTGCCTGATCTTGACATGTCGGTACTACCAATAGGGTGTCAGCACTACCGACTCCTCTAATTGTGTGACTACCTGTCAAGTTGTCGGTACTACCGACATGTCTGTTGATAGTACAAATTGCTTCAATTATTCTTGAGCAAAACACTATGATGTTGTCATTAGTATCGACTTACATGTCGGTACTACCGACTCCTCTTATTGCGCAGCCACCTGTCAAGTTGTCGATACTACTGAAAGGTCTGTCGATAGTACCGAGTTGCTTTGATTGTTCTTGAGCAAAATACTATGATGTTTTCAGTAGTATCGACTTACATGTCAGTACTACCGAGTCTTCTCGATTCCTTTCTGTTCCAAACTAAGCATGTGTCGGTACCACCGACTCCAAAGTTCATAGTACCGAGTTGTGTAAATTCTTGTACATTCATCTAAAATGCATAAAATCTAAACATAAGCTCTAGACATATACTAAATAATTTAGAAACAAGGAAATTATTTTTATTTGATTCAAATAAGTATCACAAGATAATAAAAGTACATCATGAATAATTAATATGAGAATTAATAAAAAAGTGCACAAAAATCAATATAAAATAGATTGTGAAAATGGCAAGTAAATAGTGCATCATGAGACGATCATTTCAACCCTTGAACATGTCATTTCATAATGTTTCTCAATCACAATGATATTGGTATTTAATACCCGATTTAACGCACAACATGACGTCAACACAAATCCTTGAATCAATCAAATTGATCCACCAACCGTTTGGTTCACAAATTGAGATGGCCAATTCATGGACCTAAGCCAATCTATTCACTTCCTGAACCGGTCAGTTCACTGTCCAAAATTTCCAAAGTTGGTTGAATTGACCTAACATACTAAAATAGTTGGTTCAACACTTAAATCGATCAGTTCACTGTTCAGTCAGTCAATATTCGACCAATGTTGTTTAAATTGAATACCTAACTCTTTAGTAATCAAGTTTAGACCATATTCATGAATGAACTCCTATTCCAAGTGTATCCTATGTGCGTGACCCTATAGGTTCCAATTTACATTGGCAGTGAATGTCCATAACTCACTTATGACATCACAAGCAAAGAGCAGTGTCTAGTCACACATCATTGCTACCAAGTAATTGGAAAATTAGAGAACAAATTCAACCTACAAGATGTGATTGGTGTTATAGTGATTGTATAACTTCTTTGTCTCTGATATCTGGATTGAACCCTAGTCACAGAATCATCATCCATTCAATGTTCAATCCATGTTCCTTGAACTAGAGTAGACTGTCTAAGATAAATGTGACCTCAATATCATATATTGATTCTCATGTGCATGCACAAGCTTTTCTCAGTCTCTCTTATCAAGTGGCCAGGATATCAAACTCATGTAGGAGGGACAAATCCCATCTACATCACTCACAATCATCCCCATGTGTCATAGTGTATCTGATCGTCACCTTTATGGCACCCTTATTCAAGATTACGGTGGATTATGTCAAAGTACACCGAACGACATGTGATGAGTGTAGTGATTTCATGTCTAAGAACCACAATCACCACCATCACCATGAGAGATGACTAAGACCACCAATTATGGTTTCCATGTGTCACTCTCAAGGTGGGTGTGTCTGATACACTGTTCTCTAACAAGTATCTATGTGCTTGATTTGATATCACATATAATGACTGCTGGGATTCTGTCATCAACCAAACCACACTCTAGTCTTATTTGTTATTGTTGTCTATCAACCTTCCACAATAACATTTGACTAGGGACATAACAAGAATGTATGTACTCTTAACATCCATATGATATCATTGTTCAGGTCACATACCTGAAGGCATACGTCATTGAGTAATGTCATTCTTTAGACATTCATTATGTTTCGTCGTTATTTCATAACTGAGTGAAATAGGATAAATCAGAAGATGGCCTTTATTATTAATCAAATCCTTTACATAATATGCCACCACAATCATCATATGATTGGCTCTCTGGGAATATATACCAACAAATTTGACCTTGACCACTCATGAATACTAGTGACAACTATTGTCCATGATATATGACTTAAATGGATATGTTGATAATTAAGTCATTATCGTTATTCAAATTTATGACTTCCCTACTATGGTCAATGAACCTGAATCTTGAAATCCTTGATCTAGTTGAGATGTTTTACCCTAAGTCATGAATGATTTATGATGTAATATGGAACTTGATGATGAGCTTACATGCACTATTTGAGATGTTGAAATCAATATTTTTAAGAAATGATACTTCAACTATAAGAAACATCAAACCTTCATAAAAATACTCATGTATCTAGATATTTTTTATTTTAATCAAATCATACTTGATTATATGTCAGGATCACCATATTGGGTTGTTTTACCTTGACCTACTCAAGCTTGTTAATCTATTTTTCTTGTTGTAAGGTACACTTCACCTTTTATTGACCTTGATTATGACATTCATGCTTTTGTTGTACATGTATGAGTCCATGTGCTTGGCTGTATATATTATTTGAGCTACTTGTTCCCTATGATTACTATGATGTGTCTTGTTTCTAGTATGTTGATTTTAGGAAAAGGGCATGAGGCTCACTACACTACTTGTATTATTCAAACAAGGGAACAACTTTTGAACCTTGGTTAGCTTGTGGAATTTATTCCTTGTGGTCCCTCAGAAACTAGCAGCATGGTTAACTGTTCCCTTTCAGTCATAAAGTCCCTCATGGGCACTTCCTTTAGGAAGTTGGTCAAAGGCCTTTTGATGATGTTGTATGGTATAATGGAAATTCCTTAAAATATGATATCTTTAAATAAAGTCTTTATGTTGTTTGTAATCTCTCTTACATTTCTATAAGTTTATCCAAAAAATATGTATATGTAAACCTATAAGTTCTAATGTATTTTATAGTCTACTGATGCATTTGCTCTAGTTGTGTCCAATTTTATGATTTTAGGTCCCAAAAAGATCATGATTCCTTGAGAAGTCTAAAAATGTAACACCAAAAGTAAGGCCATGGGCTTTATGTACAATTAAAGAGTGTATAAATTCTATCTTCATGTATTAGTTAGTTTCCTTTCAATATGTATCTACCTTTTTGTTGCATTTGGGCTATTTTATAAATCTTATGGTTTATGAAATACACGATTATGATTTTTTTGGTTATATTCACACACACACACACACACACATATATATATATATATATATATATATATATATATATATATATATATATATATATATATATATATATATATATATAATGTGGTTTAAGCCATTCAAGGAGATGATGCTAGGGTCCTGCTACAACCCATGCCTTGCTTTACTGGTAATAAATTTGAGGGTTTAAGATAATCTTACTGTTAATTGCACCTTTATTACTACTTTACATTCTTAAGTCGTTGGCTAATATATTTTTTAGCTTATACTTGCTTTTCGATAAGAAAAAAATGTGTTGCACATATATTGAGATTTAAACCTTCATATATATAATAATAGCCCATACATGTTTGTGGTAAGGGCTTTAGATATGCTTGAGTAATTAATTAAATAAGAAATTACTATTTGAGATTTTTTTCTAAGCTTTTATTGTGAAGTTGTAGATAATTCAGTTATCAATTGAACACAAAAAATGAACAAAAGCATAGTTGAAATGAGAGAGTTATGATAATTTTAGTAATCATACAAATTTTTTATCGATTGGCAACCAACATGCTATCAACCAATGGCGCTAATCAGCATGCCTCTAACTAACACACCCACCAACCTGTGTAAATGAGCTACGCAGCTTCCCAACACAACCAATCACGAAAAAGACCATGACTTTGATATACATATTGAAATTCAATGAAATTTGTTATACTAGATTCTTGTTTCAATTTACCACACAACATGAGACCTAAAACCCAAAAAGGAAAACTAGAAGTATATTTCTAGGGTGATCTTGGGGAAGAACATGAATAATAGGGAGAAATAAAAATCTAGACATAAATCCATTGTGGTTAGTTAGTATTAACCATAGATCCCTTCTCTTTTGCTCTTTTCCTTGTTTGAAGCCATCTGTATGACTCATCAGAGGTTTTCTTTTACCTCCCATCTTCATCTTTTTCCTCAAGCAGACTTTTCTTGAAGAAATGGACCTAACATTAGGTTGTTTAATGGTGGTTTAAAGCTTTTATGTCAAAACCAAGCTGAGTAGGCCAAAATTTAAAGAAATAAAAATGTAATGTTGATTTTCTAGATAGTAATTAAGTAGATGGTTAGTCTAATCTCACCTTGATAGGGTTAAACCCTATTTAGTGGATTTGGGTCACGTCAGGTCCTCTCACCACTAACTTTCTAGTCACGAGAAGCCAGGATTGAAGTAATAAATGGCTCCATGATAGATGGTATCACAAGAAAGCACACAGCCAATATGTAAGTTTACACCACAATTATAATATCTCATACGAACCTATGGGAAACCTACATATTGGTGAAACTGAGGTGTCTTGGAATGGTACAAAATATAGGGGGTGGCTTACCTCCTATCTTCCTAGCTACGGTGGCTGAGGTCTCCTATGCAAGCCTATCTAGACAAAGTGAACTCAAGACTAGATTAAGGATCTTTCCTTTAAAAATCCTAGAAAATCTTATAGAACATCATTTCTACTTTAAGGTTTAACCCATTAGATTATGTTTTGATAGTGTCCTCATGTGATCTTGCTCTAATAAGTATTACTCATATGATCCTTGATTATCAGTATCCTATGTATAGGAAAACTAAATTCAGAATAAATTCATAAATTTTTACTCAAGTAATGATAATGGTGCCATGATATGATCTTGAATAAAAAAAACTCAACTATGATAATGAAAGTACCATTGATATATGAACTCATATGCATTTCTTTGATCATGCAAACTCTATTTGGAAAATCTAGTTTATGTGATTCCTATGTTTGAACTAAGTCACAAGGATCTTGTATACAGTGAACTAAGTGGAACTCATGTTGTATACCTCCTAGTTGAAAGGTCCCTATTAATTAAATCCATGATGTCCATATATTTCTTGATCAACCTCAAACCTAATTAAGTATATCTAGTTCTCCTATCATTATGAATCATGCTTCATACTTTGAAGTGGTTATGTCTTCAGACATATAAATCATGATGAAATGATTTATGACAAGAGGCAAACTCTATGGCTTATAGTACCTTTCGCTAAGCCTGCTTTTGAATAATTTGAGATATATGGGATCTTAGCCCTATCCTAAGATCATCTGATTGTTGGAAAGCCTAGTTTGAATTATGTATTTCCTAGTATACCCCTTTCTCTTACCAAGAGTAATAATATGAAATCATTATATTAGATATGCTAAAATATTGAGCCATGGTTGTACTATAATAAAATTGATCTTTTGTTCCATGACTTCTGAAAAAGACAAATTGGTAAGCAGTACTCTTCCTGTTTTCTCATTTAATATCCTAATATTATGGGTAACCCATGCTAGTGCAATGTTCTTGATAGAAAAATGATCTAGATTAGGGTGGTAGTGTGATTCATGACTCTCCTGACATACGTCACATCCCTATCATGACTTTCTCTAGATTGTCACCTCTTCATTGTTTAAAGAGTTTTAAAAGATAACCCTTTCTCTAAGTTTTTATCTATCCAACCTAAAAATCTAGTAGATCAAATCATGGCATGTTGTTGACATGTGAATCTCAAATCTCATTCTAGTGATAACCTTGAACATGATTATGTTGGTTATACACTTAGGGTTAAAGTTTCTTAAAGAAACCTAGGTCTAAATCAATCATCAACCTTGCATGATGACATTGATATCACTATCACAATATCTTACTAGATTGTCATTTATGGATGATTAATTGCACCTATGGTATAAATTGGAATCGATGCCACTTCAATATGGTTGAACCCAGATAGTTGATGTACAAACCTTGACTCATGGAATAGATTTAAATCTGGCCTCGTGGTCATTGATTTTAATATCTATTTGACTCATATTGTTCCTCTATTTGGATCTTAAGATTAGTCTTGATATATACTATCGATGAATTACATATTCCCTATCTTTAAAATTGTATTAATGATAATGTTGATCTCCTCTACTATGTTTTAGGGTTAAGCTCTCAAATTGACTAAGTGTGGGATCATCCATTCATTTTGATATGAAAACATGATTTTGAAACCTTAAAATGTCAATCACGAATGTGAAACCACACCTAGGGTAAATATGAAAGATTAAATCCTAACGCCAGGCTTGAAAGTCATATCTCACTCTTTTATCAAAGTGCTATATTATATTAAACTACAAGTGATCTTTCCAATTTGTGATATATGAATGATCTACGTGGCTATATCTTTGATTTAGATCATTGGTTTATTTATGATGAGATAATGTCAATGTTGAGGTAATTATTATACTAAATTTTGATAATCAAGATGGTTATGATATAGAATATAAAGTCTAAATCTTTTTTAGATTTACATAAATTTAGGGACAAAATCCCTTTAAAGGTGGGGTGGATGTAATGAAGTAGATTTTCTCTCTCCTCTATATATGCACATCCTCACTCATAACATGCTCAATTTCAGTGATGTTTCCTCTATATCATAGATTGTTTTGGATCATATTTGCTCAAATTTTGATTTGTGATTGGTGAATATAAATTTGAACTATTTTGCATAATGTTGAATTCAATAATATACTTTAGAGTGCATTTGAATTTTTTAGACCCTTATACATCGTTATCCCGATCCCGATCTTTTTACATAAGACTGGGAGAAAATATTTGAACCCATGGTGAAAATTTCACCTCAATTGAACCTACAGTTTATAAGTTATGAAGTTTGCAAAATCAATACATCTCTAGTCAATTTTCATCCCCTCCTTAGCTTATTTCCAAATCAACAATCTGAGGCTCTCCTCTTATTGAACCACAATCCTAATATCAAGGGGTCATTGATTTTCCCTTTATTCTGACACCTACAGGGATGTCCTCCCCCCTTGCACGTCTATGACATGGGAGGCGTACATGGCATACATGGCGTATGAAGACCGGCAATGGCGGCCACGCCAAGCCTCCCCATGTTTTCTTTGCCCCTTTTTTACTTCTCCTCGTCATTCTTTTACACCATTTCTCCCCTTCTTTCCAAGATCGAGATGCTCTCCCCAACAACATGTCTTCCTCCCTATCTCAAAACAATCACGACTTGATCTTATCCTTCCTCCGGCCATGATCAACCACATTTGAGACTGGAAACACTTTCTCGATGTTGTCTCACACCTTTTGGATTCTACCTACTCTCTACTGAGGTCTCTATCTTTTTCCCCTTTTTGCTTCAGAAATAATCACCATTGTCCCCATGTACGAGCCTCCTCATAAAGGAGATAATTGCAAAGCCACAAATCATGGTCTCCTCTTAACTAGATCAAATCCAACACCTTAGATTGTGAGGTTTCTCTCTCTTTCCCTCATTCTCTTTCTTAAAAGGTAGTGGGCATATGGATGTGAGCCAATCAATCATATGCCAGTCAACACATTGACCATACAGTGACATCCCATGTTTATATACAATAATGTAATTTCTTGCTATCTGCCTAATATTTTCAAAAAATTCTATAACATTGCTAAAAGATAGAAAATGAACCCGTTGACCAAATATAGAAGCATATATACCACTTTGATCATGAACAATGTAAAATCTCTATTAAAAATGACTCCAAGATATAGATATATTTGTAATTTCAACAATATCTTCAAAATGAGAAATGACTAATGCATTATCATGCCTAATCTTGAGTCCACAATGAATCCATCCTACTCTGTGGCCTAAGATAAGTAACTTATGACATCTAATGAGTCTAAAAACGAACATGAAATTTCTTGAATGCTATTGATGACCGTGTAACATGAAATGTACCATAGATGGACTTTTGATGCACACCTCTTTCATACTATGCTAATATTACCCTTATGATGTTCCAAAATATATTGTGACTCTTTGTTGCTACATCTCTAATCTTATGCACATGTTGATCTAATGATACTCAAATATATCTTGTAACTCTAGATCAATAACTTTTTCTACTTTATGAACTATGATTCGACCTTGATCACTGATGAATACTTAAGTAATGACTAAATGACATAATATATTACTTAATTGGTTACATCTATGATTGAGTCATCCATCTTATTCAAATATAATATTTTCCTATTATGGTGAATGAAGCCCAATCTTGAAATCCTTGATTTAGCTGAGATGTTTTACTCTAAGTCATGAATAATCTATGATATAATATGGGACATGATGAAGAACCTACATGCACTATTCAAGATGTAATATTAGTATCCATAAGAAATGATACTTAGATTGGGGGAACATCCAACCTTCACAAGATGCTCATGTAACAAAATATTGCTGATTTTAATCAAATCATGCTTGCTTCTATGTTAGGATCACCATATTGTGATGTTTTTCCATGATTTACTCAACATATTAGTCCAATTCTCTTGTTTCAAGGTACGCTTTACTCTTATTGACATCTATTGTGATATCGATGTCATGTATGAGTCCCTATGCTTGGATATATATATTGTTTGAGCTAATTGTTCCTATGACTACTATGTTTCATCTTTTTTATAATATGTTCACAAAACTAAAAACATAATCATATATGTCCATTATATAACCCTTTTTGTACCTACATGTACTCTTAGGGTAAAGTCATGGGGCTCATTGCACCTACTTGTATTATTAAAGCAAGGGCACAACCTTTGAAATTGGGTTGGTTCCTGGTATTTGTGCCTCTTGTGGTCCCTTACAAACTAGAAATATGGTTAACTCTTGGTTATTAGCCTTGAATTTCCTCACAGACCCTTCCTTTGGAAAGCTAGTCAAAAGCCTTATGATGATGTTGTATGATATAATGGAAATAGAAATATTCCTTTGTGTTAAAAAGAAAGTCTTTGATGTTACTTGTTTTATCTCTGCCTTTATATAAATTTAGTCAGGAAAATATGTTTCTCTAAAGTTGCAAAGCATAACAATATGTTTTCATTGAATGTGTCTGATTATATCTATAATAGATACTCTATGATATCCCACTAAGATCGTGATTCTACTATGTTATCATGATATAATTTGAGAACTCTAAAAATGTAATATCAAATGTAAGTCCATGGGATTTACATATAATTAAAGGGTATAGAAATTCTTATTCAAGAATTAGTTAGTTTCCTTTTGATGTGTATTCACCATTTTGTAACCTATGGCTACGTTGTAAGCCTTATGGTTCACAAAATAAAGAAAAACATATATGTCTATTTTATCTATATATATGTATATATATGTATATGTATGTATGTATATATATATATAGGGATTTACTCATTACCCGTGCGGGTAGCCTGATTTTTCTCTACCCGCACATCCAAAAGTGTAACTATATGGTATACAAAAGTAAATCTAAGATCAAAAGAGTAACTATATGGTACACAAAAGTAACTCTGAGATCAAAAAAGTAACTGCACAGAAAATATACAGTCAGTAAATATATGGACGTGTTTTTTTATTTTGGTGGGGCAAATCATATTATTTTTGGATGAATTTTTTTGGGGAGCTAGATAAAATGCTCCTCTACAATTGCAATTTTTTTTTGAAAAAAAGTGACTGGAAGGGTAGGCAGGTAGCTACCTGCGCGGGTATTAAAGATGAGCCCTATATATATATATATATATATATATATATATATATATATATATATATATATATATATATATATATATATATATATATATATATATATATATATATATATATATATATATATATATATATATATATATATATATATATGTGTGTGTGTGTGTGTGTGTGTGTGTGTGTGTGTGTGTGTCTGTGTGTGGTCGTTTGTTTAATACTCGTATAGGTACTATAATTCTGCTACTCGTCATGCGCGGCCCGACACACGCATCCTTCTACTTTCAAAAATTAGTGTTCCATGCCATCGTCGTCCTGCATAGGTCAAGAGTGATCTCCATCCCTAAATCCCCGCATCTGATGATGTGGACCTTCTCTCCTCAGAACTCCATGCCTACATTGTACCAGCATGTGTGGATCTCACAGCTATCAAACCTCTATAGCTTGAATATCTTTGAGATTATAGGACCCACATTCTCTCCAGTCGCAAGCACAATCCACTGGCTCAGGAACACCTCCTCCTCTTCCTCATTGTCTTGGATGTGCATGGTTCTCACCTTCCAATACCCATTCTTCTTTGTAGTCCCAATCTATAGTTGCTCGCAGATTGTATCTTCTTCTTTCAAAAGCAGTTAGTAATCTTTGTATTCAAACTACAATTCTATTTTTTTCCCTAATATCACTTATTCAATATGAACTGGTTACGTGTCCAGGGTATAAATTTCCTTATTGTAATATATGAACTATTGTATTCAAAGTTTCTACTCTTCCTTTATCTAGGAGAATTCAATTGTAAAGCTTTAACAAAACTTGATGCATAGTTAGGTCTCTAAATCAAATAATTAGTTTTAGTCATTACATTTGGTTCATTGCAATTATTTTATGTAACACAAAGTTACCTTTGTTGACCAACAATTACTTTTTTTGTTAAATAATTACTTTTTTTTTAGGTCTGTTAAATAATTACTTTGTTATTCATTGTGTGAACCTAAAGTTCAGATAGTTACTTTGTAGTTGCTATAGTACTTGTCCTGGTTCTAGCCATTTTTCAGATACAGTGATGTATGTTTCTCAATTCTTAGTATCAAATCATATAACAAATAACTTTGTACCTTTCTCTAATGTTTCCTAAAATAAGAAAATATTAAAATAGTTCAGTACACTTCACTAAATTATGATGAAATATGACTAGTAACTATAATTAAGTTACTGGAATTAACTATTTTAGTACCAATACGTAGTAACTAAATTTATATTTTTTGGTATCTAAAATGGGAGTGAATGTTGGGCGGTGAAGAAACAAGGTCTCAACAAGATGAACGTGGCCGAAATGCGTATGCTGAGATGGATGTGTGGGAAGACAAGAAAAGATCGTTTGAGAAATGACTATATCAGGAATAAAGTGGGGGTGGCGAGCATTGAGGACAAGTTGCGTGAGGGCCGACTCAGATGGTACGGACATGTGCAACGCAGACCTACTAGTGCGCCTATACGAAGCAATGCTATTGAGCCAAACACTATAAATAGAAGAAGAGGAAGGCCTAAATTAACATGGGATGAGCTTATAAAGAGAGATTTTGAATCTCTACATCTCAATCAGAATATGACCCATGATAGAGCTGAATGGAAACGAAGGATCCATGTAGCCGACCCCAACATAGTTGGGATTGAGGCTTAGATGATGATGATGATGATGGTATCTAAAATGGATTTTTATTAAAACTATTTGTCAAATGTTTATTTGTTGTTTTTATGTAGGTTTTGCTATTGAGATTGTTTTAGTGCTATGGATCCTAGTCTTGATTTTGATGCTAGAAATGCTATGTTTGATTCTTATGATTATGTATATTCTTCTCCTTTTTTTATTGTGATGTTATGACTTTATCCGGTCTCCTTAAGATTTGTAAATAATGAGAAATTAAGTGACCAGACTCTGGTTTCTCAGAGTCACAATCTCGACTCTGAAGATATATCTCACCCCTTTTCCTTATTTCGCTCCATGCCAGGGTGCCTCCCTTAGTAGCTCTTTATCTTATTACTTTTTCTATCACTACCTTCTGCTTTTAGATTAGATGTGCTATACATTACTTACTTACTTACTTATTGTAGTAATTGGATGAGTACGTACCTGAAATGGGTGTCTTTTTGAACTATTTTATTCCAATAGAATTCACTACTTTTATGTTATTTGAAATGGGTTTTTGTATAGTTGTTTATCAAATGTTTATGTATTGTTTTTAATCAGGTTTTGCTAGTGAGGCTATTTTTTTTATAGATCCTAGTCTTGATACTGATGCTAACAATGCTATGAACAATTGTGATGATGATAATTTACATTCTTCTTCATATGTTGAGCTGAAATTATGTCCCCAGCTCATGCCCCTAGAAATGAACTTGAATTTGGATGTTTAGATGATGGCATATCCTTTTATTGTAGATATGCTGGTATGGTTGGGTTTAGTGTTAGGAAAGATGACAATCGTTATGAATGAGGTACCAAGGTGTTTCTTGCTAAAGATTTGGTTTGTGATAAACAAGGTCATCTTAGTCATTTTAAGAGATCTAAAGGTCTTTTGAGCCATGTTTGTGATGAAGATGGTAATCTATATGAGAAGTTGTCCAAGAAGCATAGGCATTCTGTGAAAAGGTGTGGGTGCAAAGTCATGATCCGATTAACACTTGACAAGTCCTCATGTAAATGGGTTATTACTGCATTTGTTGATGAACGTGATCATGATCTTATTGATACCACTCACTTGCACTACTTGAAGTGTAATTCATCTCTTGACCAAACTCAAAAAGACATGCTTTCTTCTATGAGTCAAGCAGACATACTTGTCTCCAAACAATTTGCATTAATATCTTCTGAATCTGGTGGTTATGACAAGTTAACATTTACAAGTAGACAAGCTCATGGACACCTCATTAGCAAGAAAAATGAGTCATCTAAATATGGTATGGACATGGTGTTGGATTATTTTTCAAGTTTTAATATTTTGGATTCTAAAATTGTTTCTATGTATCACAAATATTTGATGGTTGTTTGGAAAACTTGTTTTGGTTTGATCCAATCTCTGTTGATGATTAGGCATTGTTTGGTGATTCTATTGTATTTGATACCCCTTATTGTACCAATAAGTATTCTATGGGTTTTTGAATGTTTGGTGGTGTTGATCACCATCTCAAAACAATGCTATTTGCATCAGCCTTATTGTCAAATGAGAAGTCTGATTCATTTGTATGGGTTTTCAATCAATATTTATCATGTTTTAGTAAAGAGCTAGTTTCCATCATAACTGATCAAGATCAATCAATGAATGCTACAATTATTACTATTTTCCCATCATGCAAGCATCGTTTCTACAATGGGCATATTCTACGGAAACTCCCTTCAAAACTTGGTGGAATTCCTAATAAAGATCAAATCATTAGTGATTTGAATGATTGCATCTGGAACTTAGATGATACAAACAATTTTGAAGAGAGATGGAGTTATATAATTGAAGAGAATGTCTTATTTTCCATTAGTTGATTTTGTGATGTGCATAATATGCGGTGGAAGAGGGAGACATGTTTTATGCAAAATTCCTTCTTTGTCGGCATGAGGAAAACACAAAGAAGTGAGAGCCTTAATGCATTCATTAGAAGCCACGTCAACAATAGGAAAACTCTCTCTAAAATTATTTTTAGTTTGGAGACTGCTTATTCTCATGTGTGGGATGTAGAAAATTTCAAGGATTTCAATGGCGAGCACAACAATCTGCCTTTGGCTTCATTGTGGCATTTGGAGGAGCAAATGGGAGGTATATATACCAAGTCTATTTTTAAGATATTTCAATCTGAAGTTCATCAAAGTATGTTGTATAACGTGAATGAGACTACTGATGAAGGTGTGTTTGAGGTCTATCATGTTGGTGGTTCAAGTTGTTCTTATGTGTTGAAGAAAGATTCATCTACTGATATGCTATTTTCTATAATTATTTCATGTTAGAATTCAAAATAATTCCCTTTAGGCACATTCTTGCTTATCTCAAGAGTCATGATTTTTGTTCTCTTCCCTATCCATATATATTAGTGAGGTGGAAAAAAGGATATAGAGATCACCCTTTGGTTTTTGGCAAAGTATATGTTATGCATTCATCCACGAGGAAGACACTCACCTAGTTTCTACATGTAACTCAATTATTAAAATATCTTGTAGGAACAAGGTTATATATCTGTTCCATGAAATCTTATTTCTTTGCAAAAGGAACTTTTAGAATTGGATATTGTTGATGTTGGTGTAGTTGGTTCTAGTAGAGCTTCTAATTCTACTATCAAGGTCCATATTCCTAGTATTTGTAAAACTAAAGGAAGACCTAGAGCGACTGATGTGTGGTATAAATATGGAATTGGAACTTCTCAATCTAAAGTGAGACATTGTAAGAGTTGTCTTCAATATGATGTTAATAATAATAGCAGAAACTTCCCTTTGAAAAAATCAGTGTATGGTACCTATTTTGCAAAGATATACTGTAAATCTGCAATATTGTCATCTTATCTTTCTTTTTGGTTGGTATATGTGCAGGAACTGAGTAGGGTTCTATTTTGGAAGATGTTGATGATGACTTTATAGTGATGCTTCTGGATTTGTAGTTTTGTTGATGAATATGTAACAGTCTTGTTTGATATATAGTGATGTTGCCTGATCCACCATAGTGTTGACATTGTTGTTTCTCTTGATGTTGGCTTTTCACCCATCTACTTTGTTGATGCAGCTACTAGACTGATGTTGTAGTTGTGTTGTTGATTTATTGTTATCTAATTATTTAGTGTGTGATTCATGTTAAACTTTAATCTAAATGTAATTGATCTTATATAATTTGTGACACTTATAATTAACAATTTATTACACTTTAATTATGTAGAAACCCTTTCTATTTGAGTTTTGTTAGTAGTGAATTCACATTTATGTTATAGATACATTACAATTCATTTGGCATGTTATATGCTCATCCAGTTTCGGTTACATAACTGGGCCCATGGTTACATTTCTCTTCTTCCCTATACAGCTTATCCAGTATCAGTATCGAGAAATCCTTCTTGCTACAATCTAGTCCTTACTAATATTAGGCTCATTCTCTTACATTTGAATCATATGTTACATTTTATGTCAAAAAGATACCTTTTTTTACCCTATAGTAACATTTAGGGTCAAACGGTTACGTTATGGTTCAAAATGTTAGTTTTTTGTTACTCTTTGGTTATGGGTCTGATTCAATAATCCATTTCTTCTACATGACCATTGTGTTTTCTACGACCGTGGTTTTGTGATGGTGGAATGGACGTGCAAAGCTACATGGTTACATTAGATGTCCAATATTTACTTTTCTATCTATAAGGTTACTTTGTAATAGATATTGCACATTTATGTTCAGATAGTTACTTATAGTTAGAACAATCATACTTTGTTGTTTAGCATGATGTGTACTTTCATTTACATTTTACGTGTGCCAGTTGTTGTGTTACTTATAGTCACAGTTACGTTCAAAATGCTACTTTTTGTTATTTATTATCATGAACGCTACAATTGTGTAACTTTAAGTTCAAATAGTTTCCCCATATAAGCAGCCCTTGTCATTACATTATGGAACCCTACGTTACTCTTGTAGACCAGCATTACTTTGTATGTCCAACAATTATATTTTCATCCACAATGTTACTTTCAGGTTCATATAGTTACTTGTAACCTCATGTTGTTACTTTTCTGTTGACAGAGTTACTTTTCAGCTTATATAGTTAATTTATATCTAGAATGATCATACTTTGTTATGTTAGCTAAAATAACACAATAAATGTGTAACCTTATGTTTAGATAGTTTTATTCTTATTAAGAGTTCCTTCATAGTTATATTTCAAAACCTTTTGTTACTTTTTTACCCAAAGTTACTTTATATGTCCAATAGTTACTTTTTAGTTCACATAGTTACTTTTTAGTTCACATAGTTACTTTTCAGTTTACATAGTTAGTTTACGTTTCACATAGTTACTCTTCAGTTCAAAGAGTTATTTCATACATGGAACGATCACCTCACAACTGACCAAAATAATTATTTTTTAGATTTTATATGACTTGTGATACAACATGCCATACACATTAATTCTCATGCATATGAAAACTATCTAGCTAAAGTTACAAAACCATGTAAAGAACATCAAAGTAATAAGTTCAAACATCACAGAAAAAGCATCAAACCCAAAGAATTTACTGTAAGAAGAACCATAATATTTTGCATAAAGATAAACCCAAATAACTCATGTTCTCTCTAGACTCCAACTATAACTTTGTGTTCAACACAAACCATAAGTCAGACTCCAACTATATCTTTTGAGTTTAGATACACATTTTCTCAAGAATCATTTCAAAATCACATTGTTTTGGAAAAGCCAGACTTAATCTGACACAAGCCATGTATTCAAGTTTGGCATGTTATCCTTGAACTTGTCTTCATTTTCTTTGTCACCTACTCCTTCTTTTGGCTCTTCTTAATCACAAGCATGTTCTCTAACTAGATGCAGTTTTCCCTTCTTCATCATTCCTTGGAAGATCTTTGTCCTAATTGCAGGGATGTCTTTACTTGTGAAGTTCATCTCTTTCCCATTCACCAAACATTCAAGATACTTCATAAAATATACTCTACAATAAACATCATCATCTTCTTGTTGAGGGCATTTAGGTTCTCAATTGTCCATCGAGACATTTGACTTCCACGCTCTGACACTCCCCTTAAGAACTCATGAATGAAGCCCACCTGCATGCAAAACCAAACATTATTAGGTACAATGTAACCAACACCATTTCATTCAATAGTGCATCAAAAATTTCTTACCCATCTAATGAATTCTTTCTTAGAATTGGAATTTTATGACATTGAATTGTAACACTTGTGCAGCCCATCTCTAAAACTTGCTTCAAGCAAGTGCCATCATTTTTTTATTAAGCCTTCATACACCTTTATGTATTGTTTTTCACCTTTATCTCGTTCTGATGTAACTTCTTCTCCTGGATGAGCATCTTCTGGGACAATTTCTAAATCCTAAGCATCTCCTTCGACTTTGTCATCTTCTTCCACTATATCTGAATATTGCTTGTGCTCTTCCTTAATCACATTCCTCTTTAGACAAAGTCTATTGCTCCTTGGTGTTTCTTCCTTGTGTTCATTCTTTCTTGTTTATTTAGTTATTGAACAACCATATTTCATCTCTAGGCTATTAAAAATGCAAACTCCATGTGTCCCATGTTGGTCTATATCTACCAACTTCTTTCTCAACTCCTCTATCCTCTTTTTAACTTCATTTACATCTACTAATCCCACCTAGAATTCTCATTGAAATTAGGAGTCGATGTATTTGCATTTGCTATATGCCTCTCATCTTCATTGTCTTTCCTCAACCTTCTATTTTCCTCTTAAACTTCTAACAATCTTTTCCTCAACCTCTCGTTTTCTTCTCTTGAAGAAGAAAAATCTTCTACTGCTATTTGATTGCAGATCTCCTTCTTTAGTCTCAGTTCATCCTCAAGAATATGAACTCTCTTCTCCAAGCTATCTGAAACTATCATGCTTGTACCGACTGATGTAACTACCCTAGTAGTCACTACCTTACTCTTTGCATGATTTGCTGTAAGGTAAAATGGTAATTCTTTCACCCTCTTTGCAACTTCCCAGTCATCCATGTCACCCTTCTTCAACTTTGTCAAAACCCATGCACATTAATCATCACAAAGACAATAATGTATCATATACATATCATGTATATCTTATATGAATTTATAGAGTCATTCTCTTCAATGACATCCAATCTTACCATTCCAATCTCCAAACTTTTGAGATCATTGATCTTCTTAACAAAAGAAACCCATTTCTTTATCCCCGACGTTGCTTCTTTTAATGTTGGCTTTTCTATTCCTATAATCTCATAAGCCCAGACCTACATGGATATGAAAGTAGAATATAGAATTCAAATCTTCATATAGAAATAATCAAAGATGAAACAAGTTACTTACAAATAGGCACATAACACATATTGTTGTGTAGAACGTGCTTCTACTGATTTCCCCTCTTTTCTTCCTTTTGAGAATTTCACTTAATTATTTCATCCTCTTGAAGATGTGACTGTGGACTAACATAGCCCAATTTAACTGCCCCACTACAATTACATCATCCAAGTAGCAGAGAAGAAAAAGTGGGACACAGTAGCTTGAATCTGGTAATAGGAATGTTTCCAACAAGTACAACATCCATGCTCTAAACATGTTTAGGTAGTTTTCTTCCACAGCTTTCATTGTTAATTCTTAGACACAACTTGCCTAAGTATTCCTTATGCAATATATCATTCTCCCTTTTTGTCTTAACACCTTCCCCACTTTCATCCTCTCCTTTTCTTGGAAGAAACAAATCCTCTCTAACTTTTTTACTATATGTGACTTCTTGGCAAAATATCTATACCACTACTAGGTAAACTTCATACCACCGCAACGTCCTCTACTCTCATCCTAGCCTCAACCCCTAGTTTTATCATGAATCTGTCATCCTCAATATATCTTTCGATTAAATCTTCTAAAAAGCGACATCTACAGTTAGATGTGACATGGCTATCAAGTTCACGAAAGCAGTTGACCTTGTCATTTCCAATTGGTTTTTACTAAGCACCAAGCTATTTTAACACTATTATAACTCTTTATATAACATCTATGGTAAATTATTTGTGTACCTATAACAATTTTAAAAGTTGTTGTTAATTTGCTTACTTACTTTCCAGTTCACAATATTACTTTTTAGTTCACAATGCTACTTTTCATTTGGCATAGTTACTTTTTTGTGTACAAAGTTACTTTTCATTTTAACAAAGTTACTTTTCATTTGACATAGTTACTATTTGGTTTACAGAGTTACTCTTTTGTTGACCCAATTACTTTTCAATTGACATAGTTAGTTTTCAGTTGATTGGGCAACATATGTAACGGCTGGCCTTTTCCTCTCAACTGTGATTTATATTTGTACAAGAGTAATTAATACAGTAGTTTTATATCACTTATACGAAAATCTCATTGTTATTTTGCATTGAATAATTAGATCTCTAAATTAATTATAGAGAGAAGTTTAACATAATAAGGGAAGGTGTGTGTGGACCACATTAATGTAACTATGTCAACTGAAACATATATAAATTTAAGGAGTAGAGTTCAAATATTTTTTTAGTCCACAATGTTACTTTTCAATTCACATAATTACTTTTCATTTCACATAGTTACTTTTCATTTTACATAGATACTTTTTTGTTAACATTGTTACTTTTTGATTTACAGAGTTACTTTTCATTTCACATAGTTACTTTTTTATTAACCCAGTTACTTTTCAGTTGACATAGTTACTTTTCAATTCACAGAGTTACTTTTTTGTTAACATAGTCACTTTTAATTTTATATAATTACTTCTCCATTCATAGAGTTACTTTTTATTAGCAAAGTTACTTTTTGGTTAAAATAGTTACTTTTTGGTTCACAAAGTTTCATTTTTGTAAATAAAGTGTAACTTCTATTAGTAGAATGATATAAATAAGTCTAAATGTATACTTCAGATATAAGGAACATTACCTTCTATGCTCTTTCCCTTGCTATTTAGTTTTGTCTTCTCTCTCAGTACTTACTGCTACTTTCCCTCTTGGGTTTCTTCTTCTTCTGATCTTGTAGTAGATCCTTCTTCAGTAGCTTTAGGTTCTTCATTCTGACGAACAACTTCAACAACCACTTCTTAAGTACCTCCAACTCCAACAGTCTCATCTAAAGCAGTTCCATCTCCAAAAATAGCAGTAGTCCCCTTCCTGCTATGCCTCTTCTTCTTACTTTTCATTGTATTTTTTGCGCACCCTGTACATTCTCGTCTTCAAGACCTTCTTCCATTATATTATTTTCTTGTAAAGTATCCTCAATTTCTTCTTCTCGAATGCTATTGAAAACATTATAGTGTGTTGTTATGCAATTATCCTTTCCTCTTACTTTCCCGCTAGCCTTCCTCATTGCCTTCTTTGCAATTGCTTTTCCTAATTTTTTTCTCCCCATTTGAACGCAACAACGGACACCAGGCAGTTGGTTTTCCCCTTCCTTGTGTGTTTCTGCACAAACACAAAAGCAAACACCAAGGCAATCGACACCAGCATCAGTGCAAATGGAAATGGAGAAGTGGATTGGAATCCTTAGTGTAGAACTACTATCGCTTGAGAATGAAATTGTCACACAATTTGGGGATTTTTAGAGCAGAAAAAATCATGTGAGTCACTTTCCTCTGCTTCTTGATAATGGCATCATATTTACATCCCGTGCCACTACAATTTTAGAGACATGTAACATTTCTACAATACCCACATGGGTATTAAAAACAAACTCTCTCCATATATATATATATATATATATATATATATATATATATATAGAGAGAGAGAGAGAGAGTCAGGCTAGAATACACTCGAGTGTACGGATCACACGAATACACTCAAGTGTGTTTGCATATCAAGACTATTTTTTGCAAAATGTAAACCATTGATCTTCACCGTCATACTATAACTAGGCTACATACAAATTTTGAGCCCATTTGGATGAGTGTAAGTCACTCATCCAATGGCAACAAAATCGATGCGCAAAACTAATTTGAAATGGATAATTTTTGCAGTCTTCATAACATGAGCTATACATATCCAAATGTGCTCAAATTTTGCGTATGAGTTGTTCACGAGATGTTTAAGAAGATCAACGGATTATATTTTCAAAAAAAATATTGCATCATGAAAAACTACTTGAGTGTATTCCGCTCCGGATACACTCGAGTGTATTCTAGCCTGACTCTCTCTCTCTCTCTCTCTCTCTCTCTATATATATATATATATATATATATATATATATATATATATATATATTTGTATGTATGTATGGTTAATCATCTTTAGTAGAGAGGATATAAATGATGGTATGTTAGGACTTATATGACAATCCCTACTAATACAAAACTTGTTCAAAAAGAAAAGAAAATTTCCTCATAATGACTTTGATGAGATGAGAGTGAAATAACAGGTTCCCATTTTATATATTTAATTATGATATTTGTGAATAAAAGAAAAAAGTTACAAGACCAACATTATAGATAATAAAAATGTGACTAAGATTCAAAATCACATCCAATCCATAATAAGATTATCGAATTGTAAAATGTGATGAATATTAGGACTTCTATAATTTTTAGAACTCTGAATTTTCAGAGATATATAAAACTTTGACCAATTAATGTCGAACTAAGAACTGTATTGATGTAAAATCCTACCCACTAAAAATGGAGACATAAAAATGAAGTATTTCTAAATTTTTTGACCCAATAAACACATATAAAGTTTGGGGGCTGCAATATTGACTAAAATTTTATTAAGTTCTAAGCTTATCTAACGTAACTATAGTTATTTAATATTTTTGTGGGGCAACACGAATTTTGATATTCATAATTTGAATTCTTAACCTAGAAATGTGTACATTACCCTAGATGAATTATATGGAATAGGAATCACTAAGTGCTCAGATGACTCTTTATGTTTCATAGAAATCTAATTCCCAAAATGTGTCAAGTAGTTGGGATGATGGGGTAATAATAATTATAATATAGACATGAGGTGATTGTGACTTGGTTCTCGCATTTATTTTGGCTATTTTTAGTTTTGCATTGAAAATTTTTTCCATCGACAAATTATTTTCTTTATAATAATAAATGTATAAAAATGATTTTTATGGAATTTTATTGATGGTTTCTTGATCGAAGCCTTAAACAAGGAAGTATAAGAAAACCCTACATGAGAGTCACATGAAAACCCTTCTAAAGCTTGATATAAGGTAATGGTCAAGAGAATGTGAAGGATGCTACATTGTAGTTGACATGCCTATTTAGATTTCTACTTGAATCATTTAAGGGGTGGAGAGTAGTACCTAGCTGAGCTGATTTCGGGGATGAAATCATCTTTAAGGGATCAAAAGTTGTAACATACTAAAATCTGGGTACAAAATCCATTTGAGCTACAATTCTGAATTTTTTCCTAAGTTGATCCAATCTACAAAATGATCCATCAATTGAAGTTTGTTTGATTATTTTGATCATTTTTCTTTTCCTTGGATATCAATCTCTCACAAATTGAATTTCTTATGTCCCAATGAGTTTATTTCTTCTCAATTGAGTAATAATTATAAGTTCGTCCCTTACTTCATCTTTATGAATCACTTCCACCAAATTTGGTGCAACTTGTACTTATGATACTTGGACAAACTTGGTGATCCAATAAAACATTTATTTATTAACTAATGATCATGAAATCAACTTTAAATATTATTGAAATTATTAAATATTATTTTTGAGTAAATTATAGTCTAAAAATCACTAGACCAATTCAAATCCATTAATTGGAGAATTTAGAATTGTATTAAAGTAGTCCTATGAATAATCCACATCTAGTCAAAATTTAAATATGTTTAGACCTTATTTGGCCCCACTATCAAAACAATAAACATTTACCACTTTATATGCATATGAACCTCATTTATTTACCTAAATCCGATTAAATTCCTGATGTTTGTATGTTACCAATTGGACGCGCTTGCGTGTCTTGCTCCTTGCACACAAGAATGGTTGCCCTAATGGCGTAGCTTGTTCTCTCCCTCCTCTACAAACCACACTCCCCATGACAACTCGATCAGACACCCTCTCCATCTCCTTCTCACATTAACTATCTTCAGCGTCATTCTAAACTCTAGAGTCTAGTTGCTGCTAAGACTCCTTCCCAAGAAAAGCCTTCATTTCTGTTACCCATGCTTTGAACTCGACTGCCAAATAACTCCAGCCGTGATCGTAACCCCTTCCTCACTAGGAAAAGGAAATGCTACAACCATTATTAAGGTCGGATGCCTCCTCCGAGCCTCTCCTCCTATTCATTCATCCCCTCCAAGAACCCTAGAAACCCCTTGCTATATAACCACTCGACCTGCAACTCCACGACCATGACAACATTGAAATCACCACCGCTGCCAAATGCTTCAGGCCTCGCCATGATGTACAACCATTTCATTTGGTATGCTTGAACCCCCTTCCACCTTTGTCCAGCCCTAAAGGGAACTTCCTAGTCACCTACAATGTGGTGCAACCTACAACAACAATGCCCCACTAGCTCCTTGCTCAACAACCCATTGCCACCTCTGTCTCTTTTATAAATAACAAACTACGACAGATTGAAGAAGTGATCCTGCAAGTTGGCAACACCTACGTTGCAGAGCCGCGACCTATGACCAGTTTTGACCATTGAATCCCCATGGTTGCAGACCTACACTGTCACCTCTGATCATGGTCATTGACCTGCAACGACAATCAGTGATCATCACTTAGCCTCCATGACAAAACCCATCCTAGAAACATGATGTAGATCCCTCGACCTTCATAGAAATCCACCACCAGATCTTAGAACCTACAAACCCATCGCTCAACATAAGCCAAAGCAAACACCTAGATTTGCAGTAGATCTCGCTCCTCTAATTAGACAACAAACCAACAATTTCCACCACCATCATCTTTATCCTTACACTACTCCAAATATCATGAATGTCGCTTCACCAGATTTTAAGAATGCCTAATCGCCACCAGATGGTTTCTTTTGACTCCTCGATCACTTTTTCACATCTCTAGAAGATGGTTTAACCTAATAGCAATGATGGAGGCATCATGTCCTCCTCAAGCTCAACACTGATAGGGTTATCTCTAGCCTCATCTAGAGAACCCAACAATAGGAAAAGTACATCATTGATACTGAAACGATGAGGAAATATGACCATGCAAGCACTACTATAGAAAATGTTTTTTTACAATAGTTTATTTTTCCAATTTACATCAGGTGTTAACCATTGTATTAGATCGTGTGGTCTTATTGGGGGGGTCTTTATACAACATGTAATGCATATGTTGTAATACATGTATTATATACAATAGTTGAAACATGTTGTCTTTCAATTAATAGTCCTTTGTAATATGGGTGTTTTATATAACATGTGGTACACCCATTGTTATATATGTTATATAACAGTTGAAGCATGTTGTCTTTCACTAAACACACCTGTTTTAATAGGGGTGTGTTTTACAACATATGGTTCACCTGTTGTAATATATATTATATGACGGTTGAAGCATGTTGTCTTTTATTAAGCACACCCATTGTAATAGGGGTGTTTTTACAACACGCAGTGTGTTTTTTGTAATATATATGTTTATACAATAGTTGAAACAACTTGTCTTTCGATAAATAAACCCATTGTAATAGAGATATTTATACAACATCCGGTGTGTCTATTGTAATATACACACTTCAACAGGTGGTACATGTTGTGCTTCACTAGACACACATATTGTAATAAGGGTCCATTTTCTAGACACACTCGTTGTAATAGGTGTGTTGTTTGTTGTAGTATCACAAATTTTACACATATCATTAACTACTGTATTTGATTAGAGTTTGATAGGTCATATCAAACCAATTTTATTGATCAAATTAATCATATTTAAAAAAATGAAATCATACTTTTTCATTTCACAAACAAGCACAATATTAAACAAAATTTTCATCAAGCCTTGAAAAAAACTTGCATTGTATTTATAATCAACCATCCATACAAAGATTTAATAATACAAAGTAGTGAGAACACACTCTAGAGTCGAACTAAAAATTAACTACAAAGGTTTCACACATTGGTCTATGCTAATCTGATGTGTGCTCAAGAACACACTTCGCCCACTCGTTTAAGACCTTTTCGGTCTCTTCTTGGTTGAAGCAACGACCAACATACTTCTAATAATATTGCAATCATATGTCAAATATATCAAGACATTGTCATTTATTCAATGTATTTGGAAATTTGAACAAACTAAAAGAACATAACGAGTAGTAGCTTACACATTCAAAAATATTTCTAATTATTGCATCAGTCTCTCATGTACTTTAGTATATAATACTCGCAATCTATGTTGTTCGGAGGCTACTCTGGACACTGTATAAAATAAATATGTGATAAATAAAAATTACATCTGGATGTGCTAATGGTTCAAGAGTATTCTAACATATTTTCTCTTGAACTACTAGGCTTATTTAACCAAGAGAGATAAAATGTGAGATCAGTCTTACATCTAGAAATTGCATATATAATTAGCATTGTATCCATTGGCATTGACATTACTGAGAGAGTTGAATAAGAAACTACATGAACGTTTCGATAAGTGACCTAGAATAACTCAGAGAGTTGAAGAAGAAAGAACATAAATGTTCAGATATGGACTTAGTATGACAATGAGATAGCATCAATTATAAGTACAAAATGAGAAATTACAATCTCCAAAATTTGCTAAATAATTGACTTGTTGCTTACCAGAGGAAGAACTGAGAATTGTGCATGTGGGCAACCAGATTTTGAAGTAGGGTCATGGTCTGTATTTCCTACATTGTCTACATCCTTACTCTCATTATTTCCCTCAAGATACCTGGTCTTCATGGCCAAAGATTCAATGGTATTTTGCATTTATAACATCATATGGAATGAATGATCACCTCTTAGAGACATGTGATTAGAATATTTTGTTATTGTTATCTCTAGTCTGGTTGCTCTAGCATGACATGAGTGGTCCTTTTTTCCCGATGTCATATTTAACACGTCATTGCATCCCTTCTCACCGTTAATCCCTCAGAAACTTCCTCAGATAGAGCATCCTTGTAAAATATAAAAAAGTACAACTTTAAAAAATAACTAAAACTATTGTGATGGAGAAACCAATGAGATAAAAAAAAACCTAACTTACAATATTGTATACCACTTCCTCACCCTTGTTACAAGTAATAGTACCAGTTTTTTCCATTCTATCTATTTTCATAGTTGTGCTCTAGATACCTTTGAAGTTGCTGGAACTAAATTATTCTCATCGTTCTATTTATATGATGATAAAGAACAATTACCTTTATAGCTCTATATGAAATTCTACAATACGTACAACATCCTATCTTTTAATATGAATTCAATCTTACAGTTTCTTGTTCTAGGCAAACATATCCCTTGATAAATCCTAGGGCGATATTCATTCTTTGATGATAATTCTCTACCAGTCTTACTACTTCTCTGGTTAGTTTTGCAAACAAAAAACTTAGTCATGGATAGATGGGGGAATCCAGTCTGTTATATTGTCTTATTTAAATAAAAGATTAGTCAACCAAAAAAACATAAAGAAGCAAACAGGCATAACTTGTGTCATACAATCTAAAGCGTGAGGGAAAAAGTGGATTTTTTGCCCCTTGTATTGTGGTGTAATGAAATATGTATATAAAATAGTTTTCAATGAGGTGAAGAAATAGGGTTTGTTGTATGAAATAAACTTTGCGGTAGTATAAATCTTTCTTTCATATGTTGACAACAAAAGAAAATATATCAAATAGCGGAAAAAAAAAAGCCAATGCACTAAATAAAGATAAGGGCTTTAAATGGAAAAACTAGAGGAATAAGGTCAACGATCCATTCTCTGACATTCTTGAAAAAACACATTTTTGTTCTGTAACAAAACATTATTACTTTAATATTGACACCAGATTTCTTCATAAATTATTGACGATTGGATCACCATTTCTTATACTCAAACACGGCTAGAAACATACTTTTGTGATAACATTAACTAATTTTAAATGGTGACCAATTTCACCATCTCCATCTAGTGGGTGATTTGTGATCAGGGTAAAAAAGGTACATGACGATACCTCAATTTCCTTGAAATCATAGTCGTTCGTCACATTAGCAATGAAAAATGTATGTAAAATAGTTTTCAATGAGATAAATAAATAGGGTGAACAAACCTTAATAGTGTACGAGATATACAAATCATGCCTACCACATGTAATGATTTCTAATATAAATGCAAATAGAGAAACAAATAAATTTGCTAGATTGATTAATATATTAAATGTGATATCACAACTCAGATAGCAATGAAGTGTTGACGCTAATAGGAGCCTCGACAATGGAGAAGTTACCTTTGTACCATCCAATATGTACATTACTAGATCCACCCTAGATTGTCCCATGATCATGACCATCTAGTGGAGAAATATACTCTTGTCCAAAGATATGAAATGTCACAGAGCATGGTATGAATAATTTGTAATAAGATATGTTAATCAAATCAAAAAATATATATTTGGTTACATGAAGCTATTAGTAGAAAAATTGTTAGATATTTTTGCCAGTATGTGTCTAGCATTATACCTTGAATCTATGGAGGCCCAAGCCAAAAAAAATAGTAACTTTGACGGGATACAAGAACAAGATAGGGAATAAAATTAACATGGATCCAGGAACCACATAAACTAGTAACGACCAATGAAGAATTTGAAAATTTAGATGGTCAAGGTACCTGGTTGGTGATCCCCATCGAGAAAAGAAGATAGAATTGAGGTAATCCAAGAATGAATCCATACCTGATGGGTGAATGAGATCAACAAAAAATAGAGCAGAGAAATAAAAAGACCCAATTTACATATCTTTACAGGAAAAGATCGAATAGGTAAATGTTTTTTACCAGGTGGAATAGTGACGACAACCACTGATTTCTTGCTTCCCTCAAGCTTCACCTTGATGGCGACTGTACAATTGATCTGATCTTCCTTTTATCAGTCTTACTCAAGTCGTAGTCAATGCAAATATCATGGTTTACTCGCGCTCCCAATGTAAGGGGAAGACGTGAGTGGGAGTTGTTACGGCACCGCAGGATAGTGGGTGGGGGAAGAGAGAGCAAGGGTCATAGGATTGGGGTTTATGGAGAAGCAGGGTGGGAGGAGAGGGCCAAGTCTGTGGGTCAGATTTTTACATCTTTAATCTTAATTACACAACATATTGTGACCCGTTGTAATAGTCATACATGATAACATGTTGTAACAGACCATCATTACACAACATAGACTGAACCATTGTAATATATCATAATCACACAACATGCATTCACTTGTTGTAATAATTACAAGTTGTAATAGACCATAATAAGACAACATGTTGAAATTCATTGTTATATACCAAGATCACACAACATACTCCAACATGTTATTATATACTCTAATTACACAACATGTTGTGATCCATTGTAATAGCCACACATGATAAATTGTTGTAATAGATCACCATTACAACATAGACTAACCCTTTATAATATAGCATAAACACATAATAGGAGTCTACATGTTGTAATAGCTACTTTGCAATAGACCACAATCACAAAACATGATGTAACCTATTATTATACACCAAGATCATACAACAGACTCCGACTTGTTGTAATATACCATAATTACACAACAAACCCCAACCAATTGTATAGTCACATGTGTCCTTTGAAAAACACTAGAGGGGGGGTGAATAGAGTTTTATAGATAATTTTATCCAATTATTGAACTCAAGCAATCAACCACAAGAATATTGGACAAGGGGATAAGGATTTAGAGTGGTTCCAACTTTAGCAAATACTAAAGTTGTCAGTCCACTACCCAGTTGCTTACCCAACCGGGATTTGGAAAGAATTTAATTTTATTACCTCGCAAGGACTTTACATAAAATTACAATTCTCTCCCTAAACCCTTCAAGCAGCCTTCACCTAGAAGTAATCGCCCAACCTTGAAGCAGCCTTCACCTAGAAGTAATTGCACCACCTTGAAGCAGCCTTCCTCCTGAAGTAGCTTCCCGTTGCAATAGCCTTCTTGAAGTAGCTTCCCGTGCGATAGCCTTCTTGAAGTAGCTTGAAGTCCACCTTCTCCTCCGAGAAGAACCTTCTCCAATCTGCAGCCTCCAACCCTAGGAGTAGCAAGGAGAATACAAAGAATAAAAGGAACAAGAAGGAAAATAGAAATTACAACTTATCCTTTTAAGCACAAGGCTTGATTTGCCTATATCAAGCGTATTGATCTCCTAACCAATGAGTGTAGAAATGTAAGTGCTGTGGTAAGGAGATGCTAGCCTATAGAACACGAAATGGGAGCAATGGGAATGAATAGCAAATGTAGGGATTGCTCTATTGCTCAAAATAGTATTGCCAATGTGTATTCAAGCTCAAGTATAGCACAAGTGTAGCTTAGGTGTATTTTGGTGTCCTAAGGCATGTCCTATTTATAGGAATGACCTATGGATGCTTAAGGACATTCTTGACAACTTCTAGGGGTTTCTAAGTGCTTAACTAGCCGTTAGGTATAAGTTAGGTGCATTAGTAACGGCTAGTTACTTTATTCTGCAGTTGCTGTCAGAGACCATCTCGGTCGACAAATTGTCGACCGAGGTACCTACTCGGTCGAAGTTTTGTCGACCGACAGGCTCTCTGGATCAACGTTCATTTGCAACTGCCAACTACTTTGTCAGTTGTGTCTAACGGCTACTTGGGTCATTCTCGGTTGAGAAGTTTGTCGACCGAGAGTGTCTCGGTCGAGGAATTTGGTCGACCGAGATTGACCTTGTTTCAATCTTTCAATTTAGGCACTAAGTAAATGTATGAGTGTGCATATGTGAACCTATTTGAAAGGGATGACCTATCTAAGTGTGGTGATTGGCTAGGGAAGATCTAATGCTTGATTTACATGAAATCTAAGTACTTGTACATTATATGTTTGTACATGTTTACAATTGATTACATTGCATGACATTTACAATCATTCAAGCGTATGAATTCCCTAGAGCTTTGTCATCCACCTTATTCCTGCAACACTCAAGTAGCACGTTAGATCAACAAGAATGAAATGTTTGTCATCATCGAAACAAAGGGATTTATCATAATGTCCAATTTATCCAACATCCTTATTATTCAAAAAATCTCCTTAAACAAAAATACAAAATCTTCTGGTCGTCTTGAACCCTTGACTTTCTCTTTTTTTAATTTTGATGTGGTCAAAAGGTCCTCTCCTCTCCTTTCATTCATCTTTTTAAAATATTTTGCTAGAGCTTTCGTGGTTACATCTCCAATTTTAATTAAGATCTTTTATAATCAGTTTGAGTATGTTGTGATACTATAATTTATTACAACAATTTAGCACATGTAAATAACTTGTGTTGTATAAAATGTATAATATACAACACGCAAATAGGCTTGTTGTAATAAATATGCTAACTACAACACAACTAGTAGAACCGTTGTGTTTCTCCCATTGTAAAAAGTATTTTATGTAGTACTGAATATCAATGATCCCTCCCAACACCTGCGACCGAACAACAATCAAGGAAACTAGTCGAGAATGATCACTCCAAGTAGGTTTTATTCTTTTTAAGTCTATTTTCTAAACAAATTAGTTCATGAGGCTTAATACCTTTTCTATTATAGATAACAACGACAGATGCAAGATAAAGGTAATCACGAGTAACTAATTGGAATACTAAGTCAGATAACCTTATGGTATGTATAAATTGGTGTATTAATATAAGAAAATGCCAAGTATGTAAATTAAGCAAAGGTTATAAAACATACCCTAAATATTGGTAGACACATAGATATGACAAATCGATCTTGAAGCATGTACATAACTAAACCATAATATGAAAATATTTTCCTCTAGTGTACCAAATGAAAGTATATAAACATAGATAAAGGGGAATAAAATCAAAAAACCTAGGTCATAGATGACATTTTAACTCATACACTTACATGTAACTCGACAAATGGATATATGCTGATAAAGTTGGTTATTTGGAAGATAGAATCTAAAATCCCTGGAATGTAAATAAAATATATAATGAAACTTGTGTCAGAATAATGAAAATTTGTTTCATCCTTATATTCATATATTAGGAATTCATGTTTCGGTTGGTTTAAATAATCGAGACCTAAGTAAGGTCATATAACTAGTATGCATTGAATTATGCAACATTTAACCCTAAATATCCCTAGTATGGGTATATTGGTGAATAAACATATTTCATCTTAGTGATTAATTGGAATTATATTACATATAAGATAAAATGACATTTTAGGATCTAATTTATAGAAAAAGTGATAAAGAAATTGAGTATGTAATATTGATTATATATGATCTAGCTATGAATTAGGATGATGTAAGAACCATAGAATGATATTAACCCTAGACAGAAAAGGAAACACTAAATAGAAAAGATTGAAATGATTGATTCCATGCCAGGTGATTGCACCTTTATATAAATTTATAGATTATTCTTCTTGGAGACTTGTTATGATTGAGGAATCTATGGAGTTTTGAATAATTTGAGGTACTAGAATCTCAATTTACTTATTGAATTATTTTGTTTCCCTCTTGAATTCCATGCATTTTGTTTGGTGGTCAACCCCAAATTTTTTAAAAGCCATTCTTTCCTTTATAAAGTTCACCACCCCTTATTCATTATCATTGGATTTTATTAAATATCAAGATAGAATTGGAATTAATCTATTGGAGTTTTGACTCCTTGGACTTTGCTCCTTTTGATCTTTGGCCCCTTTAGAGATTTGTCTCCTAGAGGTTGGGTACGTTCGGCCACCCTATGTACATGTTATAATGGATTAGTGGTCCCCAAATACATTGGTTGAGCTGCAGGATACTGTGTCATTTGTTCATAGATGATTGAACACATGGCATTGTAGTTATAGAGGAATTGATATAACAATGCTTAATCTTAATATTCAAAGTTAATCATTGGATAATAATGCTTAATCTTAATATTCAAAGTTAATCATTGCGGTTGCAAATAATCTTGGATATTTTGATATCTTGAGCATGGACAATCTTTCATAACTAATAGCAACACAATATTTTGAAATTTCCATCTTGAATTTTGAACATTGAAAACATTGATACTTGTGATCCTTATATTGCTAAACTAAATCCACAAAATAGATCCCTCCTATAATTGATTTTATACCCAAATCATATGTGTACCTACTTTTACAATAACTTAATAATTGGATTTAGTACCAGCCTTGTAGACCTATGTTTCCTTTCATGGGGACCATGTGTGGTTTCATTCCCTCTGGGAATTCATGGACAAACAAAAAATTGAAAATCTTGGAAGAGACATGCATAGGTAGTTCACTATTATATAGTAGATAGGAACCATAAGGTTTTAAATTGTAGTCAATATTCACATGCTTCTGTGATTCTGAATGTAAAGCATGAATGTATCCAGACTCATTTATATGCATTTTGATTTAAATCGTGTTGAAAAAAAATGATCTAAAAGATCAAGTTTTTATAGTTACCATGCCTAAAACATGGGTTTTTAATTTTTTTATCCCTTCTCAAAGGCTTCAAGGCTTGATTTTCTATTCCAAGCCATGAATTGTTGAGAATTTTTTGGATTTTACCACTTAGTCCTAACTACCAATGCAAATAAGCCTCGAAAGCATGAGCTACTTGATTTGAAAAACCCTATACCATGAGCACCCTATCACAAGCCTTAAGCATGCAAGCAGTTCTTTTTCTCTCTCAAATCCTTAAGGTGAGAAAGTATAAAACCCAGTGTATTCAAAATCCTTAAGCACATATGTTAAAACATGATTGTATGAGTCGATCCTACAACTTCTATGTGTTTTATTAAAACTAGATGTAATACAATCCATTATCACAAATAGATCCACTGACTATGCTTAGGACATTGTCTTAAGAGGGACAACTTTTTGATACCAAATTTACCTATCAGGTTTCCCAATGAGCAAATATGTGACAACTATCAATGGAAGATATCAATGAAACAAATACAAATATGCGATCAAACTCTAAAGTCAAAGTAGATATAGTGGTAAGTCATGGGGGTAACCATAAACACTAAAATCTAATTGGAAGTCACTAAAAGTCACCATGGAATGAGAGAAAGTTGTACAAATGTCTACAATCCATTAGTAACAGTTTGAGGTTGTAAGGATGCAAAAATGATAATTCAATTGCAAATCTCAGCGTATCCAACATACCATGTGAATTCTGACTAGTTTGTGATCAAATATTAAGACATAATTCAATGATCAACTTAAGTTATGAAGACACCAACTAAATTAATGAAAGACGATACAACATCTCTCATGATTAGTGGTCACTTACGTAGATTCTAATATCACATTTCCGGAATGAGAAGGTTGCCAACTGGTATGAACATCCAAGTAATAAACACTTCCTTCTTGGAGTACCTTGCTTGATGTTTTCACCAAGGTCCCAACTCAGACAGAACCATATCTTGATCATCAAATTTACATTTGAATCCTGAGGCATGCTCCTAAGGCTATATGTCACTTCAAATTGGCTCTAGGTTTAGTTAGATCAAGTCATACTAAATCTCAGAATGAGATGTTATACTTTAACATGTGCCCCCTCTTTCCCTCCCACCTAGAGCCCACCAGAGTGTTGAGCATCCGTTCTGTCAAGAATCCAAAATGTGGGGGTGCATCAGACACGTGCCCCCCTTTTCTTGCCACCCTATGTTGAGAAACCAACTCCCCGTCACCAAGAAAACAGCCTAGAAGAATCCAAAAGGTGGGAAAACATTAGAGACACGCATACCTTTTCTCTCCTTTTCATGTTGACTTTTGAACTCGATGTCACCCTAAAAAAACATGAAAGACTGCAAAAGGCATGGCGCCTATGTAAAACACCACACATTTACTATCTTGATTGGTTCGACCATGACTATTAACTAAATACTCTAGAAGGACCCTAGTTCCCTATCTACTGTATATCCACATTCTAGACACGGGAACCCCCTGGACACTATATTTATAGCCCCTGGGCCACCATTTATAAGGCTAGAATTGGTTACAAGGAGGATAATTCTAGGCTATCATTTGTAGAAGGTTATAATTATGAGAATCATAGGCTAGAAAGTTGTGTTTCCCTAGTCTAGTCTTTTGTTATCTCTTGAAAGAGGTTATAAATTATAAATCTAAGATCACATAATGAGGCTAGTGGAGGAGTTCCACCCCTTGAGAGACAATAATCTCCTTACCATCAAAAAATGGTCAACCAAGGTAGGAACATGGATGGGCCAAAATATTATCTTTTCTCTCCCTTCCCATTTCACCAACCCACATGTGGTGTGAGGATATGAGTAAATGAGGTTAATGATCACAATAGTATTTTAATATTACTAGCATTATTTATATATGTATTTATTTATTTGTGTATTTCCTCCTTCTTCCTTCTCCCTCCTTTTTCGACCCCTCAGTGATGTGAGAATATGAGCATCTAGGGATTATGATCCCTTGTATAATCATGTTATTACTAATGCTTGATTTTTAGATGGTCTTTTCTTATGTTTTCTTATATCTTGCACACACATATCCTCTTTAAGAAACACAAAATCTCATAACCTCATTATGATTTATGATACCTTGAAGGCATTATGGGTATACCTAACACCTTTCCCATGTGTAACTTGATGTCTTACACAATTCTTTAGTTATCCTTGTTTGCCTTATCCTCTTTATTCTCTAAAGTGTCTTTGATGATTTTCTTCATTTTTTTAGCATAAATGTGGTAATAATTCCATATTTTTCAAGGGTCCTTTTGTCGACATCCAACCCATGGTTTCCACTCAACCAAACACAAAACCACACTATGCAAATCTAAACAAGAGGAATTAAATCAAAGTTCAATCTTCTAGGTTTTACATCGGCCTGTAGGTCATTGGTTGTTGTCCTACATTTTTATTTATTGAAATTGAAGATTTTTTATCAAGTCAAGTTGATTAGCACATCCATTAGGGTGGTTAAAAACTTTTCGAGGTGCCTCTATATCTATTGATGATCCCATGGTGCAAATATGCTAATTAACAACATCCTCTGTGATGAATTGGTGAACTGAACATTTATTGATCTCCAAATATATTGATATACATATATGTATATATTATGCACTTATTATTTTGGATTATGATGATCCTAGACATATTCCTAGACACTCCTATATACTTAAAAATATGATTCCTATCACTTAAATGGGGGCACTTCATCCATATACTCTCCATGCAAGGTCCCCTTTTTACATTTCCCTCCATCCCACTAGCCATTTTTATTATCTATGTCACCTTCCTTTACCTCCACTTCCATATAAAATTTATTGAGTGAGCGTTGCACATCTCTATTCTCTTCCAAATTCCACCATCATAGGTGAACACCAGACATCTTTTTATTCCATTTCCACCCCATCTATCTCATGTTTGTTGTTATCCATTACAGTTCTACTTCACTAGTTCTCATATTGCCCATGTCAACTATGTTAGGATGAGAAGACAGTAAAAGGATATGCAAGGATGAAAGATGCATCTTAGATCAAGAGTTTCCTTCCCCTAGTTTCCTACTATCCTCTCTTATTTTCTATTGTTTTTCATTATATTGATGTAAATTAACGGTTACTTAAATTATTTCATTCGTATGGGTGTAAATGGATAGATATTCTCCTTAATATGTATTAGGGGGGAGTTTCCTTATTAAATACAATTCTATGAGTTTGTTATATAATTATTGGTATAGTAATTAATTATGAAATTATGTTAATTGTGTTTTTGTCTTAATTGTGTTTTTGTTTCCCCATTCTTTTTTAATATTTTCTTGCATGTGTTGCACTAAGGGTGTGGACTCGAGCATCTTTAGGTTAAATTTAGAAGAATATTTCCAACTAGGTTTAGGAGAGAGTGAAACACACTACTACCACTAGGATGTGAGGTCAGGTCATGGTATTCAAAATCCATAACATTATTAAAAGTGTCAGATACTTGATCTATGAGACTATGATAGCCTATCTGTTTGTATCTTTACCCGTACCTGATGAGAGGACTTTGTGTTTACTTGATCGTGCATCTCAACCTATGTAATCATGTGTACTTTAACAATAAAGGACATGAATATATAGGCTCAAAATTAGTGGAACCTCAATCTAAACATGCACAAATTGAGTATATCAAGTTCACTATCACATATCCCCCACCCATCCTTATGTGTTGCATTGGATTTTTATTTTAATTTCAGTTTGTTTGTCATTGATTTTTGATTGAATATGTATTCACTTAAAAGACGTCCCGTCATATTTTCAAGTAAAAAACCTAACCCTAACCCAAGACAAAAATACTTTTGGGTCTATCAAGTTTGGCCCGTACATCCAAAACCAAGATTGAGATTTTAAAAACAATGTTAATTTTGTATAATCCTTGAAAATGGTAAATCATAATCAATACATTTAAATGTAAAAAATATAAAATATTTGTGAAATTGCATATTAAAAACTAATATACTTTCTGCAATAGTTCTAAACAAATATCATACCAAATCATATATTATTTAAATCTATATAATGAAAATAATTGATGTACAATTGATATGAACTAATATAAAACTATGTAGAATTAAAAAATTGAACATAATGAGGGACATATTAGTAATAGTCGCACAAACGTTGATCTCCTCCCTTAGTAATCAATATGGTCACAATGATTATCTAGGTCTCTTGGCTAATGATATCATAGACTTTAGTTGGTTTCTTCATTCAATTGCTTTTATTAAAGCCTGTATAATTTGTTATAAGGTAGCTCATGAACTATAGAGGCTAGGTATTACCGGTGATTGTCTTAGCCTGGAGTATTAGGGATATTCCTCCGCATATTGTGAACCTTGCTATTTCTAGATTTATTTAATAAATGAGAGTTGTTTTGGTCATCAAAAAAATATTAGTAATATTTGATGCGGTGGGTAAAATGTTATTATTTTAAGTTTTATTTGAAAGAGAATTGTGTATTTGGGGTCTATCAGGTCAATCCCAGTCTAAAGCTTGAACCTGGACTCAAGCCTAAAATAAGTTCAGGTTCTTTGGATTTACCTCAGGATGTAAAATCATATACCCTTACCTCTTTAAAAAAAATTAGGTATGGGTTGGGAGTGCAGGATCATGTGTGATATTTTCAATTCTAATTGCCAAACATTAAAACTAATTATCCATGATTTTGAATTTTTTGATATTTATTTTATAGTTCTACAAAACATGAATTGAATATTCAAGTGTTCTTATCTTTATATAATTTATTCATTTCTACATTTACAACTTAGTTCTAGGATTTTAGTGCAACTATCTTAGTTCATTGAATGCAAAAACCCTAAGGTGGGATTTTAAATATTAAATTTTCATACATAAATATCCCTAGTTTGGGTTGGTAGAGTTTCACACCCTTATTGATATGATCTTTGTTCAATACTTTTAAAACCCAATCATACTTAAATCTTGGTGTAATCTAGACTATGCAGATCATATTGCTAAAACTAGGAAAAATTAGACATAAAAAAGATCATGGACATCTCATTATTATATAACTTTTTACATTATGGTAGAATAGTTCAATTCACTACATGTTGGATGTTTGGAAAATCCTTGGCTTGAGTTCCCTTTAGAGATTGAAACTTTCGACCATTTTCTACCAATATGATGAACTATGTGAGGGTTGATATTACTTTTTCCTAAACATCGATATATGTAATATTCCCACTAATGTCATTACACCTATGTCATCTTAGAATATTTTATCTTCATTTAGTTGCCAATTTCCATAATCATAACTAACATATTTGTGGGGAAATCAAGACAACAAATAAGGCAACAAAAACAAAAGTTTAAAGCCCGATTCCCTAACTAGTAAGATCGGTCAACGACAATGTATCTAGGAAGGGAGGTTTGCAAAGTAATACCTGGTCCTGGAGCAAGTTTAGTGACAATACCCTTGCAGTAGTGTGTGCCTTTCTTCAAGAAGCACTCGAACAGTCATTAATGATGGTTTCTTGGTGCAACACCAGGGATGGAGGTTGATGGCGTCCTCCTAGAGACAGGAAATAACCTCCTGTCTCTAGAGTAGTCCATGGGGACCACCGGGAACTCTATGCTTCTCTACTAAAGTCAACATAAAGGAGTTTTCCCTTCAAATATAAATCCTCTAGGATTGATTCACTCACCTACAATCGTCTCTCCCTTGCAATCCCTCCCTTTGATGGGTAGGACTTGCTCAGGCTCTCTATTGGTTACCAAAATTAGAGAGGATAACAATTGTCAAAGCTTATTGTTGTATCTAAAAAGCCCCAAATACCCCCTCTATTTATAGGTGGGAAAGGGTCAGCATTCCCAGTCTGTGTGGGAGTCGAAGAGACAAATTTTCATTAATATTTCAGAACCTAGAAATAGTGAACCAGTCGGTTCACTCTCCAACCAGTCAGTTCATAACCTGAACTGGTCGGTTCATGCATGTTTTCTGTTCTGAATCACATTGGTATTCAATGTATGATTAATGCACAACATGATGTCAGCACTAATCCTTGATCCAATCAAATTGACCAAACTAGGAAGTTCATCATATGAACATGTCATTTGGGACCTTGAACTGGTCAGTTCAGAGTCCTGTCAGTCAATTTTGAACCAGTGTTGTTTAAATTTAATACATAAACACTTTTCGTAATCAAGTTATATATCATTCACGAATAAAATCCTATTCCAAGTGCATCCTATGCGTGTGACCCTATAGGTCCCAAATTATGTTGGCATTGAATGTCCATAACCAACTTATGACTTCACAAACAATGAGCAGTATCTAGCAACACTTATTGCTATCCAAGTAATTGAGAAAGTTGGAGAACAACTTCAACCTACAATCCGTGATAAGTTTTAATGTGATCTTATAGTTCCTTTGTCTTTGATATCTGGATTGAACTTGAGGCATGGAATCATGATCCTCTTCAACGTTCAATCCATGTTCCTTTAACTAGAGAAGACTTCATGAGATTCTTGTGAGCTCACATATCATATATTGAGTCACATGAGTATGGCCATACATTTCTCAGAGTTGCTTATCAAGTGGCTTGGATGTCGATCTCCTGTAGGAGGGGGAAATCCAATCTACATCACTCACACTCAATCCCCATGTGTCACAGAGCACTCGAGCATCATCTTTATGGAAACCCTTATTCAAGGTCACAGTGGATGATGTCAAAATCCAACAAATGACATGTGATGAGTGTAGTGACTTCAATTCTAATAACCACAATCACCACTATCACTATGAGAGATAATTCTAACTATAATTCCATGGCATCCATGTATCACTCTCAAGGCGGGTCTGTCTGATACACTATTCTCTAACTTGTACCTGTCTGCTTGACTTGATATCAGATATCATGACTAATGAGACTCTGTCATCAATCAACACACGTTCTAGTCTTATGTATTACCATTTTCTATTTTACTTCCACAATAATATCTGACTAGGGACATAACAAGAATGTATTTACTCTTATCATACATATGATCTCATTATTCAGGTCCTAACCCCGAATACATATGTCATCGAGTATATCATTCTTTAGACATCTATTATATTTGTTTCATCATCTCATGATTGAGACAAACATAATAGAAGGAATTACCTTTATTATTACCAAATCAGGTATCTAGTGCCACATTCCAATCATCACACGATTGGCTCTCTGTGAATACATACCAACAGACTCCCACTTGCACTTAGAGACAATCACCCAAGAATCTTATTCCATCTGATCTTAACATGTCCATCATGTTTCTGCTACACAAACACTTTTATAACGAGTTAGCAATATTTGCTTCTAGTTGGTATATTGCAAGTTTCACATCTCCTCGATGTATGACTTCTCGTATGAGATGGAAGTGTTGTAGTATGCTATATGAGATTCCTTTGCCTAATCAGTAGCTCATTTGCTGTCACATTATCTCTACGATGTCATCAATGGTTGGAACCTCCCACCAATTCATCTATATGAACTTCTAGATCCATACAGTATCCTATGTTGTGTTCATAACACCAAGATACTCAGATTCTATTATAGAATTAAACAAGTGTCTCTAGCTCAAAACTTTTCCAACTTATAGTTTTCATTTTAAGGTCAAACACAAATTTAGATAGTAATTATTAATTTTCTTTGTCACGTTGGAAGCTTGCATTGGTGTAACCCATTACACCCGACTCTTCCTTATTACCATAACCATGGAACTGATCCTTTTAGTGCTTCTCAAGTACTAAAGGATGTTCTTTATGGTAGTCTAATGACTTCCACTGGGATCAGACTGATACCCACTCGTCATGTCTAATACGTACGAGACAATAGGATAAGTACATAATATTGTGAATGCAATTTGGTATCTTACTACTGTATTCCTATTCTTCACAAGAACTGGGATACTAGGCTCTAGAGAGACCAATTGCACAAAATTTCTCTTATTGAGTTTTGTATGATGAACTCTATCAGCATTTTTCCAATGTATGTTCTCTTTCTTAGGTCAAGAAGCTATCTAGATCTATCTCTATAGATCTAAATTCCTATCACATAGGATGCTTCGCCTAAATCCTTCATAGAGAAGGTACTTCCCATCTAGGTTTTAACATTTGCAGGATAAAGACATCATTCCCCGTCATTATGTGGAATATAAATATGCTCCCACTAAATATTTTGTAATCACAAATTTCTTCTTCATTGGACTCAAGTAAAACTCTTTGACTATCTTGTCAAACTAAAGATTCCAGTTCTGAGATGCTTGCTTCAATCACGTTGATTGACCTTTGTAGCTTACATACTTTATTTGCATTATTGGATTTATAAAACCTTTAGGTTGCGTCACTACACATTCTCCATGATATTCCTATTAAGGAATGCAGTTTTAAGATCCATTTTTCCTAATCTCATGGTCACATTAAGCTACAATAGAAAGCATTATCTTGATGGATTTAATCATAGCAACTAGTGAAGGGATTTCATCATGTTCAACACAATGAACTAGTTTGAAATGCTTTACAACCAATTTGCCCTTCCATGTTGGTATTCTTCCTGAATACCCAATTGCACCCTATGGGTTTTACCCTTTTAGGTGGATCCATCAAGGTCATACCTTGTTTGTGTACATGGACTCCATCTTGGATCTTATGGCCTCAAGCCATTTCTCAGATTTTGGTTCCTCAATGCTTCTCAATAGGTTGTTGACTCATCATCTATGATCAACTCACCACATTCTTGAGTTAAAAGATATCATAATCCTTTAAACTCAAGGGGTGTTCTACTAGATCTATGAGGTTTTCTATGCTACATAAGGAACTTGAGATTCCACAACAATTTGTGATTCGCATTGTTCCCATTATATCTCTTTAGGTTGAATTTTTTCTTATTTTTCTCGAACATTTCAATTTCTAATTTTCTCCCACTTATCCCTTTGGAATGTAATTCCCTTTAGGAATACAACTATCTTGGCAATAAATAATTTTGTTTTTGGATTAGAATATAAAAGTAGTACTTAACAAAATAACATTTATGTGATTTTAGACAAAGGTTGAAGAAACTATTTTTCTTATACAAGCTTTCATCCCTAATCACTATAAAATACATATCATGACACTTCCCATGCCATATCTCATATGGAGTCTTTTGAACCAATTTAAGATGGTACATTATTTTAGTGTAAAGCAAGTGCCTAAAAGGAAATTGGAAGATTGGCTAGATTTGTTAATAATCATACCATGACTAACATGGTGTGATTCCTTCTTCCTGACACATCATTATGTTTTAGGTGGAGTTCATTGTGATACACTTTCACGGTCTCTCTAGAAGGTCCTCAAACTATTGGTTCAAAGTATTTTTCACATCAATCATATCGAGATGTTTTAATACTTTTACCAAGTTAGGTATATACTTCATTCTTGATCTCCTTCAACACTTTAAGAGATATATACTTGTATTTCATTAAGTACAAACTTCCATATCTATTGATAACATCAACAAAAATAATGAGGTACTAGTAAATACCTTTAGCATTTATTCTAAAGGGTCTATATACATCAGTAAGTATGAGTCTTAATAGAATACTCGCTCTCCACTACATCTAGTGAAGATGCTTTTGTCATATTGTCCAATAAATAAGACTTGCATGTCTCTATTGGTTCAATAACCAAAGTAGTCCATATAACCATCATATGATTCTATAAATTCATTTCTGATTTATGTTCTTTACATGACAATGTTATAGGTATTTATTATTTGACTCATCATGTCATTTAGTATATATATATCTGTCTCTAGAACTATCAAATATAAACTATGAGACATTGAGCCATTTCCATAAAAGATCTCATCTTTGATAGAAAAAAATCAAATATATTCATAATATTCTTGTCCATACAATATGCATGATGTTTTAATGGCATGTACATAACAGTAGTTCACTAATTTTATTACATGCCCATTACATGAATGACAAATTCTAACTATAGTGGCAACAACTCTTGTGCTGCATAGTTCTAGCTTACTTATTCTCAGGTCCTGAAGAGGAGATGTCTATCTCATTCTTCTTCCTGAGTTCCTCTATATAAAGAGGACAGATTCTTTTCCAGTGTCCAAGCTAGTGATAGTGGTGGCACTTTTCTTCCTTATTCACTCCTCCTTAGATTTTAGTGTAGAAGACTTTGGTTTCTGGCTAGCTTTAGAACTCTTCTTATATTTTCCTTTTCCCTTGGACTTCCCTCTATTGATCATCATCACAAATTTTGGCTTGTCCTTATTCATTTGTGCTTCAGTTTCCTCAACATGTCAAGTAATTCTGATAACGACTTGTCAAAATCATTCATGTTGTAGTTCATGACAAATCTGTATGATCCTGGAAGTGATTGTAGAATCACATCTATGGCCAACTCTTCACCCAAGGGGAAGTCCAGTCTAGTGAGGTTCTCTACATACCCAATAAGATCGAGCACATGGGGACCTACTTGATCTCCTTCTGCCATGTTGCACTTGAACAACGCCTTAGAGACATCATATCTCTCTTGTATTGCCTAGTCTTGGTACATGTTATTAAGATGTTTAAACATCTCAATAACATCCATGTTCTCGTGTTGTCTCTGTAATTGATAGTTCATTGAATACAACATCAGACACTTGACATCCACAACATCTTCATAGGGATTTTTGTAAGCATCTTTATCAGCCTTAGGCATAGAGGGAGAAGGTTCATCTGCCTCTGGTGTCTCCAGGACATAGAGCTTGTGCTCTTGAGTGAGAATAATTCTCAACATGCTAAACCAATCGTAGAAATTGTTCCCATTGATCTTGTCCTTCTCAAGGACTGGTCACAATGAAAACATGTTTATGTTTGCCATTAGATTCTGCAAAAGAAATTTTACCACTTTGTCAAAACATTTTTGATTTGATTTGATAATATTTTTTATATTAATTAGGCCTTTAATTAATTATCACTCCCACTATTTTGTTCAAATTGATATTCCTCACTACCAATTTGGAAGATTGTACTATACAACCTTCTAGTGAGCCAATATCCAAAATAATTAAGTTAATACCCAACCAACGTTGGTGCTCATAACCAATTATTATGGTAAGCAACATTTGCCAATTGTATCTGATGCAATTCTTGGATAGATGGTATGCACAACTCCTTTTCATAGTACATTTGTATGTTTATAGGCACTTAATCCTATTAAGGTCACCTAGTTGAGCCTAACCCATAAGCCAACATGATAGAATATGCACCCTACTAGGGAAGACCCACATATCTACCATAACATTTGCACGAGATAGATGATGCACCGCGCAAGGGCGTTCCCACACTTGTTCGATCAAGATCTTCATGTGTGATGCTTATGGAAAGCATCTTAGACTTAATATTTATTGAAGGATTTCATATAAGTACATATACATATCCAATCACCACATACTTATAGTATGTATAATGGTATAACCACAATGAAAACATACAATTATAAACACAAGTGATGGTTATGGCCATATATTGTAATTTCTTGGAGCCATAAGGAATTATTACCACTTAAGGTCTACATCACATGCCACAACCTGTTGTTGGTGAAGATCAATGCTCAAACCAATCCGGGATGATCAGTTCAACACTTGAACCCATCGACTTGCCTCCTGACTGCTTAGTTGGGCTCTCAAAATAGTCATTTGTCTCAAGTTCAACTGATGTCCAGACTCCTTCAGTCGATCGGTTTGTCTTGCCATTTGTCCTCCTTAGTCCTCCATTTGATCATTTTTTCCTATGAGTCGGTCGGTTCGTCTGGTGCAAAATTTCTTCTCACAACAAAACATACATTAAAACTATCATATTTCATATTACATTGTAAAAGGGAAAATCTCAAGTTACATTCAAGGGGAAATAGGAAGAAGAGCATTAATTTACATTTGGAAAGGAGAGAGAGGCTTGGTATGCAAACTGAGATATAAACATGAATACACAACCATGTATACACAAATCTAGGGTTATAGGACATAACCATGATAACATTCACCACCAAAACCAACTTTTATGATGATGCTTGTGAATTGCATATATATAGATATATATATATATATATATATGAGTTAGAATTTGTTGCACGGTGGGTAGAATTGGGCAAGTTACCCGGCAGCAGCACGCGGTGGCATTGCCACGTAAATACTTCAAAAAAGAAAAACATGCGGAAAGCGTTCGAACGCGACCTGCCCAAAACTCTCGCTCAGACCGTCGCTCTACCTTCCCTATGCCATCGCTCTGTCTCTCGTGCAAAAATCATCGGTGACCAAATCACTGCAACAACTTCTATCCCCAACTCCTCCGTCTCTACTTGCTCCTCCATCTCCATCATCTTCGATTCCACGTCTCGCTGCATCTCAATTCCGAATTAGTTACCTCTTCCAAGATGACGAGAACAAAGAAAGCGTCAAGGAAGACCTCGACAATGCCTCCGTGGAGAAGGAGTCTACGGCCAGTGATTGAAGAAGATGATGACTTCGAAATGCAGCCCCATCAGGCCAAGGAGAAGATGGCCAAAGAACCAGAAGAAGCGGCGGCCGCAGATCACATACTACCCTGAAAGGGGATACCGAATGGGATACGATGCCCAAGACAACAGATGTAGCGGAGAAAGAACCGATTGCGGAAAAGAAGATGAAAAAGGGGGATGCGAACACCGGTGAAACGAGACAAGAGGAAGCTGCGAAAGGGGAGGAGGTTGCTTCTGTGACTCCTCTGTCAAAAATGAAAAGGAAGAAAAGAGGGGTTGCAGATCCCCTGACGAGTAAACCGTCCAAGAAAAGAGCAAAAAGAAGTAAGCCGGGTACGACTGAGAAAGAAGGCAAAGGATCTACTGAGACTAGCAAACCTCGGAGTGACAAAGCAGAGAGCAAAGAACGACAAGGTAATTTATGATAGCATGTACATTACAAACGAGAAACAGACAGATATCGTATAGAAAGTAACAATTCATGTTAAAAGAGTAATTGTTATAAGAAGTAGAGTAACTACATGATACCAAGAGTAATTGATATAGAACATTAGAGTAACTATACGATAGCCTAGAGTAACTAGAGTAAATGTTGGAGTAACTACTATAGAACAAAGAGTAATTTGCACACTTTACATATCAGTTTGACATATGAAAACTATATTGTTAAGCTAAAAAAGACTAAAAATATAGAGTAACTTCATTCCTATACAGGAAAAGAAAGTGAAGGGAAAGGGAAGGCAGAAGAAACTAATGATACAGATAAGGCTTCTGATGAGATAGAAGAAGAGGAAATAAGGAGGAAGAAAGAAAAGGGAAAGGAAAAGGCTACCTATGAGGGAGAAAAGGAGGATAGAATTAAGAGGACAGAAAGGGAGAAAGGAAAGGCAGTTGAAGGTAATATTGAATGGATTTGTAAACTTATTAAATTATTGTTACTATCATATGACACTTACTTGAACTTTATTAAAATTGTTGTTACAAGAATAAATAGTTAGCATTAAAAATATTATCAACCTACCCCGTGGATTAAATTGTGAAAAATTGAAGAGTAACTTGACTGAGTAACAAGTAATGCTCAAAAAAAAACTAAGAGTAACTTTTCATATGTTTGCAGTGGGGATAAAGAGGTTGTACCACAGGTGTTACCTAAAGAGCTACATTACCGCCAGCAAGAGCGTGGTGTTTACAAGTAATCAGATAAGAATGATGAGGGCGACGGCATTTGCAAACATGATAAAGATGCCGAATCTTATGGTTGATGTATGCCTCTTGGAAGATTTGATAGACAGATATGTAGATGATGACATGTTTTTACTGGCCAGAGGGGTGGAAAGAAGGATGACGGTTGAGGATGTAGGGGTAATTCTAGGTATCCCAAGCAGAGGTATGGACATCATACGTAGGAAAAATTCTGAGATTTTGAGATCAATATGGCAACAATTTGCCAGGGCAACAGGTAAAAAAGGAAATGAAGAGGACACCTCTAAGAGGTTAAGGGAAAAGGATGTCCTGCACAATGACAACTTAGCAAAGCTTTGGCAACAATTTGCAAGTACCGACGATCCATCGGACTACCAGAACATGTGTCGTGCGTGGATGTTATACCTACTGGTAACATTCCTACTCCCAGACACCAGCTATTGCACACCAATCTACATACTGCACTACCTAGACGATGTTACTGAAACGACGCAGATGAATTGGGCAAAGCTGGTGCATGGGAGCATCTTCAGGAATATGAAGATGCTGAAGCAAAATGTCCAGCTGAGGAGGAAAGGGGAGAAAGGGAAAACCACCCTCTACACAATAGGGTGTGTGATGTGCCTATGTGTAAGTGAACGAAATTATCTTCATCTACAAAATTGTTACAATGATGACTATGGGGGGAAGTTACATATGCATTGAATTTTCACTCTGTTTAAATGTAGGTTTGGGCATATGAGATGACAAACATGGCAAAGCCAACGTTCCTCCAAGGATAAAGAAGTGGGCTGTTCCGGTCGAGAAGTTGATGGATTTAGGGGTTGTGAACCCTAAGGATGTGAGAATATTTCTTATTTGTTACAAAAACTAATATATAACATAATCCTGCAAGTTTGCATTGTTAAATACTATTTTTGATTTTGTTTATGGATAGGTTTGTGAAGGTATGAATATAGACCAGGGGATAACTGGTGAGCTGCAAGAACAATGAAAGACATGCCCTGCTACCTTGCAGAGAAAAGGGTGAAAAGTAAACAAACGCCAGACAAGGCGCCAGCAAAGTCAGTCATCCGAAAAGGAGTTCCTGCTGATGACTCCAACCTGGCGAGAAGAATTCAAATACTCGAGGAGGAGCTAAAGATGCAGAAGGAGATATGCACGAAAATTGTTGTTGAGGCATTCACTGAAATGTAGAGAGAGAAGAAATGGCTAGAAAATAGAATAGCCGAGCTGGAAGAGGAGAACAGAAATCTGAGGAGAAAATTCGGAGATGAAGGTGACAAATCACAGTCACATGTCGGTGGATTCGAACAATCTGTTGAGAGGTTCTCATCGGGGAATGTTCAAGAACCCAATAAGGATGTTGCTTCGACGAGAAAAGTAGAGAATGAAGGTATGGATAAGGATGACACGCCGAGGAAGCGAGGCAGGCTGAGCTTTAGAAGAAAATATGTGCAAGAGAATGACTCAGAAGATGAGAATGATGGGAAGAAAAATGATGAGGAGGAGGAGAAGAAAGAAAAATCAGCTGAAGGTTTGGACCACGGAAAATCTGCACGAGATGCAAAAGAAATAGGTGAACAGCGGAAGAATATAATTGATGAAGAAGGGCAGAAGGAGGAGCCTAGAAAAAAATTGTCAAAGATAGAACAGCAAATCATAGGCAGCATCGAGAAAAATGTGAAGAAGAGGAGGGAGGAAAAGGTAAGGTTGCATCTCCTTTAAATTATATCAATACTTGAGTAACTGTGTAAATACAGTAGAGTAATTGTGTGATATTGTAGAGTAACTGTAGTAATATAAAGAGTAACTCTATAATGGTCTAGAGTAACTATGTGAATTAGAAGAGTAACTGTAAGAACATAAAGAGTAACTATACGATGGACTAGAGTAACCGTACGACATATCAACATAGTATAACTAGTAGAAAATGAAGATTGATTCTAACATGATGTGCTCTTTTGTTGTTGACAGCACAAGTTGTCAAACTTCATTGGTTTCGAGCATTTCAAAACAAAACAATCCAGGGAAATTGTCCACCACTTCACGGACAATATAGAAGAAATGTAAGAGAATTTGTTATTTTGCCAAGTGTACACATATAAAACATCGCTTATTCAATATCCAAAACTAATATGTATAACATCTATACAAATGATTGGCAGGTCAAAACAAGAATGGAGATTCAGTGATGACACTTGGTGCACGGGGAAGGACCTTGCCACCCTACTGTACAAACTAATAAAAAGTAGTGTAACTCTTTGAGAACTTGTGGTTTTTTTCTAAACAAAGAAATCTTGTGGTTATTTTTTCAGGTTATGGACTGCTTTGTACAGATGCTCAAAGCTACCACAAGCAAAAGGAGAAAGAAGGGTCTGTCATGGCACTGCTTGAGCACATATGCTCTGGTAAGAAGAACAAAATTGGTATACAAAATTACATCAAAAATACAAAAATATATACACAAAACTGAAACTTATAGATGTGAATTTGCATTTGCAGCAGAAGCTGGCGTTTGATGTTGAAAACATAACCATGGAGCAGATTGACATGCTATCTCCACTATTCAACGTCCCGATGAAAGATTGGGACACAATGGACTCAGTGTTCACCATATTGAACAATGACAACCACTGGCACTTGTACGAGGCAAGTTTTAGGGATGGAGCACACCGGTCTTATAATGAGTGGAAATAGCAAGGCAAAAAAGGAATTCCTTAGATGGGTAAGCATTCTATAAAAAGAAACTCTACTTGTAGTGGATTGACAGGGTTAATATTTGTTGATTGATGATTAATAAGAGTTGTGTATTTTTTATGCAGGTGGGTTTTGTGCACGAATTCTTCAGGGGGGAAGAAAAAGGTGACCAACTATCACAATGGGGACAGGAGTACCCGCTATGTCCACAACAGGCAGAAGACTCACTTGAGTGTGGGATCTTCGTCATGAAGTACCTAGAATGCTTGGTAAATGGAAAACACATTGACTTCACCTGCAAGGACATGTCGGCCATAAGGGCTGATATTTTTTAGAGAATGTTGGCAAGGGGGGAGTTGCAACATGTACAAGCACATCAAAAAGATAACAATGAAGTCATCAAAGAAGGTCCATCTAAGAAGAACAAGGGAGGAATAGATGAATGTCAAAAGCAACAAGAAGAAGAGAAGACAGAAGCACCAGATGAAGAGAAGAAAGCGGAGGAAGAAGTTGTTTCAAGCCTAGATAAATGGCTGGATTTTAGTTGAAATAGTTAATTATTAATTGAAATGTAAAACTTGAACAGTTTGCTTCTGGAATTTTGATGTGTAACCGCTATGAGATACATTACTTGTGTGTTGTGAAAATCCTAAAAATTACGTTTGATCTAAATCATATTGCAAATACGAGTATTTCTGGGTTTAATATATAGCGTTTTGTGCTTTGAATGTTGTGTTCTTGAATGTAAAACTGTTGTGGTTTTGTATGGAGATATATACTTTGAGTTAGACTACTAACCAAGAAAACTATTGTGGTTTTTTATGGAGATATATACTTTGAGATATATAATTCGAGTAACTCTGATACGCACTGAGAGTAACTATGATAACACTGAGAGTAACTGCGAGGACACTGAGAGTATCTGTGATAGCACTAGGGAGTAACTGTGATAAAACAAAAAGTAACTATGATAACACTGATACGCACTAAGGAGTAACTGTGATAAAACAAAAAGTAACTGTGATAAAACAAAAAGTAACTATGAAGCACAGTAACTCTGATACGCACTGAGAGTAACTATGATAACACTGAGAGTAACTATGAGAACACTGAGAGTATCTGTGAAAGCACTAAGGAGTAACTGAGAGAACACTAAGAGTAACTATGATAGCACTGAGAGTAACTATGATAGCACTGAGAGTAACTATGATAACACTGAGAGTAACTGCAAGGACACTGAGAGTATCTGTGACAACACTAAGGAGTAACTGTGATAAAACAAAAAGTAACTCTAGCGTTCAGGAGTATGTTGTACAAGATTCTTTATTAAAGAAGGAACCAGAAAAGTGAAGAAAATAGAGCACAGAGCTATAAAGATATGTACAAGAGTCTGCTGTACGATGTAAATGCACATACACATAGCACAGTGCACTGTTGTGTCGTCAGAATAGCACAGTACTGCTGGCATCTTTGCAACCCAACAGGACAGAGCACTGCTATCCATATTTGCAGCACCAACAGCACAGAGCATTACTCTCACTGCTGCACATATTTGCAGCACCAACAATACAGCGGGGGGCTTTCAGATCTTCAACATCTCCATCCTCCACGGCACCCTCGACATCCACCTCTTCTTCATCCGCGACTGCTAAGGTTTACAGAAGGTACAGTTTTACAGAAGAAATACCGATAGCCCCCTTAACATTTCAGTAGCACCCCCTTTGACCATCTCCTCTGATCCCCTTTAACATTTCTTCACAGCCTACCATGGAGTCGTTCATCCAGCCAATCAACTACACCATTGACGACAAGACAGTGGAATCCATTCTACTTCCTATAGAATGGAACCATCTCCATTTTCACATCAAACCAGGCAAGACCACCTTCCTAATCAGAAACCAGTCTTTCCAGATAACCCTTATGCAGAATAAAAATAGGTCACTTTCAACTGCTAAGGGCTGGAAAAAGATGATCGCACAGCTCAGTCTTTGCAAAGGTTGGATCATCTTCCTCCAGCCAACTGATCACCAGACCATCACAGCATGGATCACAGATCAGTTCTTAGAAACACCAACTGAGCTTATTCCGCTCTTCAGAATGCCTGGCAACGAAGTATACTCTGGATCGGAGGACTCTGCAGATCATCTCTTCGTTAGGGACAAATACCAAGCAGCGCTGGGATCAGCTGTAAATCCCATTCAGGTTGACTCATCCACAACAGCGGACACCTCAACATCTGTAGAAGACACTGCTTCTTCGTCTGTCCAGCGTTCCTTTCACAAATAGGTATGCACCGGCGCCCTTTTCTCTTAGCCTTTACAGGTTCACTCATTTACAGCAGATATGAACTTCTCATATACGAACGTGTGTTTAGGCTTGATGTCTATGCTTTCCAAAGGAGGGAATTGTTTGTTTGATATCTATTGCCAGGGATGGATCTGACCCCCTGAACTATTTGATTTTTATGTTCAGTTGATGGACCTTCTTTATAGCTGATCTGGCTGTATTTTTCTGTATTTTTATGTTCAGTTGATGGACCTTCTTTATAGTTGATCTGGTTGTATAATATATAACATTTTATGCTTTGAATGTTATAATCTTGAATGTTTAGTTGTAGTGTTTTTGTCTGATTATATATACTTTCAATTAGCACTAAGAGTAACTGAGAGAACACTAAGAGTAACTCAGATAGCACTGAGAGTAACTCTGATAGCACTGAGAGTAACTGGTAGAACACTGAGAGTAACTCAAATAGCACTGAGAGTAACTCTGATAGCACTGAGAGTAACTGATAGAACACTAAGAGTAACTGAGAGAACACTAAGAGTAACTTTGATACGCACTGAGAGTAACTATGATAACACTGAGAGTAACTGTGAGAACACTGAGAGTATCTGTGACAGCACTAAGGAGTAACTGAGAGACCACTAAGAGTAACTCTGATACGCACTGAGAGTAACTATGATAACACTGAGAGTAACTGCGAGAACACTGAGAGTATCTGTGACAGCACTAAGTAGTAACTGAGAGAACACTAAGAGTAACTCTGATACCCACTGAGAGTAACTATGATAACACTGAGAGTAACTGCGAGAACACTGAGAGTAACTGTGACAATATAAAAAGTAACTCCAGCAACCAGAAAGTAACTCTACCAGTGTATGGCATAGTAGCAAAAACTGACATTTCATGAGTACACTGAACAAACCATGAAAAAAATTGTACTAATCCAAAAATGTATGTATTCCAAAAGAAAAGAGTATTCAATGCACACGAAGATAAAACAAAAAATATTCTGTAAAAGAGTAAGATCTGATCAAAACAGATTCTTTGAAGCATATTCAAAGTATACATATAGCTGGTGGAGTTCAACGTAACACATAAAATACATTTCAAAACACAAAAGTAAAAATACATGGATGGTTGCAAAATCACTTTCACAAAAACTACAGACAAAAAGAACAACCCATTACATATTTGAATATCCCTCACTCACGTGCTAATCAACTACAAACTCCACTAAAAAACGTCCAGCATCAACAGACCACACGATCAGCAACAGAGATAATCATTGAATAGCAAACAGCAACAACACATAGTCCATAATAGGAATGGACTACTTCTTCATAGGGTAGTTCCTGCTATCATGGTTGACCCCAAACTCTAAGCAATTCTTGCACTGCCTCTCTCTTTTAGACTGTGCAATCTCAACTCCAGATTTAAACCTCACATCTGTCGATCTAGGTCTTCCCTTAGTTTTGCAACTACTAGGTATATGGACCTTGACAGTAGAAGAGGAAGCTGTATTAGAAGTGGTTGCACCAGCGCCTGCACCAGGATCAGCGAGATCCAAGTCTAAGAGCTCCTTTCGCAAAGCTAACAGTTTTTCATGGCAAAGATCTACAACATTGTTCCTAAACGCTATGTTGACAATAGAATTGCAGGCAGAAACAAGATGAAGTGTCTTCCCAGTGGATGGATGCTTAACTGACGCTTTGCCAAAAATCAAAGGGTGTTCTCTGTACCCTTTGGTCCACCTCTTCAGAATGTAAGTCTCGGTAAGAGTGCAATAGTCACGGCTCTTCAAATAAGAGAGGATGTGCCTGCAAGGGATGCCTTTGAATTCCAACATGAAGCAACTGCAGGAAACAATGTCACTAGATAACTCTTTCTTCAATATACGGGGAGTTCCAAGTCCACTGACGTGATACACCTCAAAGACACCTTCTGAAGCTTGCTTTACATTGTAGACCATACTTTGGTGAACCTCGGACTGGAATATCTTAAAGATGGACTCGGTGTATATACCTCTCATCTTCTCCTCTAGGGGCCACAGTGATGACAAAGGGAGGTTACTGTACTCATCATCAAAATCTTTGAAATTTTCAATCTCCCGTACATGAGAGTACGCAGTCTCCAACGAACATACAAGTTCAAATAGAGTCTTCCTACTATTCACATGGCTCCTAATGAACGCATTCAGGCTCTCGCTCCTTTGAGTCGTCCTCATGCCCGCAAAGAAGGAGGACTGCATATAGCACGGAACCCAATCACAACGCATCGCATACATATCAGAAAGCCAGGTGATGGACAACAAATCATGCTCCTGAATTACAGAATCCCACCTCTCTTCCAAAATGTCGACATCATCCACATTCCAAACACAATCATTCAACAAGCTTATGATCTGGTCCTTGTTAGGAATGCCACCAAGCTTGGAGGGAAGCTTCTGTAGGATGTGCCAGCTGCAGAAGCGATGCTTACAATTGGGAAAAACAGAGATGATAGCAGCATTCATAGCAGGGTCCTGATCAGTTATGATGGAAACCGACTCTTTGCCAAAACAAAGTAAGTACTGCTTGAAAACCCAGACAAATGAGTCATACTTCTCATCGACCAGCAGAGCAGATGCAAACAACACTATCTTGCGATGGTGATCAACTCCACCAAACATTCCAAAAACCATCGAATACTTGTTGGTGCGGTAGGTGGTGTCAAACACAATCGCATCCCCGAACAGCCCGCAGTCTTCAACAGAGACAGGATCAGCCCAAAACAGATGAGTAAGGCAACAATTGGGGTCTTTTTGGTAGCTATAGAAGAATTTCGGATCGATGGCTTTGAAACTGGAAAAGCGATCTAAAACCATGTCGACGTCATATTTGGCCAAATCTTTCCTCTTGCTACTGATGTGTCCATGAGCTTGTCTACTAGTAAATGTCATATTTTCATAGCCACCAGACTCGGATGCTATCAATGCAATTTGTCTCGATACAGGTATGTTAGCTTGGCTCATGGAAGAAAGGATCTCTTTTTTAGTTTCATCAAGAGATGAGTTACACTTGAGGTAACGGAGATGAGCAACGTCAACAAGATCATGGTTGTGTTCCTCAACAAATGCAGTCACGACCCACATGGATGAGGACTTATCCAGTATAAAACGTATCATGGATCAACAACCACACCTCTTCACAGAACGCATGTGCTTCTTGGACAACTTATCCTGCAAGTTACCCATTTCATC